>CM035291.1:898480-965108 GCA_020226075.1 Hydropotes inermis | reverse complement strand
CCTCGCTCTGCCGCCAGCTGAAGCTCTGACCTTAGAAAGTCACTTGACTTCTCCGAGCCTCTCATGCTTCGTCTGCAGACGGACTGCAAAGCTGTGATGTTTGAATTGATGGTAAATGTGAAAGCTTTTGACATAAAGCCCACTTAGTGAATCATCTCTCCCCTTACCCTTGACTGAGCTAATATCTTGATGATCACTGTCCTTTCTTTTAAGAGGCATCACACACACACTTTAAATCATAGTAAATTTGAAAATTGTCTTAACTGCTTGAAATGATTATTTAAAGGAACAGTCCCACCTGTGTTTTTGACCTCCCCTTAGAAACCTTGTCCTCTTTTGTGTCACCAATCTATCTACGCTGTGAGCTAATTCTCTCAGGCTGTAAACACATTCGCTTTTTTACTATGTACAAATCAAACAAAATAACCATAACACTATAGTTGCTCTACATTTTTTTCCTTTGTAAGACTGACTTCAGTGCAGCTTTCAGCCTTGTTACTGTATTGAAACTGCCTCTCTCTCAGACTCTGAAAGACTCAGTGGCATAATCCATGGGATGAGGCAGGTGTTCATGTTGAGTTTGTTCTTTGGAGGATTTTTTAAATGGAGGTAGCATTAAAGTTCTAACAGGCATCTCCTTGAATTGTTTTATGACTGCTATTCTCGCTAGCACACAGGCTGAGTATCCAGAAAATAAAAAATTTAGCCTGTAAAGTAGCTATGTGTTAATGTATTGGTTTAATGTTTATAGCGTGATGATACGTTATAGATTTTGAGTCATCCCTTAGCATGTTTGCTCAAACTATGCTGTGGAAATATTTTAAATTAAGCCTTCTTAATGTGACCTCCTGTGGTCCCGTGAGGTTAGCTGTGGGCTTGTACACCTTTAGTTCAGGTAATCAGAGTTGCTGGGGGGTGATAAACACACAGGTGCATTTAGAATTTGTAATGACTGTGTTGTGTTCATAAGTAATCAGATCCCATTCTGCTCCTATTAGAAATCTTCCTGGGGTTTCCCATTGCACTGAGAAGGAAATCCAGATACCCTCCCACGCCTGCAGGCCCCGGCCCTCTGCCTTGCTCCCTGTCGCCCGGGAGCCGGTCCAGCCCCTCTGACCTCCGGCACACCCGGGCCCTCTTCCTTGGCCTTTGCACTTGCAGTCACCTCTGCCTGTAATCCTCTTCCTCCAGACCTTCCAACGTCTGCCCCGGGTCTCAGATCGAATGTCGCCCCCTCAGAGCCTTCAGCAGAGTCTCCCCTCACTCGTGACTGTGCTTCAGCGCCTCCGCCCCCCGGGCCGGTCAGGGATCCGCAGGAGAGCCGGGCCTGGCCGCTGCTCACTCCCTGCCCTCACTGCTGCATCCCTGTGCCTGGAGGTGCCTCGTACCTAGATGGATGGAGCCCTTAGAATTATCCCCATAGAATCAAAATGATGAGAACAACATGTGGCTAAACAGGCACTAATTCATACAGTTGTCTGTTTGAATTATTCAATAATTGATTCACCATTTCATTACACAGTACAGAACTCAATTAGGGTAGAAGCAGATACTGTCTCTTGGGGCTGGAGCTGGTGTGCAGATACAAGAATCTATCTTTTGTTCAATTTGTCAGGTCATGATTTCTGTCGATTCTTTAAGAGAAACAGCCGAATAATATACATAATACGTGTGTGTGTGTTAGTCATTCAGTCATGTCCGACTCTTTGAGACCCCATGGACTATAGCCTGCCAGGCTCCTTTCTCTGTGGAATTTTCCAGGCAAGGATACTGGAGTGGGTAGCCATGCCCTTCTCCAGGGATCTTCTTGACCCAGGGATTGAGCCCAGGTCTCCTGCACTGCAGGCGGATACTTTACCTTCTGAGCCACCAGGGAAGCCCTAGTTTTAAATATATATGTATAGGTAGGTTTAAATATATAAAACTTTAAAGTTATGTTCTAGAGGCTTTTTGGAAATTGCTGAAATATTATTAGGTCTTTCTTTAAAAAAAAAATTAAGTAAAACCTTGTCTGAGGTGGTGTGGCGGTCGACAGCATCCTGGACTGGAGGTGAGAGGCCCAGACTGTTTCAGTTCTTGTTGCTCAGTGGCTCTGGCATCTCCGACACTTTGCGACCCCATGGACTGCAGCACGCCAGGCTTCCCAGTCCTTCACCATCTCCCGGAGCTTGCTCAAACTCATGTCCGTTGAGTTGGTGATGGCATCCAGCCATCTCATCCTCTGTCATCCCCTTCTCCTCCTGTCTTCAGTCTTTCCAATCATCAGGGGTTTTTCCAATGAGAGTTGGCTCTTTGCATCAGGTGGCCACAGTATTGGAGCTTCAGCTTTAGCATCAGTCCTTCCAAATAATATTCAGAGTTGATTTTCTTTAGGATTGACTGCTTTGATCTCCTTGCTGTCCAAGGGACTCTCAAGAGTTTTAGTTCTGTCAGTAGCCAGCTCATCACATGAGTCTTTTGGTCCTCATTTCCCTAATTTATAAAATAATAGGGTCTAATGAAATGACTGTAAATGTCTGTTCTCTTTTAAAATTGTAAAATTATCTAATTTCAAACATGAGCTATTTTTTCACTTTTGGGAATTTTTATAGGTTATGTAACTATGGGATAGTTCTCCAGATATCGTTAAGCTTTTGCAAGAATGGAAGGTTGAATTTGTTTGTCAGAACATTAAAGCATTTAAAAGGTTGAAAAATGGTCCAGTTTGTTACACTTGTAATTTTTTTTGGTAGCATCTGTGGTAAGAAACACTATATGTGATTTATTGAAGGTTTATCTTTAATAAGGGTTTGTCTTTAGGATGCTGTTTTTTGGCTTTATCACTGTTTCAAAAATTCCAATCATTTTTTCCTTTGGAAATCATCTGAGACTTATAGTTGATTTGGCTTAATGAATCTACTTTAGCGTATCAGTTTTAAAGTTCATATAAACCTTCATTGACATTAGATACATGTCAGTTTTAAGAAGTACTATAGAGTACTATGTCCCATTCTGTGTTCTGTATTTCATTGGTCCTCCAACTTTAGCAGGGGTATCAACATTGCCTCTGAAAGTGAAAGCAAGTCAAGTGTTAGCCGATCCGTTGTATCCAGCTCACTGCGACCCTGTGGGCTGTAGCCCACCAGGCTCCTCTGTCCATGTAATTCTCCAGGAAAGAATACTGGAGTGGGTCACCATTCCCTTCTCCAGGGGATCTTCCCCACTCAGGGATCAAACCTGGTCTCTTGCAGTTCAAGTGGATTCTTTGATGAGCTCCAAATTTTGGGAAGCCCAGAACTAGGGAAGCCCCAAATTTTGCCTCTAAGATTGGTGAGACACAGATGACTGCCCGTCCTGAGTTTCTCGACTAGTAGGTCTGGGATGAGGCTGAGAACTTACATCTCTGAGTTCCCAGATACACTGGTGTGGCCGATCGGAAGACGGGCCCTGAGAACTGGCTGTGGTTTGTCCAGCGCTTGACTTGCGCTTTGCTGCCAGCACCTCGATCCAGAGGAGTCGAGGCCCTCTGTATTGACAGTGATGCATCTCAGCAGACCAGCCTTCTTTCCGTCTTGACATCATGGTCACTGGTGTTATAAGCTATCTCAGGTCCTTCCAGTCTCCTGCAAAGTGTGATACATAACAAATGGTTAAATGCGACTGGAACCTCAGGCAGCATACTGCCAGTCACTTTAACCTTTTGGATTATGTGTCTAAATGGGGAAAATGTGCATTTAGAGGTGATAGGCAATTTATTCTTGTCAGTTTGACAACAGTGGCTTTAGAATCAGAAATACCTTGGCTCATAGGTTAGCTCTGCCTCTTATTGGCTATTTGAATTTGGGAAAATTATGTAGCTTTTCCAAATCTTAAGTTTCCTTCTTGCTGAGATGGGTTGATCATATTTGCCGTCTAGGATTTTTGTGGTGGTGGTTTGGTTGCTAAGTCGTGTCTGACTCTCATGACCCCGTGAACTGCAGCCTGCCAGGCCCCTCTGTCCATGGGATTCTTCAGGCAAGAATAGCGGAGTGGGTTGCCATTTCCTTCTCCAGGGGATCTTCCTGAGTCAGGGATTGAACCCTGGTCTCTTGCATTGCAGGCAGATTCTTTACCCACTGAGCTGTGAGGGAAGGTATAGGATTTTTGTGAGGACTTACTCGGTAAGGTACATAAAGTACTTTGTAGGTACTCAGTAATTGGTGGCTTTATAAACAGTCTGAGTAGTCGTTAACTTGGGTGCATTTTCCGTCGGCGCTGCTCCAGTCTTGCCCTCATGTAGATTGCTCCCCCAGCCTGTCTGCAGGAGGCTGGCCCCGGGCAGGAGACAGGGCCCTGTCTGCTGCATCCTCTTGCTTGTCTGCCAATGCTGGGTCTTGTCCCTCCTGTCTGAACTGGCTCTGTGCCCCCGGGCGCTGAGCTCTGGCTTCTGCGGCCCACGTCAGGCCCTCCCTGCTGAGGACTTGTCTCGGCCTGCTTCCCTGCCTCTGACCTGCTCTCTGTGTTTGGAGGTGACCTTAACGCTCCTCTTTCTGGCTCCATGTGAAAACCAATGTATTTGGAGGTAAGTAGCTCAGTGGTAGAAAAGCTGCCTGCAGTGCAGGAGATGTGGGTTCAGTCCTTGGGTCGGGAAGATCCCCTGGAGAAGGGAATGGCAGCCCACCCCGTATTCTTCTGGGGAAATCTCATGGACTGAAGAGGCTCCAGTCCGTGGGGTCACAAGGAGTCCCGACACGAAGGGTCCCACGGGGGCATGGCAGAAGCGACTGAGCGCGCACAGCCCCTGCCCCACCTGGCCTGGCAGTTAGCCCTTCCCATCTTTATTAAACATGTCTTTCACAGTGTGTATGGCCTTAGTTTTACTGGATTCAGAGCAGATTTTTCTTGTACACTTGAAGCTCCAGTTTTCATCCTGGATGTTCAGTGGATACATAGCCCAGAGAAAAGAAGTTTGACTTACTGTGTGTCCTCTTCAAAAGTACCTATAGTCACTGGGTTTTAACTGGTTTTGGATACATTGGGGAACTTTTCAACTGTGATTCCTGTTGATTGGGTGGAGAATCCCCTAAGGGACTGTCTTGGCCACTAAGGAAAGTTTGGTGAGAGAGTGCCGGTCACTACTGGCACAGACGGTGCCTGGGGTCGGCGTGAGCGGTTCAGTGCCTTTTCCTTGTTCTGTGTTGTTTTTGGATGTGACCATGAATTCTCTGTTGTCCCAAGGCCTATTGTGATGATGTACTGTCTGCCATATTTATGATTTCTTGCTCTTCAGAAACAGAAGAGGTTTGTCTTTGTTGCATATTTACACCAACACTTTGCTGCCTGTTTCCTTTCCAGTGTGTTAATGCTAATCTAATTCACTGGGTCAGGTTGGCCTCTCAGCAAATATGCATGTGTCTGGCTGAGCACTGGTCTTCTAAGCATGATTTTTGCTTGCATTTGCAAGTATGTGTAGTATAATTACAAAAACTATACAATGGATGTAAGGAACAAGACTTACCAGTTTTCCTTGATTGAATTGCGATATCTAAATATTGGTACAATACTTCAGGATTGGGGCACAATATAAAGGAAATCAAGCCTGAAGATTCACTGGAAGGACTGATGCTGAATCTCCAATACTTTGGTCACCTGATGAGAAGAGCTGACTCATTGGAAAAGACCCTGATGCTGGGAAAGATTGAAGGCAGCAGAGGATGAGATGGTTGGATGGCATCGCCACTTCAGTGGACATAAATGTGAGCAAGCTCCGTGAGATAGTGAAGGACAGAGGAGCCCGCTGTGCTTTGGTCCATGAGGACACAGAGTCAGGCTTGACTTAGCAACTGAACGATAACAACAAGATTATTGCCTTAAAAGATATCAGTTTTTATAGTCATATCTATATGATACTGAAAGATATGACCTCATGGTATGAAGGATTGAATAATACATAACAGAGCTCTGCCTGCCATTTATGAATTCTTGCTCAAAATTGTTTCATTTAGTGTAGTTATGTCATATGCAAATTTAATTTATATGAATTCAGCCATATATTATATACTCCATGTTTTGAATAAACATTTGTATATGTCAGAGAATTTACAAATGAGTTTACAAGGATAATTACAGTAATATATGTGACTTTTATCCCATTCTTCACTGACTTTAATATCTATCCCTGAGTAAGATGCAACCAAGGGTAGAAAAAGTAACAATAATTTTCAGTGCTGGAGATTGTATAGCAAAGAGCAGTGTAGTTTTTGACAGATTAACATCAGATGTTTTTGGAGCAGAGCACTGTTTTGTTTTTTTGGCATCAATTTGTGTTGGGATAAAATGAATTTATTTGCTTTTGTAGCATTTTGAGCACTTACCATGGTTTGGGTTGATTTCAGCTCTCATAAGTAAATAGCTTTGGTGAAAGTTTATGAGACTCTCTTAAATAGTTTAGGGACCAATAAAACATCATTCTTGCCGGAAGATGGAAATGGTGCCCATGCTAAATAAAACTTGATGCCTTAAAATGTTTGTTTTTGGTTTAAAAAAAAAAGGTAAGGTGAGTCAGCGGAGTAGTTACTCGACTTCGCTGCTTCTCCTCGGAAGCCTTCAGATGAACGCTGCATTGTCCCGGGCATTGCGGCCAGAAGCCAGTGTATTGCACCGTGAACTGGATGTCTTTTCTGGTCCATGAATACCACCATTATCAGGGGGATACTGGAAGAAAAGCTTTTCTTTGCCCTTTCTGCTCCTCCTCTTCCGCTCTTTAAAGCAGCTACCAGTTGTGTCTTAACTTAATTAGACTTACCTTTCATGCAGGCTGAAGTGAGTGACTATAGCATAGCACCCCAGTAATGGGGAAAAGGGAGTATTTCTACTTCTAGCAAACTCATACTTGTCAAATTAGACAAAGTAGATCCGATTTCTCATCCAAGGGCCTGAGGATGACAAGAAGGCTGTCCAGGGCGAGGAGGGCCCCCCATGCCCGCCCGCCCGTTGGAGCCGAGGCAGCTCCAGACCCCGCGCTGTAGGCAGCATCGGCTGGCGTGCGCGCTCTGTCACACGGCCCCCCACCCTGACTGCGTGTGGAAGCAGACGGAGGGCGGACCGTTTCGGGGCAGCTGCTCACCTTCTTGATGGTTTTGCCTCCTGTGAGACGTCTTTGCCTGTTAAAATAGGGGCTTGTTACTGACACCTCTTGTCCCCAGACAGCTCAGCGCCCCATCACCGACAGGATAGCACCTCAGGAAAGACTCAGATAGCCCCAAGTGTCAGTAGTTTCATGGTCAAGAAAGCTACTGCTGAAGCATCATCTCAAAGGGAGAACAGAGATTTCTGGTGTGATTAACATTCTCACCGTGAGCTAGTTTTGAGAAAGAAAACAGGAACAGGTTCTGATTTTGGTTCCTGCCTTAAAACGATGGAATAGAAATTGGTGAGCTGTGGTAAAGTCATGACACAGGTTCTGTGGCCTCATCCACAACCGTTGTCTTTAGAGGAAAGAAAAGCTTACAGTCTGCGCTCCAGTGCAGGCCTCATCTTGCATTTATGTGAGTGGGTGCAAATTCAGAGACTGCTAAAGCCACAGATATGTCTGTGTGCTGGAGAAATGAGGAAATGATCACCAGAAACCTTTCACTTGACTTGCAAAATGGGATATAGCCTGCTTCGGTGTGTTGGAGAAGGAAATGGCAACCCACTCCAGTATTCTTGCCTGGGAAACCCCATGGACAGAGAAGCCTGGTGGGCCACAGTCTCTGGGGTCACAAAGAATTGGACTTGACTGAGCACCTAAACAGCAAACAGTGTGTGTTACCTCATTGGATCTACATTTTCCTATCGTTTCACTTGGTCTTAATTTGACTTTCTCAGAGTGAATTGGATCAGGGCACAAATCTACTTTCACTGACGCTTAAATCAACAGAAGATTACAGGGATCTCTTTTTGGACTTTAGTAATTGTGGCTTCGTTTTTGACGTAGTTTGCCATAATCTAGAAACTGAAGCATGGTCTGCTCAGGGCAAGATGAGTCATGAAGTCAGAAAAAATATATATACACTTGTGGAAAAAAGACTAATATGACCTAAATGCTGGAGGAGGGGAGAATAAATTGAAAACTCATTATTTATAACTTAAGCAAATAAATCATAGCTCCAAAATTATGTTGTTCTGAAACATGGAAAACCAGATAATTGGTATGTTTTTCTGTTTGACTCTCAATTTTAAAGGACTCTAATTGATGGATTGTTTATATTGTTCACTAAATACAGTGTTTGGATGATAGGGAGGGAGAGGAGAAGGCACGTGATAGCAGCTCAGATGTGCAGTGCTTCTCCCCCGAAACAGTCCCAGTGTAGTGGCTGCCAGGCTGATGTCACAGTCAGCAGATAAAGAGCCATTTAAGACTCTTCTAACCATCATCAGAAAAACCAAGAGGATTTGGGCAGAAGCTGAAGCAGTGTTAAGATTCCCACTGTGTTCCTCGGCTTGGTTGCCATAAATGATAGTTTCCCAAATTTAATTACATATACAGTTTACAAATGATATTCAACATCATCCAGAAAAAGGAGACAGTAGTGTTTATAGGGGGCAAAGCAGTTGTTCTCTTTGTTAGAGCAGAAGCAGAGACCAAGAGCAGTACTCTGGGCCTGAGATGGAGAAAATAGTGCTGGTTCCTAACTCAGGAATGTGACTTTTAGAGGTGGCATTGAGCAAGACTGACCTAGCTAGATAGTAAAATTTAATTCTGTTTATTAAGCTATGTAGCATTGCTTTTTGGAGAGGAAAATGACCTTAACATAGACGTAGGTGGTGTATGAGGTGAAAAAACCTTCCTTAGAGTCAGAAGGAGCCTAGCCTAAAACCTTTCATCCAAGTGCTGAAACGTCTTCCCTATCAGGTGTACAGGGTGCTTTCTCGCCAAGTTTCTGGCGTGTCTTTTTCCTGTATTATCTTTTTGGAGCTTCCAGTAGAAAGGAGTGTGCTGTCTGGCATTTCTGTTTTCGAGATGAGAAAACCGTGCCTTCATTTGGCATGGCAAGAGTGGTGAGTCTTGAAAACTGAGTGAGTTGAATTTTGTCTGTATTTTGATGACTCAGATGGTAGATAGAGAATCTGTTGCCATGGAGGAGACTCAGATTTGATCCCTGGGTCTGGAAGATTCCCTGGGGAAGGAACGAGAAGAAGGTGATTCCATCCTGGAGAAGGAAATGGCAACCCACTCCCGTAGTCTTGCCTCAAGAATTCCATGGACGGAGGAGGGGCCTTGGTGGGCTGCCGTCCACGGGGTTGCAAAGAGTCGGACGCAGCCGAGCAGCTGACAGCTCACTTCTCGCTTCAGTCAGTCATGCAGTGCCCAACCCGTAATGAGTATGATTAGTAACTGTAATCATTCATAGGTAGCAACAGGTGAGTATTTTATAGGGAGATTACTGCTTCCTAAATATCTATTTTATCACCCTCTTTTCTCTTTCCACGCCTGGCTTAGACCATCAGTTTGACAGACAGAAACAGAAAGAAAATCCCCAATACAATTAAAAACACACACACATTGGACTAGGCTTCATAAGCCTTTATTTCACTTCATTGTCACAACCACCTGGTGATTAAAGAGTATTCGCATTTTATGGATATGAAAACTTGGATTTAGAGATGTTACTCAATTTATAGCAAATAACAGAGATGGAATTTGATCCTAAGTCTGGAGGATTCCAAAGCAAGCCTTTTTTTTTTTTTTTTCTTTTACGGTTTTCTGTATTTGGGATTCTTAGGAATTGTACTCAGGACAGGGACTGGTACTTAACTCTGCATCTCCATAATTTAGCAGGTTTGGTGGTCAAAAAATGCCGGAAAAAAAACTGTTAAAGGATCCGTTTCAGTGGAGAAACTTGACATTTCTCTGGAAGAGCAGATGAAAAAGGGGCCAAGTTAGGGCCCGACGCCGAGATAGGAGGGAAGCAGAGAGAGGTCAGTACTTGGGGTGCGTGCTTGGCAGGCCGAGCCCCCGCTGAGGGAGACAGCAGTCAGACACGTAGCCTGAGTGTGGGGGAGCAGGGGCGTGGCAGCTGTGAGGGTCGCCCGGCTCCCACCACCCCGCGGGCACCGCTCACACCGTGGGCTGGGTGTGCAGTATGTGGCTGGCTGCGCTGGCCTGCATGGTGACATCCAGCTGTGTGCCTTGAGCAGTGTCTCTTTATGGAAAAAGAAGGAAAGTTACCTGGAAGTTTTAAAAGTCAGTTACTAAACAGAAACCCCCACCTCATGAAAAATGAGCAAAGCAATGAACATTTCTCCACAGAAGATATATTAATGTAAATGGCCAATAAACACATGAAAAATGCTCAACATTAGTAATTATTAGGGAAATGCAACTCAAAACACAATGAGATACCACCTTACACTCATTATATGCCTGCTATTAAAATGCACTGTTGATGAGGATGTGCAGAATTGGAACCCATGCTCACTGTTGATGCTGCTGCTAAGTCTCTTCAGTCGTGTCCAACCCTGTGTGACCCCATAGACGGCAGCCCACCAGGCTCCCCCGTCCCTGGGATTCTCCAGGCAAGAACACTGGAGTGGGTTGCCGTTTTTCTTCTCCAGTGCATGAAAGTGAAAAGTAAAAGCAAAGTTGCTCAGTCGTGTCCGACTCTTAGCGACCCCATGGACTGCAGCCCACCAGACTCCTCCATCCATGGGATTTTCCAGGCAAGAGTACTGGAGTGGGGTGCCATTGCCTTCTCCGGTGCTGTTGATGAGAATATATTAATAAAATGGTGCATTTCCTATGAGAAACAATGTGTTCGTTACTAAATTAAAATTACCTTATAATACTGCAGTTCCACTTTTGAGCATATACCCCATATACCCCAAAAGAAGTGAAAGCAGAATCTGGAAGATATAAACCCATGTTCATAACAGATTATTCCCCATAGTCAAAAGGTAGAAGCACCCCAAGTGTCCACTGACAGATGGGTAAACAGTGTTTTTCAGCCTTGTGTGTGCGTGTGTTTAGTCGCTTAGTTATGTCCAACTCTGCGACCCCATGGACTGTAGCCCATCAGGCTCCTCTGTCCATGGGATTCTCCAAGCAAGGATACTGGAGTGGGTTGCCATGGTGTTCTCCAGGAGATCTTCCCAACCTGGGGATCGAATTCAGGTCTCCCGCATTGCAGGATGATTCTTTGCTGTCTGAGGCACCAGGGAAGCCCCATTTCGGCCTTAAAAACAGAGAAAACTCTGACATACTGCAGCATAGGTGAACCCCGAGGACGTCACAGTTGGTCAGTGAGCCCAGTGAGCCAGTTACAGAGGACAGATCTGCATGTTTCCCTTTGTATAAGATCTGTGCCTAGAGTTACCACATTGTCAAATTTGTTCTACTTTAGAGAGTAGAATGATGGTTCCCAGGGGCTGGGAGGAGGGGAGATTGGGGACTTAGTGTTGAAAGGACACAAGGTGTTAGTTCGGAATGAGAAGGTCCTGCAGGTGCGTGGTAGTGATGCTGGCCCAGCAGTGTGAACTTACTCAGTGTCACAGAACTGTGCACTTGGGAATGGTGAACTTGGTGGGAATGTAAATTGATACAGCCACTATGAAAGAGGGTATGGAGATTCCTTAAAAAACTAGGAGTAAAACCACCACATGACCCAGCAGTTTTACTCCTAGGCATATACCCTGAGGGAAGCAAAATTGAAAAACACACATGTATCCCATTGTTCATTGCAGCATTACTTGCAATAGCTAGAACATGGAAGCAACCTAGATGTCCATCGACAGATGAATGGACAAAGAAGTGTGGTACATATGCACAATGGAATATACTTGGCCATAAAAAGGAATGCCTTTGAGTCAGTTCTAATGAGGTGGATGAACCTAGAGCCTATTATACAGAGTGAAGTAAGTCAGAAAGAGAAAGATAAATATTGTATTCTAATGCATATATATGGAACCTAGAAAAACGGTACTGAAGAATTTGCTTACAGGGCAGCAATGGAGAGCCAGACACTGAGAATAGACTCGTGGACATGGGCGAGGCGAGGAGAGGGGGAGGTGGATGGGAAGAGTAACGGGGACACTTATGTTACCATGTGTAAAATAGACAGCCAGCGGGATCTGCTGTGTGGCTCAGGAAACTCAGACAGGGGCTCTGTATCAGCCTAGAGGGGTGGGTTGGGGAGGAAGATGGCAGGGAGGTTCAAAAGGGAGGGAACATATGTACACCTGTGGCTGATTCATGCTGAGGTTTGACAGAAAACAGCAAAAGCAATTATCATTCAATAAAAAATGAAATGGTGAAGTTGGGAAAAAAATGGTTAAGTTGGTAAATTTTTTGTTGTGTCTTTTATCACAATGTTTTAAAAAAGAATAACTGCTCCCATAAGTTTTTGTCATCTCTTTTTGCCACAGACTTTTCATTTAAATACGTGGTTCTGTTGATCAGTACTAAGGAGAAGACCAGCATCTGTAATTTAATGATGCAGTTTACAAAGCAGAGGAGTAAAAGGTTAACTTTTCACACATCCACACTTTCTTGAGTGTCTGATGCCGTCACCCTGAAGCAGCTGCACGCGGTGGGAGCCATTCGGGAAACGCGCTGATGCTCCGCTCGGCCGTGGCCCACTAGACGCCTGCTTTGGGAGCGGCACGGCCTGCCACTTCGGTCAAACGGCTGATGGCGTTCTGCTTGTGTGCCTTTGAGCAGTTTGTGTTAAGTTTGTTTCATAAGGTTGGGACTAGCATATAGTCAGTTAATTGAAGAAGCTGGTCAAAGCAGAGCATGAAATGGTTTCAGGTAGTTTTTTGTACTTTCCTTATCCTAGACTTTGTGCGGAGGCATGGAGGTGAGACACCTCTGCAGCTTCATCGTGAAGAAAGGGTCTGAGAGGAGCTGAGAGCACCAGGTCCTCGGGGGTGGTACTCCTAGACTGACTGGTAGTTCCAGGAACTAAGCCAGTCACAAAACAGTTATTCCAGTTCTTGCCTCAGGACCAGGGGACTCAATTTTATTGGTGTCCACTAGTTAAAGTTTCTCCACAAACCTATTTTAATATTATTTTATTAATTGATTCACTTTATTGGGTTTCTCCAAAGCATTCAGTTTAGTTGTACATGTATATAAAGTGAAGTGAAGCGAAAGTCACTCAGTTGTGCCTGACTCTTTTGAGACCCCATGGTCTATATATATATAGTCCATGGAATTCTCCAGAATACTGCAGTAGGTAGACTGTTCTTTCTCCAGGGGATCTTCCTGACCCAGGGATCGAACCCAGGTCTCCTGCGTTGCAGACGGATTCTTCACCAGCCGAGCCACCAAGGGAGCCAGGTGTGTATGTATGCGTTTATCTATTTATTGTGTCACATGTTATTTATTGTGTCGTTTATTAGGCTGCGTCATGTCTATAGAGCCCAGGTTTCTCCAGTTGCAGCTCACAGGCTTCGCTGCTGCTCGGCAGATGGGATCTCAGCTCCCCGACCAGGGCCTGAGCCTGCGCCCCCTGTGCTGGAAGGCGGCTCCTAATCTCTGGGCCTATCAGGGAAGCCCCTCAGTTTAGTTCCTGTGGAGATGACTTTTCCTTTTATAGTTACATCTCTCTGTTTTTGTGAAAGTTAATAATATTGCATGTTCAGTTGGCCTTGCAGGTCTGCTTTGCACTCCCCGCTCCGTAGGTGCAAGCGGAGATGAGCTCTGATGCTGTGGGGACTGCAGAGTGTGGGGCCTGACAGGCACGCTTCACTGCAGGGGTGCAGACGGCGCTCATCTGCTGGGTCGGTGGAAAGGAGGTTGGTTAAGAGTGTTTCCTGTGTTCAGAGTCTTTAGGAAGTCTCTTGGCTGGGGGAGAGTGTGTGGCGTTCTGTCAGACCTGAGGGGCAGACGCTTCACTCCGTACCTTCCTGCCTGACAAACGTCTCATGCCTGTTCCGTGTCATGTGGGGTGTTCCAGCAGTTTGTCTGTGCGGAAGTTGTGCCAGTAGCATTTTCTGTCTGTCTGAGGCTCAGCTGGGAGGCCCTTTTATATTTCTCTGAACTGCTTTCGAGCACTTGTTGCAGAGACCCCCGGTGGTGTTTCTGAGGTGGGGTCTCTCGCTGCCCTAGTGCTAATGTCTCGGCACCCTCGCATCTTCCTGTAGGAGCTGGATGCCAGGGCTGTGGGAGGTGGTAAGGCGGGAGCTGGGGCGGGTCTGCAGGTGGGCGCTGCCCGGAGCCCGCAGCCCACTGCAGCCACTGGCCCCCCGGGCGGGCCTCGCCTGCAGACCGCCCCAGCCCCCCTTGCTTTGTGCTGGAACTGCGCCTTCTGGCGAGAAGTGAAACGCTTTGCCCTTTTGTATGCTGTTTATAACAAAGCATCATCTTACGTGGTTCAAGTGAGCCTTCACCAGCAGATGATAAGCAAGGTTTTTTGTGTTTTTTTCTTTTAATTAAACCCAGGGCTGTTCTCATTTGGGGTGTGTGTGGGTGTGTCACCCACTGGGCTGTGTCACCATAAATTGTTGTTAAAGCCATATCTTACATGTTTAAAAACACCGGTCTTGAGTTTAAAATCACCACAGCAAGTCTTGATAAGGCACAGCTTCTGCTTTTGATACTGGATGGATAAACCTAAAACAGGCAGATTTATGTGAAAAGATATTCTGGATTCCAAAGAAAAGATGATTTACTCATGATTTTCTCCTTTTTTTTTTCTTTTTTTTGCTTAGCAAATTGCTCTCGATTTTTGAAATATGGTTAACTCCAATTATTTTTATGTGGACTATAGGCAAGTAAAATCTCTCAGAATATCTTGGCCACCCCCACCCATTCTTTCCTTCCTGTCTTTTCTCTTGCAGTCATTAGTTATTATACATGTTCACAGAGTGCAAATAAATACTAATTTTGGCCCAAGCTTCACAAAAATCACAATAAAAAATGATTTTGGTGGGGGTATCCAAAATTTACATTCCATTGTTTCCTTGTTAGCTTGCTTAATTGTATGCAGAAATTTCTTATATTCCTTTTTTTTTTTTCCATTTGTATTCTTCTGTCTGTTTCTGTGTTATGCAAAGGGAACAAGTTCTTCCAGGCCTTCCAACTTGGTGTTAGGAAATCAGGAGAGAGTGAAAAACCAGCTTTAACCTGCCATTGGGGTGCTAGCTTTATTTCCCATCACAGGAGATGTTGCTGTTGTGGCCAGGGGGCCCATAAAACTAAATTAAACAAAGCCACATGAAGGCTTGTGTCTGGGCAGTAACGCAGACAGGGAGGGCGGCTCCAACTCAGTGCCAGGTGAGCACGTGGGAACGTGGGAGAGGAGGGTTGACTGTAAATAATACTTTAGGGGTCTGCATCACACTGCGTAGTTTCTTTTCTTGAGCGTTAGTGAATATATGTAAGACTTTTTGTTTTCATAGAAACAAACATTCTTGGTGAACATTTCATATTCACGAGTTGCTATCCTGAGAGAGTCATTGCTTGAAAAATCTGAGATGGTTTTTTTGTATGTATATGTAGCGATAGGCCAGTCAAATAGTAATTGTAGTTGTTTTTGGGTGAAAGCCAAACAGTGCTTTTGTTTTTGAAGAACCTAGCACAAAGATTATCTCAGATTTTGTGAAATCCTAAACCTTGAGTGGAATGTTCTAGGTGTTTTAGGAATGGTTCTGTGTGGCTCCCTGCCGTGGAAGTTGCAGGTGAGTTCTGAAGGGGGCACTGGGGGCCGGTCCCCCTGCCCCACCCTGGCAGTGTCCCCTTGCTCAACACCAGGCCTTCTGCGCCTCTGCTATCCCAGCGCCAGCTTCACAGCCCTGCCGTCCGGCTTGTGTTTCTTCACGCCACGGATCCTGATGTCCGTTTGGAAGGTAGCTTTTATCTGTGGCTACAGATATTCTGACTCATGAAAGTAAATAGTTCCTGGCTCCCCTTGAGAGCAGTTATATTTATATGTTGTGCATACACACACACACACCCCTACATATTAGAAAACTAAATGTACAAACCTTTAATGCTTTCATAGCAACAACTTAAATGCTTTGGCTTTTTCTCTACTTTAGACGCTCCATAAGTCCTTTACTGTGGTTATGGTCCTATGTGACGTACACTTGCATGTATGCAGAGTTGCTTCAGTAGTGTCCAATTCTTTGTGACCCCATGGACTTGTGGCCCGCCAAGCTCCTCTGTCCATGGGATTCTCCATGTGAAAATAGTGGATTGGGTAGCCATGCCCTGCTCCAGAGGATCTTCCCAATTCGGGTATCAAACCCTGGTCTCATGTCTATGAGCATTGGTAGGTGGGTTCTTTACCTTTAGCACCACCTGGGAAGCCCGTTAGGACACTTATTTCCCAGATAATTTTTTAAATTCTGTGTGAAGCTAGTAATTTGATGATAAAACAGTATATAGGAATGATAGGAAACATAGGTTACATATACAGTCACTGCCTTCACAATTTTTCCAAAATTTTGGAACGATAATACTTTGTTTTATTCAGTATCACAGTAATCCAAGTCTGCTCCCTGATCAGTAATGCTGAAGAAGCTGAAGCTGAATGGTTCTAAAAGATCTACAAGACCTTCTAGAACTTACACCCAAAAGCGATGTCTTTTTCATTATAGGGGACTGGAATGCGAAAGTAGAGTCAAGAAACACCTGGCGTAACAGGCAGATTTGGCCCTGGAGTACAGAATGAGCAGGGCAAAGGCTGATAGAGTTTTGCCAAGAGAACGCACTGGTCATAGCAAACACCCTCTTCCAACAACACAAGGGAACACTCTACACATGGACATCACCACATGGTCAATACAGAAATCAGATTGATTATACCCTTTGCAGCCAAAGATGGAGAAGCTCTATACAGTCAACGAAAACAAGACTGGGAGCTGACTGTGGCTCAGATCGTGAACTCCTTATTGCCAAATTCAGACTTAAATTAAGGAGAATAGGGAAAACCACTAGACCATTCAGGTATGACCTAAATCAAATCCCTTATGATTGTACAGTGGAAGTGAGAAATAGATTTAAGGGACTAGATCTAATAGAGTGCCTGATGAACTATGGACAGAGGTTCATGACATTGTACAGGAGACAGGGAACAAGGCCATCCCCAAGAAAAAGAAATGCAAAAAGCAAAATGGTTCTCTGAGGAGGCCTTACAAATAGCTGTGGAAAGAAGAGAAGTGAAAAGCAAAGGAGAAGAGGAAAGATATACCCATTTGAATGCAGAGTTCCAAAGAATAGCAAGGAGAGATAAGAAAGCCTTCCTCAGCGATCATTGCAAAGAAATAGAGGAAAACAACAGAATGGGAAAGACTAGAGATCTCTTCAAGAAAATTAGAGATACCAAGGGAACATTTCACACAAAGATGGGCACAATAAAGGACAGAAATGGTATGGACCTAACAGAAGCAGAAGATATTAAGAAGAGGTGGCAAGAATACACAGAAGAACTGTACAAAAAAGATCTTCATGACCCAGGTAACCATGGTGGTGTGATCACTCACCTAGAGCCAGACATCCTGGAATGTGAAGTCAAGTGGGCTTAGGAAGCATCACTACGAACAAAGCTAATGAAGGTGATGGAATTCCAGTTGAGCTATTTCAAATCCTAAAAGACGATGCTGTGAAAGTGTTGCACTCATTATTAATGCCAGCAAATATGGAAAACTCTGCAGTGGCCACAGGGCTGGAAAAGGTCAGTTTTCATTCCAATCCCTAAGAAAGGCAATTCCAAAGAATGCTCAAACTACCACACAATTGCACTCATCTCACATGCTAGCAAAGTAATGTTCAAAATTCTCCAAGCCAGGCTTCAACACTACATGAACCATGCACTTCCAGATGTTCAAGCTGGTTTTAGCAAAGGCAGAGGAACCAGAGATCAATTTGCCAACATCCCTTGGATCATCGAAAAAGCAAGAGAATTCCAGAAAAACATCTATTTCTGCTTTATTGACTAAGCCAAAGCCTTTGACTGTGTGGATCACAATAAACTGTGGAAAATTCTTCAAGAGATGGGACCACCTGACCTACCTCTTGAGAAACCTGTATACAGGTCACGAAGCAAGTTAGAACTGGACATGAAAGAACAGACTGGTTCCAAATTGGGAAAGGAGTATGTCAAGGCTGTATATTGTCACCCTGCTTATTTAACTTCTATGCAGAGTACATCATGAGAAACGCTGGGCTGGAAGAAGCACAAGCTGGAATCAAGATTGCCAGGAGAAATATCAGTAACTTCAGATATGCAGGTGACACCACCCTTATGGCAGAAAGTGATGAAGAACTAAAGACTCTCTTGATGAAAGTGAAAGAGGAGAGTGAAAAAGTTGGCTTAAAGCTCAACATTCAGAAAACTAAGATCAGGGCATCTGGTCCTATCACTTCATGGCAAATAGATGGGGAAACAGTGGATACAGTGGCAGACTTTATTTTTGGGGGCTCCAAAATTATTGCAGATGGTGACTGCAACCATGAAATTAAAAAAGATGCTTACTCCTTGGAAGAAAAGTTATGACCAACCAAGATAGCATATTAAAAAGCAGAGACATTCCTTTGCCAACAAAGGTCCGTCTAGTCAAGGCTATGGTTTTTCCATTAGTCATGTATGGATGTGAGAATTGGACTATAAAGAAAGCTGAGCACCAAAGAATTGATGCTTTTGAACTGTGGTGTTGGAGAAGACTCTTGAGAGTTCCTTGGACTGCAAGGAGATCCAACCAGTTCATCCTAAAGGAAATCAGTCCTGAATATTCATTGGAAAGACTGATGTTGAAGCTGAAACTCCACTATTTTGGCCATCTAATGCGAAGAGCTGACTCATTGGAAAAGACTCTGATGCTGGGAAAGATTGAAGGCAGGAGGAGAAGGGGACAACAGAGGATGAGATAGTTGGATGGCATCACCGACTCAATGGACATGTGTTTGGGTAATCTCCAGGAGTTGGTGATGGCAGGGAGGCCTGGCATGCTGTAGTCCATGGGGTTGCAAAGAGTCAGACGCTATTGAACTGAACACTTTATGAATAAGTTGAGTGTACATCTCAAGTATCAAGTACATCTCAAGCAAAAGAAAAAAGAAAGATTACAACTATAGGTACATCTCACTGTTTTGGTTTTCAGGCAGTGTTGTCAATTGCCGATACAACTTTGAGCCAGGAAGCTAGTAGAAAGCCACTGAACAGCGTGCATAGACACTGGAGTATTTAAGTGCATCCCCAGGGTTTGTCTAAGCAGCAGTCATAATGTGGGAGCCAGTCAGCCTGGTACCTCAGTACTCCACGAGGACATTTTATGAATATCATCTATTATACTCTTACATATCCTTTAATAATGATGACTCAAGGCAATCAAAAGAAAGTATTCATTTATTTGTTTTTTGACAAGGTAGGGCAAGTTGTGGTATATTTAGAAGAATTGGAATAAAACTTATTGCCAAAGGGATAAATTCTTGCACGTCTGTGAAAACTTGGTAATCTAGAACAGCTCATGTTCCCTAGGTTTAGGAAGCCAAGGTATTCTTGTTAAAACTACTACATGGATTTGGAATGTTCCAGAGAAAGTCACCAGCTTTAAGTGGGACGGAAGAACGTTCCGCCGGGTGGCGGGGTCACGTGGAGCACCATGCGGGCGGCAGGGCCGGGGCGGGGGTAGTTGGCTGTGGCTGAAGTTGAGAGGGAAGCGGGGCATGGGCAGGAACCGGCCCTGGTGGTGGTGGTGGGGTGCGGAGGGGGCCACGGGTGCCGGGTGCTGCAGGGCGCGTGGAGAGAGAGTCGGGATGGGGCCGGCAGCGCGTGTGTGTTCAGGGGGGAGAAGGAACGCTCTGTCCCGGTGGAGAGTCGGGAGCGGCGGAGACCGGGAGGCCCTGCGGTCGGGCCTCGGGCCCCAGAGGCACTCTGTAGCTGTTTCGGAGACTCACGGATACCGGCTGGTTTTCATTGTTGCCTTGGCGAGTGCTTGGTAATTATTGGTTGGTTTGTATTTCTTTGGAGTTTTGTGGGATGATTGGATTTGCTTGAAAACAAATTTTGTGCAGTTATATCATTTTTGCTTGCAAGTAAAATGTCAGTCCTTAAGCCTGCTCACACACTTGAGGAGTAGGAACAGAAGCAAGGGCAGGCCAGCCTGACTTGGCTGTTAAACCTCAAGTTTTCTCTCCAAATGTTAACATAAAAATCTCCATTCTCCTCCATCATATTTCTTTTATATAATTTTAAAGCATTAATAAAGAGCATCAGTCCAAAATGAAGTTTCCTGCCATGTTTTTCTGTGGTCTTGTTTGATTCTGAATAGGTGTGCTTTATTTGACCTGCGAAGGGAAACCCAGTTTCCTATCAGCAGTTTGATAGCCCTTTGGTACATGGTTGAATGTTCTTGCTGCAGTATTTCCATGATCTTCAGACAAATGTTCTAAATAGCCAAGTGTTTTGAAATTCTATTAAGAAAGCAAGAGAGTACACCTTACATGATTCAAACTTTTTGGGGGGCAGGATTTTAAAGAGGGTAATAGGGGATGACTATTAACTGAAGTGACTAGTTAAGACTTTTTATTGAAAAGGGTGCTTTGTATTGAAATGGATAATTAGTAACTGCAGCTATTCTCATGAATGGTTAGGAATCCAAGTAGATAAGTGAGAGGATGTGAGGGAGGTCAGACATTAGGGGACTTGATTTGATACCTTTTTCAAAAAATCACTACCCTGCACATTAATGAGCACATTACCTTTTCCTGCAGTGAGACACTTTCTTTGTTGATGAATAACGGAATGATGAAAATCACCTTTCCAGTCTGAGTGTGATAAGACTGGATTCCCACAGGAGAGGCAGATGCCTGTATCACAGCCTTGAGCACACGTCCTTCGCTTCACGGTGATTGCATCAGACCCGTCGTTCCATGCTGGCACTGCCTTTCAAGTGAATGTTGTAGAAATAGGAACTAAAGTCAGTGGCAGTAGAAAGTGTTGGCTAAGTTGTACCTGGACTTGGAAAGGTTCCCACCTTTCAAAGTGCCTGGGCCTAAAGGCAGTTTAGGAAAGAAGTATATTCTCAGGCATAGCTTATTGAATCCCTGGTGAGTATTTTTCAGTGTCAGGATAAAATTGTGATTTGCTATTATATTTGTGCTCTATGCTCCCCAATATGAAATAGTTGATTTTATTGCCAGTGTCCTTTTAGTATAAATGACTTTTCATAATTGATTTAAATGACATTGTATTTTTTTTCTTGGGAAAATCAATTCTGATTTTCCTGCCCCCTTCTATCTAAAATACTGCTTTTGCTTTCTTCTGTCTTCTAACCGTCCTCTTACCTTTTTTTTTTTTTTGCCTTGCCCTGTGCGGCTTGCGGAATCTCAGTTTCCTGGCCCAGGCTCGAGCCCAGGGCCTGGCCTCGACAGGGCCGCGTCCCCACCTTCTGGGAGCTCCCCGCTTCACCCACTTCACTTCTGATGGTTCTCCTGGGAACGGGCTTCCCTGGGTCGATGCAGAGAAGCGTTTGTGGACGGACAAGTTTCAAAGCGTGTCTTCCTGTTTATCATTAAGCTCTGAGTTTGAGTTGTTGTTGTTGTTTTTTATAATTCAACAATCCAGTAAAGGTTTTCTTTTTAAATCCCCCCTTTTTCTTACCTTTCTTTTGAAAGTGTGGGTTTTCCCCTAAATTTGATGCTTTATAAATATCACACAAAGAAATTCCCTTGCAGTTAAGAATAAAATCTACCCACTGAAATAGAGATGAGAGCGCCATTCCATTAGAAACTTTGCATAAGATTTATCCAGTGAAGGCAGATTACAAGGGGGTGCTTGTCATGATCTGCAAGTCACTTAGCTATTTGCAAAGAAAAATTAGCTCCGAAAAATGATTTAATGAAGTAAGTGATGAGATTTTATGTGGTAAGAAACATGACTTCCACACACTTTGCAGCAGCCTTCTAACACTCAGCAGTACCGATAAGGAACCAGATGCACTTTAAGTTTTCCTTTTTAACGCGGAGACACTAGCATCTGCCTGCTATTCACCAACAGCAGAGTCCATTCATTCATCACGTCCTGTGATGCAGAGCGGAGTGAGATAGCCCCAGTCCTGAAGAGCAGTTTCGAGCAGATATCTTGACTGAGTTTTGTAAGAGGAGAAGAAGGGTTAACCTGCTTTGGAGGTCAGGAGGAACATTCTAAACAGAGGGGCATCCTTGAGATGTGAGTGCACTTTGGGGTGTTTGGGGTACTGCCGGTGGGTCTGGTGTGACCAGAGGGGTGGATGGCTAAAATGGAACATGCAGAGAGATGAGCCAGCAGAGGTGAAAGAGCTTTCCTCTGTGTGCTGGGGGTTTAGGTGAAGCAGTTATTGTGCAGTGGTTAAGAGCGTGGCTCTGGGCTGGATCCTGGCTTTGCCACCTGCTAACCTGCTTTGTGACCTGGGACAACTCCTTTGATATCTGTTGCCTCCTCTGTCAGTTGGAGCTGATAATTGTACTCACCTCACGGGAAACTGCAGAGAGTAACTGCTCAGAAAGTGTTAGTTCCTGTTGTTGTTGGTGATGTAATTATTGTTACTGTCATCTAAAGGTTGTGGAGGGATCATTAAAGGATATTTCACAGGGGAGGAATTAGTGACATTAGCATTTTAGAGAACTGTTCTTGGCAAGCAGGGTGGAAGGATGAGGAGGTATATTGAATTGAAAACTAAGATGGATAAGGCACCTTATTGCGGTATTATCTGGGTGAGACAGATGAGGGCCTGAATGAAACTGCTTGCAAGGAGAGTGGAGGGAGGAAAGGATGGATTAGAGAGATTGAGAATGGAGATTTGGCTGCTGATAAATGAGATATGGGGGGGGGGGACCCTAGTGTGTCAAGATAACTAGGAGGCTTTAGATTTGAGAAACAAGGGGGAAGCCAGAGAGAAAGTATGTGAGGAGGAGAAACTTGAGGTGAGAAGATGGTGAGTTCAGTTTGGATTTAGATTTCATATTTGAGGGTCTTCCTAGAAGAGAGGTCCGACAGCCAGTTAGGGCCTGTATACAGTTCAGGAAAGAGGTCCAAGCTGACCCCGAGATGTCAGAGTTAAGAGTGACGTCATGGAGGTGAGTGGTGGTGAGGAGACTGAGAGGCCAGAGCTGAAAGCACGCACGTTTACAGAAATCCCCGCATTTAGATAACTCAGTGACCAGGGCTTCCATTAGAAGGGATCCCATTTACAGAGACTGAAAAGAGTCTAGGGAAGTAGACTGAAGCGTGGGAACATTCAGGAGTCAGGATGGGACAGGGCGGGCAGGGTGGCTCCCAGGGAGCATGTTCACGGAATGACGGGGACCTGGACGCAGGAGGTAAAGCTTGGAGTCGCGTCCTTTCTGAAGAGACCTGCGTCCCAAGGAAGGAGAGATTCCTATGCATCAGCAGAGTTCCCGGCCCGGGCCTTGCTGGTCTGCAGCTGTGGTTCTTAACAGCCTCCCTTCTGAGAAAGCCTCACAGTGGTTTCAGCCTTGCATGGTGTTTCGGGACCAGCGTGACCAAGATCAAGGCGGCATGGCTGCCGGGTCCCAGCCATGCCCGTGTTGTCTCTTTCTTGGGTGTATCCGAGCCCTTGCCTCGCCCTGGGGGCCCCTTTCTCCCCTCAGACGCACCCCGTCCCCTCCCACCCTGAGCCCCCTTCCCCAGTCCCCTGCCAGCTCTTCAGATGCCGAGAGACTGAGGTTCTGCCTTCCCTTTCGGTCCCTTCTCTGACAGATAAAGACGCAAAGCTGGGTTTTTACCACTTCACGTCCCCTGCCTGCTCGTGTGAGCGAGTCACCTGACGATGGCGCCGGACCGCCACGGCCCGGGTGCTGTCTTCGATAGCCCTACTCAGCTCTCCCATGACAGCAGACATAGCTGGTGTTTGTTGAGCATGGAGCTCTGTACGCATACATCACAACCTTGGTTAACAGTGATTGAATGCTTGCTGTGTGTCAGGCACTGTGCTGAATGCTGCAGGTGCCTGGTTTAGACAGCAGTTTAACCTGATTTTCAAATGAACAAACTGAGGCTTGGTTTAGTAACTTGTCCCAGTTCACAGTGAAAGAGGTGAGCCAGCACACAGACCCGGGGCCCTCAGACCCCGAAGCCTGCTCTTAACCTCTCACACCGTGTTGGGACTTCCATGTTCTCCCTGTCCTGCTGTGGACCAGCTGAAGAGCTCTCAAACTGGGGTCCACTGGCCTGTGATTTGGGTGTGGATTTCCAATGTGTCCAGTTGTCCTTCAGACCTCAGTTTGGTTTCTTGCTATGGATGGGTTTCAGTGGTTGCTATCCACATGTACAGTGACTTCTTACCATAACTAATTTGCTTTCCTGAAAGGTAAGTGTTCTTTAAGAAATTTAAAATAAGCGTTTTTATTCTGGGCTTAAGTGGCTCTCTTCAAGACTGTGATCGGCCTTCTTTAAAAACAAGTAGAAATGTCATATAGACACATTACACACATATATATTTCATATATATTTGGAGTGCTTTTTGTGTGTGTGTTTTGAGGTGAGGAGAAAGTTTGAAGTCCTTGCCTAGAACTTTTGTTAAGTCAATATACTAGTTTGACTTTGGAGCTTGGAAAAAAATGACTTCATTCTACACACATGTATTTTTGTGGATAGTTTGTTACCATTTTAATCTACATTTCACAGATTCAAGTACTAGCTTTTTAAAACATGAATCACTTGAATTTTATTTGTATTTATTGTTTATGACAAAAAAGTATGAAGGGCTCAAAACTGGTCCTTGTTATGTAAATATTCAGAGTGGACTCTGTAGGCCTGGGGTTTGCAGTGTTCTGGGATGGGGGTGTTTTTAGTGAGTATTATAGTTTTACTTTCATAATCATGTTCAGGATAATTTAAGTAAATGGAATAAAAAACAAAACTCTTCTCTTGAGGCAGCAGAGAGAGTAGGAAAAAATGGAAATTATGGACTTTACTCTGTGTAGCCTCTAACCTCTGAATTATCCATTGGTTCCAGCTTATTTTGGAATCTGCCTTAATAGTGCTATAAGGGCAGAAGTTGGCAGAGTTTTTTCTGTAGGGAGCTGGACAGGAAATATTTTAGGCTTTGCAGATCCCATAAATCTCTGTTGCATATTCCTGTTTTGTTATTGTTTGTTTACAACCCTTTAAAAGTTTTACTTTAAAAATCTAAGTCATTCTTAGCTCACCAGCCATATAAAAACAAGCCACAGACTGGACTTGGCCCCTGGGCAGTAGTTTGCAGGCCCTTGCTCTGCAGGAACCCTTTAAGTTGAGCCCTGTGATCCCCTGAAATCAGTGTAAGCTCATCGTCCATCCCATCCTCCAGAAAGGATGGAGTTTCTTTCCACCCCTAGTATCCTCTTGCTCCTCTGACTCTCAGACTTTTTAGTGTGGCCTGTCTCCCCTTCCTTTCCAGGTTCACCATGTGATATAAACTCCAATGACTCTCTTGCCTGGATTGTCAGTAACTGCCTACTCTGCAGGTTTCTCTGCTTCTAATCTTTGTCACTGTTTAGTTGCTAGGTTGTATTCTACTCTTTGTGACCCCATAGACTGCAACATGGAAGGCTTCCCTGACCTTCACTGTCTCCCAGAGTTTGTTCAAACTCATGTCTGCTGAGTCAGTGATGCCGTCCAACCATCTCATCCCCTGTCATCCCCTTCTCCTGCCCTCAATCTTTCCCAGCATCAGGGTCTTTTCCAATGAGTTGGCTCTTTGCATCAGGTGGCTGAAGTGTTGGAGCTTCAGCATCAGTCCTTTCAATGAATATTCAGGACTGATTTCCTTGTAGGATGGACTGGTTTGATCTTGCAGTCCAAGGGACTCTCAAGAGTCTTCTGCAGCACCACAGTTGAAAAGCATCAATTCTTTGGCTCTCAGACTTCTTTCAGTCTTCTACTGGTTTATAAACTGTCTTGTACATAGTTCTTGAAGTAATGTTTTCTGGAAATACAGTGATACTGTGCCATCTTTTTACTCAAGGTATGTTAATCTCTTGCTGTGTGACACTGAAACTCTTCCTTATCTCTCTTTGAAAAGTTATGGCTCGTCCCATCCTTAGAACCAGCCATATAAACCATCTTATTCATTTCTATGTGAAGCCACAGTTTATAAAGCAGATTATATCCTGTGATTACTTTCTGGACAGACCAAAAATTGTTGATCATAATGGATTTTGTTGAAGTAAATTGTTAAAAGTAAATTCCAAGTTTATAAGACTTAAGGTAATATTCAGAGGCTATTAGTAACGGTAAATGCAGAGTCAGTCACTGGGCTTTATGGATAGATCGGCCTCTTTAGCCTTCACAGCAAACTACTGAGGAAGGTCCCACTTTACAGGCAGGGCACTAAGACATAGCGGAAGTGTGGGGCAATGGTAGGATTCAAACCTCGGTGCTCTGGTGCCAGAATCTGTAGTTTTGAACCACTGTGCTATAGTGTTTCCTCAATGAATTAATCGTTACAAGAAAGACTTTGAAGCTAGTGGAGGAAAGGAAGGAATCATTCAAACATAGCTTTAACCTTCATCTCTTTCCCTGCCAAGGTCCCAGCTCTCTTTGTATTTTGTTGTTTTGCCAGATAGTTTGTGAACTTGGCTGAACTTCATAGATGGAAGTATTTGAACGTTTGAAATAGGGAAGAGTTGAAGGTTATCAGAACAGAAAGAGTACAGCTCTTTTCCTGGAGCACAGTCAGGTGCATGTGGATAGAATGTGCCAGAGACTCTATCCGTAGGCAGAGGGAAGAGAAAGCATTTTAACGTGATTATTCATTGTGAAAATTTGTTAAAAACATCAACAAAGCTCTGTTTTGGTCAGCCATCTGCTGGAAGATAGAAATGAACTTGTTAAGAATTTGCAGTTATTTCAGAAAACTGTTGATTACTCTTTTATTTGTGGGTTGCATATTGTCATCTGGATTGTTAATTGCTTGGGAAGAGAGATTCTATTTTCTGTTTCTTTGGCAGTCTAAGCCCAAATTGCTGATTTTTAGAATTCTGTGTGTGAGTGGGTGTTCCGTGAATGTTGACCGAGTAAGGTACAGATATGCGATCTTATTGGGCAGTAGTTAACTTTGATCTTCACCTATTTGTTTCAGTTAAATCCTCAGATACTTAAGATTTTTTTAATAAGTAATGTAACCCCATTGACTGCAGCATGCCAGCTTCCCTGTCCTTCACCATCTCCTGGAGTTTGCTACTTAACTGTCAAATAAAAAACTCACTTTATTGAATGCTTTCTGTGATGCCTGATGTTGTGAAGACTTTATACGTGTCTCATTTCACTCTCATAACAATCTGATTTGATATAATTTTCATTTTACAGCTAAGGAAACAGAATCCAGAGAGGTTAAGTGTTTTTATTAACTGATTCGGTTGTTTTGAGTTTATACTATGTGCCAGCATTTTTCTGGGTGCTGCACTGACAAAGCACTGAAACAAAGAAGAACAACAAAATTTCTGCACTGGGGAGCTGCTGAGGAACCTGCCGGAAGTTGCGGCGTGCCTGAGGACAGAGCTGGGCTTTGGACTGAAGCAGTAGGACCCCACAGCACTCACTCTCCAGGACTTGTTTTTGTGCCCATGTGTATGTGCTGTGCTAAGTCACTTCAGTCATGTCTGACTCTTTGCAGCCCTCTGGACTCTGGCCCGCCAGGCTACATGGGATTCTCCGGGCAAGAATATTGGAGTGGGTTGCCATGCCATCCTTCAGGGGATCTTCCTGACCCAGGGATTGAACCTACTTCTCTTAAATCTCCTGACTTGGCAGCTGGTTCTTTACCACTAACACCACCTGAGAAGCCCAATGTCTACCTTACTTATGGTGTAAGAGAAAGGTCAATTCTTTTTTTCCCCTTCATCTGTATGGATAGCTTGGATTCATATTTTTAAGTTTCAAATCAGAAGGAACAGAATTATTTCAAAATGTTTTGTTTAATTCAGTCGACTCCACCAATACTTTTAAATGACTTAAAATGCTCTTAATTGAAATAATGATTGTTCTGTTTCTGATGTAGTATCTGAAATTGCTGTAGAATACAAAACTGCAGATAGACTGGTTTCTCTGTATGATCATCTACTTCTCTTTGTTTATGGAGAACAATACAAAAACTCAAACTCAAGAGTTTTATGTACTGTCTTTCTCCTCAGAAGGCATGTATTCATATTTTTGTTGGACACAAGAAATATCCTCCAACTTTGAGGGCATCACAGGGTATGTGTGTATCGTCAGGTGGAGAATTGGTAAATAAAATTTTAGGTAGCCTCTCAGGAAAACCAGTGATTTCTATTACCTGATTGCTTTCTATTTTAATTCTTCTAGACTCATATATTGTGATTCCAAAAAGAATATATTGATAGATTCATAAGGAAAGGAAATTATTCTTCCTAGTATTTATTGTTTATATTTTTTCTTTTCTCCTGCTATCCTCATTTTTACACATAAGGCAAAAAAATGGTTATAGGAGTGGGACTGGTGAGCGTATATTACACTTCTGTATTATTGGTTAGTTGATTCTTTTGTTGTTGTTATTTGTATTAGTCCTAAGAGTTTGAGAAAACCTTTTTCTTCAGAAAGGTAAATAATACTTCCAAGGCAAATACTTTGTAGGAAAATGGAAAGATTGTAAATGAGAATTTTGTAGAGCACTGTATATATTATGCATACACTACTTCTTTCAGTGAAGTGAGTGAAAGTCACTCAGCCATGTCCCAACTTTTTGCTACCCCACGGACTATACAGTCCATGGAATTCTCCAGGCCAGACTACTGGAGTGGGTATACCGTAGTTCCCTTCTCCAGGGCATCTTCCCATGTCTCCCACATTGCAGGTGAATTCTTTACAGAGTTGTCAGGGAATCCCAAGAATACTGGAGTGGGTAGCCTATCCCTTCTCCAGTGGATCTTCCTTACCCAGGAATCAAACCAAGGTCTCTTGCATTGCAGGTGGATTCTTTACCAGCTGAGCTACCAGGGAAGCCCACTTCTCTCAGTAGTTGGACTATCTAAATATTGTTTGCAATGTGGAAATGTTATCTTTGAGGATCAGTTTAACATCTGTTTTGAAATCCATAATTCCCTGTCTATCTAAACAGAACTTTGCCCTCAGATCTTATTATGAGATTAAATTCTTTGAATCTAAAGCCCTTAAGTATAGTTTTATTTTCCCCATAAATTTGTTTGGGATTATATGAGCTGAAGTGTTGTCTAAAGGGAAGATAAGAGAGTCAGAGATGTTTGAGGAAACCCCCCAAAAATAAAATCTTGAGGTGAATACTTAATTCATTATGAATTTAAATTTGTATGTTATTTATCCAAACGTTATCAACTTTTAGTTTAAATCTACTTTTATGATTTTTGCTCTTAATCCCTTTCACAATAAAATCTGGTTTAGTGCGTGGTGAATATATTAATTGTGGTTTCTTTTTTCAAATTAAGAGTCATTAAGGATTATTGTAGTATGCAGCCATTAAATTTTCTTTTTTAATATGAAATGGAAACTCATCTTTTAACATAGTTATTGGTAAAATATATAGGGCTTACCCAGTGGCTCAGTGGGTAAAGAATCCACCTGCAATGCAGGAGTCACAGGGGACGCGGGTTTGATCCCTGAGTCAGGAAGATCTCCTGGAGAAGGGAATGACAACCCACTCCAGTATTCTTGCCTGAAAAATTACATGGTCAGAGGAGACTGGCGGGCTATGACCCGTGGGGTCACAAAGAGTCGACACAGCTGAGCGTGCGTGCGCGTGCCTGTGCGTGCCTGTGCACACACCGGTCTCTCTTGGGAGATAGTGGTGGTGAAGGAGAGTTTATAAACATCGATCTCAGTTTGTCCGCAAAGTTCTGTTTTCCATTAATTCTATTCACTCTAAAACTCAAGGACATAAAATGAAGAAACTAGGTTAAAATTGTAAGTAACGTTTAGTTGTGAATATTCAGCATTTGCTTTAAGGCTCACGGTTTGGGAGTAGAAGCATAAACAGGAAGGCCCCAGTATTGTACTCACATGGTTCTTTTAGCTTCTGTACCATGTGAGTACAAAGACGCTAAAGCAGAGCGAAGGCATTTGTCTCTGTGGATCATTCCGAGGGGGCGTTTGGACACGGTGGGTTCAGGTGTATCGCAGAGCCCTTCTGCCGTGCCGGAGGGAAGGGCGCTGGGCCCAGGCCGGCGGGCGCGTGTGGAGGGCGCTCTCGGGGCGCGCGTGTGGAGGGCGCTCACGGGAGGGCCGCAGCGCGCATGCGCGTCAGGGTTGGGCAGCTCGTGGACGCCGCAGCGCGTGCGCGTCACGGTTGGGCAGCGTCCGGCCTCACGTCAGGGTTGGAGAAGTTTCCTCTCCACCTGACCCTGTGAGCTGACTGGCTTGTGAGACTGAGGATACAGACAGGCAGAGGCTGATGGACAAGGACTGAGTGAAGGAAGAACATTCGCGCTTCTGATTTGGTATAAAACAGCTAGTCATGACTCAAAAGTGACAAATGCTGCGTTATTATTAACAGTGATAACTATGGAAAGTGAAAGATTTTTTTAATTTGGTATAAGAAATTTTGTCATATTCCTAGTCTCTTAGAAAGTTTTATGCTTGATTTTCTTTGTTCACTGTAGTATATAATTTTGTATCCATAGCAAGTAATTAGTTTTTCTTTGCTCCTAAAAACGCGAAGGTTTTAAATTTAGTATTTTGTTTGTGTGAAGGACAAGTTTTGTAATAGACTTGGTTAGTTGTATATCTGCTCTTCTTTCTGAATAGTCTGTTGGCTAAATTGTTCTTCCTCAGCTTATTTTGCCTTTATATCTTAGGTAATTGAGGCGGTGTCTTTTGCATTTGGTTTATTATTAGAAAAATACCATTTATGAATTGAATTTTTCTCCTCGCCAGAAGTGTTTTCATATTTCTTATCTCCAGCTAGCTCAGTTAATTTGTTTAGAAGTTTATTGAATGCCTACTGTGTGTGTGTGTTGTTGGTCAAGGCCATCTGAGAATGGAAAGGTAAAAGGCATGATGCTTGCTCCTGAACTAACAGAAGACAGGTTAATAACTTACAATGTTTACATGATTCGTACTCTAAGTACGATGTATATATAAAGTGTTACGAGACAACGGATGAGGGAGAAGTTAATTCAGTAGGCAAAGAAAGGCACAGATATGGGGTGTTTTTAAGCAGGGCCTTGAAGGATGGGCAAGAATTGGTTTTCTGACTTAAATACAGACTTTAAGAGAAAAATGTGTTACATTTTATAGAATTATATAGGCTGAACTCCATTGCAACAAGTATAACACATTTCAATGATTCATCTCCCCTCAAATTTCCAAGTGCCTGTCAGTACTTTTCTTGGATTAAAAAAATATCCTTTCAAACAAAAAAGTTCAAATAATTCTCAGAAAGGTTTCCATAAGAGATTTGAGCAGACTTGAGGCAGTTCTAAAACATATGTAATTATTATAGTGATCCATATTTCTTGTATAATTTTAAGGAATCTGTCCTTTTCCTAAAGGTAAGTTCATTCATTTTCAGATTTTTGTTAACTCTCAGTGTGTATGCGTGTTCTCTTTCTATTCTGTTGACTCAGGACTTTTTTGTCCGAGCTGTCAGATTTTATCTGAGCTAATGAAGCATAACATGTAGATTCATCCTGCTATGTGATGTAATTTTTTTACTCATTGGTAGTTAGTGAATTAATCATGTTAGTGTTAAGTACCAACAGGCAAGATTAATGCCATTTAAAACTTCTTAAAGTTGTTAATATAGAAGGCTCCCAATTCCAAATGTGAAATCCCCATATTAACGTAGAAGTTTCAGGTGGTTAGCTTCAGAATTTAGTGATTTAGAGTGGGGGGGGTGGTATGGAAATGACCAGGGTAATACTTGGGGATGCGAATATGTACAGTTAATCCAGACGGTCTGCGGCGAGGAGGCCTGGGTGGCTGGGAGGGCGCGGGCCCAGGAGGTGGTGGAGGGCCAGCCCAGCAGGACCTGCAAGGCTGTTACACACTGTGGCCTTTACTCTGAGCTAAGAAGTTACAATCTGATCTGTCTTTAAAAGTATGTTTCTGGATACTGGGTTGAGAACAGTCAAGTGCTATTCTATGGGTTTGGAAGGAAGGATGGAATTGCCTTTTCCAAAGATGGGTTACTCCGAGAGGAGTAGAGGAGACATTCAAGTAGACAGATGGTTTAAGGAAACTGGAGTTCAAGGCAAGATGGGCTGGAGATACAGATTTGAGAAGCTGAAAGTGTGATGTCATGAATCCACACTTTAGATTCCATTCATATGTGAAATCATGTAATTGTTGCACTAATCATATGCAAACAGATACTTGTTAATCTCCTGTGCTGAGTACTTGTCTACAATAATTGCTTTCATTTGGAATCAGTATCTAATGTGATCTCCTAGCACACTGTACTTTTTGTCTCACGGTTCATCTCACTATACTGTACTTGCCTGATTGACTGACTGGAGACTGTGAGGTTTTTAAGGATTTGAACCTGCCTTGTAGTAGAGATAAGCTCAGGTCGATCACGTAGAACTCAATTTATTATCTGTGTAAGGACTGGAGTACTACGTGTTAACTACATTTGAATTTTTTTTTAATTTTTATTTTATATTGGAGTATCATTTATGAGATTCTCATTTCTTAAGAATATATACCTTAGGGAGCTCCCTGGTGGTCCAGTGTTAGGATTTCTGCTCAGGGCCCAACCTCGGTCCCTGGTGGGAAACTAAGATTCCATAAGCTGTGAGACCAGAGAAAGAGAAACAGAACATGTATCTTGTATGAGAGCTAGAAACCAAAACTTTGCTGCTGCGAACAAAGATACCTGCTTTTTTTTTTTTTCTTCTTTCTCTTATCCCCAAAGGAAATACCTTTGGGGAGACAAGACTTCTGTGGATTATAGTGAAAATTAAGTCATAACTATGTAGCTTTTTAAGGGACTCCACATCATTAGTTTGAGAAAAGCTCAGAATGGCTGTACTGGGACTGTCTTATTCTATCCAGAGTTGAATACTTCTGAAGAGGTATGAAGAGTAAGCATTGGAAAGCCTATGAAAGTGAAAACATGCTGCTTTTCCTTTCAGCGTTAACTTGGACTCCTGACCGTCCTCTTTAGTGATAACCCCACAGCTGGATGAGCAGAGACTCACTGCATTCCATCTTTAAAAACCTTGATTTTAGCAGATCGCTGACAGAAATGACAACTACATTACACACACGTCTGACAAGGTGCCTCTGCCCTCTTCCAGAAGATAAGCCAGAAAAGGGTACAACAGTAACTGAAGGAACTATTACCATTATTTATAAAAGCCAGGAACACTAGGGAGCCACTATAAACACAGATGATTAAAGAGATACCTGAGGAATAGTTCATGTGTAAATCATAGAAAGCTGCAACTTTGTACCAAGGAGGACCTGTGATAATCTACTGGTGTAAGTTTTCCCTGAGAGCATCTTAAAGGAAATGCTGTTAAGGTGATTCCCTTCTATATAGGTCACTGCTTTATTAGGAGTTGGACTGGGGAGAGATGGAACTTAAGACCACTGAGAACACTGTGATTTTCCCATTTTCTAGCCCCAGTTGAGAGAATAAAGGCCTAGAGAAGTAAATGACTTAGCTAAAGTCATAGAGCTGGTCAGTGGCAAAGCCTGCTCCAGAATTCAGGTTTCCTATTGTTCAATCCAGTCTTCACCCTTCATAATTGTCACTTTAGAATGAAATAGTGGTATTGTATTTAAAGTAATAATAATATATTTATTATTAGCCTTTATTTAAAACTGTTAGAAATCTGTTCTGTATATTAAGTTAAAGACTTTTTTTTTCCCTTTCTGAATCCATGAGAGAAACCAAAACTCAATACCCACAGCGTGAATGAAACACAGGTTTGGTTTTGGTTGAACTTTACTTGCGTGCTCAACCGTGGACTCAGCGTGTTGTCTGTGGGTGAAAGGCAGGTCGGAGCCAGCACAGGTGCGGAGTGAGCAGCAGCTCAGGGCCCTGGAACGCACTGCTGTGGAGCTGTGTCTGGGCTACCCAGCTGTTCTCATGCCGCTGGGCCAGGTCCTGGCGACAGCATGACCTTGTCTCTCTTTCTCTTAAAAGAGGCTCCAGAAGCGAGAAGCAAGGAACCAGATTTGCCCCCAAACCTCTGGAGGGAGGGATGCTCTGCCAGCACCTGTTTCCTGGGGCTGCTGCAACAAGTGATGACAAACTGGGTGACTTAACACAACAGAAATTTGTTCCTTCATATTTCTGGAGGCTGTAAGTGCTCCCCCAAAGGCTGAGGGGACTCATGCTTGCTTTTCCAGCGTCTGGGGTTGCCAACAGTCCCTGGGCTCCTTGGCTTTGCAGCTGCCTCCCTCAGTCTACTGCTGTTGTCTCATGGCCCCTGTCCCTCCGGGGGCCTGGGTCCAAGCTTCTTATAAGGACACTAGTCATGGGATTAGGGCTTATTCTAGTCCAACATCACCTTACCTTAACTTGATTGCATCTGCAAAGACCCAGGTTGCATTCACAGCGACCAGGGGTAGATCTTAAACATTTCAGCTCATAGCAGAGAACATGAATGACTGCCACGGTGACTGAGAGAGTGGAGTTTGTTGTTCTGTTGGCAGAAGATGCCAGCGGTTAGATTCAGCGGTATTTGGGGGACAGGGGTGACGAGACTTTTCTACTTTTATGTATATACAATTGTTGATCCAAGAAAGTGAGAATGTTAGATTTGTAGTGATGACCTTGAATACATTTAAGCAATTAAAAACTTTATTGGTGTTTCTCAGCACGTCGTGCAGCTAACTGAATGTTGGGGACTATTTTTTGGTGATTTTTCTTACCCAGAATGTTGGTTAAATGAGTGAATATGTTCTGTTTGCAGGCCAAGTCGTTTCAGTCATGTCTGATTCTTTGAGACCCTGTGGACCAGAGCCCACCAGGCTCCTCTGCCCATGGCATTCTCCAGGCAAGAAAACTAGAGTGGGTCGCCATTTCCTCCTCTAGGGGATCTTCCTGACTCAGGGATAGAACCCGTCTCTTACGTCTCCCCCGTCGGCAGGAGGGTTCTTTACTGCCGCCACCGCCTTCATGGGAACAGAACACCCACGTTCTGTTTAGTGTATAACAACCATCATGCACATCCTCTCTGCCCGTGTCAGCATTTGAGTTCACCCTCCAGTGGGTTTATTTAATTGGTGGATGCTGGTGTTATTTGAAGTTGTGAATAGGCAGCAAAAGTATGTAAAATTATTGAAAGAATACGTTAAGATTGTGATAGTCTTCAGGGTTAATCTTCATGGTTTTTAAGTCCTCTTCGAGTGCTAAGAGCTTTTCTTAAATACAGTTAAATAAACAATGAGGTTTGTTTAACTTAGAGGGAAGTGAAGTGCTAACACTGTCAGTGTGCTAATGTACTGATTACTGGACTTGAGCCAAGCCCATCGCCCGACTACAAACAAAGTCATGAATTGCTTCATGTGTCTTCAGTAGTTTGAATTTCTGCATGTAATGCTTAGAGACATGATATTTTTTTGGCTGGGGTATTTTTGCCTTTAACAGTTAAAAGTCAAAATGCTGTATTGTGCCTAGCATTCTTTTTGGAGCTCTCCTAACAAGAATTACTTAACCTTAGGTGATACTTCATGATTAAATGAGTTTAATGTATAAGCTGAATATATTGAAAATATACCCTGATAATACTTAAAAAGGCAGTACTATATTTAATTCTCAAATTTAAAAAGCTGTAAAGTCAGAGAAAATTAGATTTCTTTAGATCTGGTATCAAAAGTTTCTCAAATTTAAAAAGCTGTAAAGTCAGAGAAAATTAGATTTCTTTAGATCTGGTATCAAAAGTGTAGTAGTAGATGTCCTTCCAAAGTTCATGTCCACCCAAAGTCTCGCAGTGTGACCTTAGAATTGTTACAGATGTGATTAATTAAGATGAGGTCTTACTGGACTAAAGTGGGCCCTCAATTCAGCGACTGGTGTCCCTCAGAGAAAGGAAGAGGACGCACAGAGACCCGGAGAAGAAGGCAACGTGTCAGTGGAGCGAGGTTGGCGTCACACTACCCAGCCAGGGAGTGGCGAGGGTCACCACCGACAGGGAGGAGAGAGGCGTGGGGCACCCACTGCACCCGGGTCCCGGACTTTCAGACTCCAGAACTGTGAGAAGATGGATTTCTGTTGTCTGAAGCCACCCGTTTGTGGTAGTTTGTTATGGCAGACCTAGGCAACTAATACAGTTTAAGATTCCAAGACTGACTCTCTTTGAAATGAAAGATGGATCACTTGCTGTTCTCAGAGTCACTCTGCCTACTTTTTAAGCTGCTGCTCAGTGTCACTCTTCTTGGTAACTGGCTACCATTGTGGTGACTGAGAAGAGTGTATCCCTTCATATCACAGCCCTATGCCCCTTCTGTGACAGGCATCCTGACCAGTCACAGCCCTCTTCCCTGGGTCTCCGAAGAAAGAAGTTCGGCCACCTACTGATGCATGTTGGGGTTCCCAGATCTGTAAGTTTGCTTATGGGATATGGTGTGAAGAGATGGTTGGATAACATCACCGACTCAAAGGGCATGAATTTGAGCAAACTGGGAGATGGAGGACAGAGGAGGCTGGCGTGCTGCAGTCCATGGGCCACAAAGAGTTGGACATGACTTAGCAACTGAACAACAACAACAAAAAATGTGTTAGGGAAATTATAGCTACTGCACCAACCAACTATGCTGATCTTATGCTTTAACATAATACAGATTTCTTTTGTTCTCATGGCCTAGTCCATCGCTGACATTTCTAGTCAGGCAGCTCCAGCTCAAGTGGCTGAGGGACCTGGGCTTCTTCCATCTTGGGGTTCCCCATCCCCTTGAGCCTCTTCAGAGAGTTCTTCCTGCACCATCTTTATCCAGCTGGTCAGGGGTGAGGAGCCTGTGAAAGGAGCACAGGGATTGCGGAAGTGGTAGAGGCCACGTTTCTAGACCAGAACCAATTACGTAGATCTGCCTGAATTGCAAGAGAGGCTGATAGATGTGGTTATTATGGTGTGTCCAGGAAGATGAAATGGGATTATCGAACATCCAGCCAGTCTCTTCCAAAGTAGCATGTATGATATATGCTAGTGTATACAAGATAGCATTTTGGTACATTTATATTTTAAACATCATCTGAATATGTTTTGTAGCTGTGAAGCTTTTATTTTGTTTTATTACTTTGAATGTGGGATTTCGGTGTTTCCAATGTATATTCTAAGTCATTTCTCTCAAACTCTCCCTGGGTTGTTTTGAGAAATGAATTTTTTTTTAATTTGTTGCCCTACAAATATTAAAACTTCTCTTTGGTAACTCAAGATTGAAAAGTATGACCTGGAATTGCAATACAATTGTAAATAAATCCATTACAATAATATATTGCTTCTATAAACCATGGTGAAAAGGAAGAGCTGACTTTTGCATTTCTGGTACAAGATTCCATAGTACCTAGAAATTCCTGTTTCTTGAGAGTTGTTCTTCTTCTGACCACTTCATAGTCTGGAGAATGAGCTAGCAAGCACCTCTTTCCTATTAACAGCAGGTTATGGAGGCAGATTTTGTTCTCTAGTTTTCAGGGACACTGAAAGTGACAGATACACGACGTGAATCCTGTTTAAACACAAGCTTTCATTTACCCTCCAATCTGATTCTTTGTCTTCTTGGTATGATCTCTGTTACTCATCTTTTTGTCAGAACTGTTTTGTTTGAAGGTTTATATGTGTGATCATTATGTTATCATTTATATATGTAATCGCTTATATCCTTTATATATGTAATATATATTATCGTTTATATATGTAATCATTATATTATCATACTCATACTTCAGATGAAAATAAGACAGTTTTTTCAAAACTGTATATATACAGTAATGAATTCAGCTGAATGACTCGCGTTTGCCCATTGATTGTATATATCCCTTTTCCTTAAAAAAAAAAAAGAAAAATCCCTTATGTTTCTAGGAGAAGAAGCTTGAAATAGTTGGCTGATAATTCCAGGCAGATGTTTTCCTTTATAACCTAACAAGATTCCTAGAGCCTGGGAAATTGATTGTGAACCACATGTTTTCTCGCCCATACCCTGTTTTCCCCCAAAACATAGCTATTGATTGTAGTTTTTGTAATTTGCTGTATATGTTGAGAACTGGCTGCTTTCTTTTGCCCAAACATTGGAGTGATTTCGTTTATGCAGCAGGTGCTTGTTGAGCCCTTAGGTAATCCCGTATACCGTGCTGGGCTTTGGACCCGCGCACTGTAAAAAGCCACCCTTAGTAGACTATGTGTCACGTGTCTGGGCTACCCTGAGACCTCCAGGCCAAGGGGTGTGGTAGTTGAAGGAACTCAGAATCCCAGGATAACTGAAGTTGGGTTCCTGATCCCTTTGAAAATTAGAACAATTAGTAAGGATTACTAAGAATAAATTATTTGGTTACCAAGGAACTAAATCAGAATTTTAGATCTGAAAGACTTAATAAATAGCTTTACAATAGGAAGCACGATAAAATTCGTGCTAGTCAATTACAGCTGTTTCTTCTCAGTGTAGTTATCTGGAAATGCTTTTTTTTTGACCCATTGCTAGGGTTTTGTTGCTTTCTTAAAGTTACAGTCAGTGAGTAACTTACGGCAGAGTAATGGTTCCCTCTAACTTTTCCTGTTTGATGAAAAGCTGTTCTTTTATGGGTTGGGAGCAGAAAGGAAAAACAATATGGAGACCTACGTGATATTAGAATGCTACTGTATTTGTCTATGTACAAATACAAAAGTGTTTTTCCCATAAATTATAGGGTTTGTTTTGTTTTTTTACATTAATTTTCTTTGAACCTTTCTTTGAAAAGTAGTGACTTCACATGTCTTAGTCAAACACAACCACAGGTATCAGCAATGTGAAACCTGCTTTCATTGTGGGCAGTGGATGTGGGTTCATTTTTATTAATAACATGGCTTAGTGGGCTGTTTTTTTTCCCACACGTTCTTAGGATTTCTAGAAAAGTTACTCATTTCTTTGGCGAAAATAGTAGAGGCATGCTTATTTTTGCTTGTTTTGATTTATAGCTGATTTTGAGTTGCTGGCTGGGAAGAATCGGTAAAATTGAAGAGGAGTTAGGAGTCATAAAAAAATACAAGTCATGAACTTTGATTTAGCAATTCATAGAATGAACATTCAGAAACAATCATCAATAATGAAGAAATGAGTAAACCAATACTAGTATATGGAGTATCTTGCAAATCTTTTAGACAAAAAGGCCGAGAACTTGGGAGAGTATACGATGTAAACGGGGGAGGCTAAATAAGGCAGGACATAAAATGCTGTGCATGCTGTATGGAAAAGATTCAGAACTGAAAAAAGACCCGAAGAATCTCCATAGCACTACGGAGAAACTGGGATCATGCTTATTTTCTTGTTTTTTTTTTTTTTTTAATATTTATTTATTTTATTTATTTATTTGTCTGTTCCTGGCCTTAGCTGCAGCATGTGGGATCAAGTTCCCTGACCAGGGATTGAACCCTGGCCCCCTGCATTGGGAGCACAGAGTCTTAGCCACTGGACCACCAGGGAAGTCCCTATTTTCTTGTTTTTAATTCCCCTTTCTCTTAAACTTTTCATGATAGACCTGTGCTTAAAATAATAATTGAAAAAAGTTAAGTGGAAATGTAGTGGACTGTATGTGTGATTCTGAGACAGTTCAAAATAAATACCTTGAAGTTTCCTATAAGTAAATTACAGAAATGGGCTAACTGTGGGATATTTTGTAGTTTTTTAAAGAGACGTCTTGTAAGTTGAGGAATGGTCATTTGTTTGGAATGTGGCTGAGTGTTAGACATTTCTGATGTTTGTTGTTGTTTAAGGACACTTTTAGAACTTCTGAATCTAGATTTAACATATTTGACATAATCAGCCTTGTAGGGAAAAGGGTAGGAAGTCAAATGAATGTTACCTAACACAGTAGAGGAGTGGAAAATACGGTTTTTAGGAAATTGTTTTGCTCTTGAAATCTTTGTTTTCATTTATAAAAGTCAAATTATACATTATCAGTATATGTTATAAAATGAAAAGTGAACTCTAACCCCATCGCTCAGAGAGAACCATTGTGGAAAAGATTTTTGAATCACATTGTGTCTTCATGTGGCTGTGTAGACATTATTCTTTGTAACCCTGTCAAGGCATCTTGGCTGAAGTCTATTCTTCTAAACAAAGTAAACTGAAATATAGTGTTTGTCTTGTTTTTTTACTATGTCTTAGAGAGGAATAATGTTGTGGGTTATCCAAACGTTGTTCATGCTGGACTTGAGAACTTTTATTTTAGTATTTGCTTATGTGTGTGTATGCCTGGCTGGAATGTTCCAGCACTCCTAATAAAGCCTTGCACAGTGAGGACTTGACTCAGCTGGAGCTGTGGAGCTGTCTAGCTTCATCATTCTGATTTCCACACCCACAGCAGTGTGCGTCACCTCTGACACAGGTCACAATTTGTGTCTCCAGGAGGCAGTGAGTGTGTTGTTTATTCTTTTGAGAGTGGATACTGGATCTTAGGCATTCTCAGATTTGAGATCTAGTTATTCTTAAGGCCTCTAAAACCTCGTGATATATAGTAATTCGTAATTTTTTGGAAATGCAAATTTGAATTGAGCCTGAGGCCCGCTGCCCAGCTTGGTCATTTCAGCGAAGTTCAGCTGCTTCTCTTCACAAATGGTGTTTTACGCTTTAATGCTGGTGCCTTATGCTGTTATTCTTTGTGGAGAGGCACCACAAAAAGCAAGGCAGCTGAGAAAGCAGGTGATGAAAACTTGGAAGGCTACCAAAGTGATTTTTTTTTTAAGCCAGAAAATAGAAGTTATAGGTAATTTAAGAACGTCAAATACGGTAAAAAGCTTAACAAACCTATGGACCCAAGCAAGTCTGCCATTCACTGGGGTGGAAATGGCAACAAAAAATTAACGAAACTGTTTCAGTGACTGTTGTAACCAAGGGCGGGGGGGTGGAAATGCTCATCAAATGAGAAAGAAAATTTAGGAGAATGTTGAAAAGGTTCTTAGGGTATGGTCTGATGTCACAGGACAGATGAGACTGCCACTTCTGGGAAGTAACAGATGGTGAAGACATGGAACTGACAGGTGCAGGTTGATTTGATGAAGTTTTTCAAATGTGGATTTTTGCCAGATATGAAGTTAATGAGAGGGGACGACACCAGCTAGCCATCGAGGGCTCCTGGAAGTGAGCTGAAGACGCTGATAAAGCAGCAAAGGGTTAGAGTCTCTATGAATGCAAAATTGTAATGAAACCTACATTTGAAAAAAATACTTCTCTAATACATGTCCCATGAAGAGACGTGAGCATCAGATATTGAGACAATTGAGAATAATTTTGTGATGGAGGGGAGGTAACTTTAAAGATGCCTGGGAAATGAATCTAGTTCCTGGTGAGGACAGAAGTGGGGGAAGGGAGGAAGGGAGTTAAGACTCAGCCCCGTTCATCCCAGATGTCTGTCTCATCTCCTCGGAGTCACTCACCTGCTTCTTCCATCAGTGTTAATCAGCCACACGCTGATGATCAACCAGGTCAAAAAGACATTGGTAACCTGAAAGCAGAACTCAGTGGGTTTGAAGTTGTGGTGCTCAGACTTGCAGCATCAGCAAAACCTCATACCCCCGCCCAGAATTACTGAGTCAGAAACTCTGGGTGGTGGGGCCTCAAAATCTGTGTATAGTCAGGTTTTCCTGGTGGGTTCAGTTCAGTTCAGTTGCTCAGTCGTGTCTGACTCCTTATGACCCCATGGACTGCAGCACGCCAGGCCTCCCTGTCTGTCACCAGCTCCCGGAGTTGACTCAAACTCATGTCCGTTGAGTTGGTGATGCCATCTAATCATGTCATCCTCAGTTGTCCCCTTCTCCCGCCTTCAATCTTTCCCAGCATCAGGGTCTTTTCCAACCAGTCAGTTCTTCTCATCAGGTGGCCAAAGTATTGGTGCTTCAGCATCAGTCCTTCCAATGACTATTGAGAACTGATTTCCTTTAGATCTCCTTGCTGTCTAAGAAACTTTCAAGAGTTCTCCAACACCACAGTTCAAAAGCATCAATTCTTCAGTCCTCGGCCTTCTTTATAGTCCAACTCTCACAACCGTACATGACTACTGGAAAAACGATAGCCTTGACTAGACAGACCTTTGTTGGCAAAGGAATGTCTCTGCTTTTTAATATGCTGTCTAGGTTGGTCATAACTTTCCCTCCAAGGAGCAAGCATCTTTTAATTTCATGGCTGCAGTTACTATCTGCAGTGATTTTGGAGCCCCCAAAAATAAAGTCTGTCACTGTTTCCATGGTTTCTCTATCTATTTGCCATGAAGTGATGGGACCGGTTGCCATAATCGTAGTTTTTGAATGTTGAGTTTTAAGCCAAGTTTTTCACTCTCCTCTTTCACTTTCATCAAGAGGCTCTTTAGTTCTTCACTTTCTGCCGTAAGGGTGGTGTCCTCTTTCTCCCAGCAGTCTTGATTTCAGCCTGTGCTTCATCCAGCCCAGCGTTTCTCATGATGCACTCTGCACAGAAGTTAAATAAGCAGGGTGACAATATACAGCCTTGATGTACTCCTTTCCCAATTTGGAACCAGTCTGTTGTTCCATGTCGCTTTTTGACCTACATATAGATGTCTCAGGAGGCAGGTCAGGTGGTCTGGTATTCCTATCTCTTGAAGAATTTTCCACAGTTTGTTGTGATCCACACAGTCAAAGGCTTTGGCGTAGTCAGTAAGGCAGACGTATAATTTTTCTGGAGCTCGCTCGTTTTTTCAATGCTCCAGCGGTCGTCCTGGTGGCTGGTGTGCACGGAAGTCTGAGGCCCTCTGCTGTGGCTTGTCTTCATGCAGCAGTTGCTTTGGCATTTTATTCATGTCATTTGGTATATACTAGACTCATCTGACTCTGTGGACATGAAATTGAGCAAATTCTTGGAGACAGTGGAGGACAAAGGAGCCTGGTGTGCTACAGTCCTTGGGATTGCTAAGAGTCAGCCATCACTTAGCGACTGAACAACAACATACATTACACACAACGTATAGTCATAGTTCATTCCTTTGTTTTTATAGTTCGTCACATTGATTTCTCAAATTTTAAAAATTCATGGCTACTTTTAATAGATAATTTTGTAGTTTAATAGTGGTTGCTTTGATGGATTTTTTTTTTCCCCTCAATTACTTTGGGCCTGTGTTTAATCTGTAAGAGTGTGAAGGGCTAGCTCACATTTTCCAGGCACTGTTTTCATGACTATTATAGGGGAAATTATAAAGTTTAGTGGTGATCAAGAACTTAGAGATTAGAGAAAGGTTCAGGACGTGGCATTCCTTGAGGATAAGGGTCCACACTAATTTGGGAGCTATAAATAAAGCTAATCAGATTGAGTAGCCATCAGTAAGAAGCAAGATTTACTGGGCAGTTGACTTTGTATATTTTGATCTAATGCATGAATGAATGCTCCTCGAATTCATTTAGCAGCTGGCTGTCATTTCCATTAGCTAAAAGCAACTAGTCTTGATTGTGCTTCAAAGCTGCTGCTAGCATATCTTGCTGAGTTTGCTTAGACTTTCAGCTCAAACTTCCCAGCTGCCAGTTTAGAGCTGAGGTCTCTGGACCTTGTTATAAGGTCATCTAAATCCTTCTGCCCACTCTTGAAAAGAGCCTGGGCAGGTAATTTAATTCAGTCCTTCTGACACTGCAGGGGGTCAAGAAGGATTTAAGGATTTATATGCAATAAGAAACACTCTTTAGAGTGTCATCAGTCTAAGCTCTGAAGATAGAGAAGATGAGGTGAGAATTGAATGCTCTCAGTCATTCCTGACCATTTTCAGCTCTAGGGACATGGTAATTCTTCCACCAACCCTTACTTTTTGGTGCTGTGTTATCATGCCAATGCAGAAGACCTGGGTTCTATTCCTGGATCAGGAAGATCTCCTGGAGAAGGAAATGGCAACCCTCTCCAGCGTTCTTGCCTAGGAAATGCCATGGACAGAGGAGCCTGGCAGGCTGCAGTCTCTGGGGCTTCAAAGAGTCAGACATGACTGAGTGACTGAACAGCATTATCATAAATACTTTCTTCCTCCAAAGTTTTGGAAATTGTGATTGCTTCATGTGCTGTTCTTATTCTTTCTCTTGACTGTTTCAGTTACACTAGACCCTCTAAGTTATACGTGCTCATGTGAGCTCAGTTGCTAAGTCATGTTCGATCTTTGTGACCTCATGAGCTGTAGCCTACCAGGCTCCTCTGTTCATGGGATTTTCCAGGAAGGAATACTGGAATGGGTTGCTATTTCTTTCTCCAGGGAATCTTCCCAATGCTGGGACTGAACTTGTGGCTCCTATATTAGCAGGCAGGTTCTTTATTGCTGAACCACTGGGGAAGGTCCACTAAGTTACAAAACGTTCTGTAAATATTTTTCTAGATTATTTTAGGGAAATGTAAGCTATTAATGTCTCACTGTGTTCAGGTAAATAGAACTAACTGAAGCTAGCACAGTAAAGTTGTATTAGTTATTGCCTCAAAACTCAGTGGCTTAAAACAGCACACGTTTGTGGCCTTGTGATTTGAGTCAGGAATTCTGGAGTGGCTCAGCTGTCCCATTCTGGCCACGTTATTGTGAAGACTGCAGCCAAGGTGTCCTGGGGGCAGAGCTCTCTGAGCTTGACCAGGACTGGAGGCTCTTTCCAGGATGGCTTGCTCATGGCTGCTGATGGGAAGGGCTAGGTCCCCAGCTGGTTGGCTTTCTCGTGGGGCCCCTTGAGTGTCCTCATGACACGGCAGCTTCTTCAGAGAGAGTGATGCTGGAGGAGATGGGGTGGGAGCTGTGTGCCTTTTATGACCTGGTTTCAGAAATCACCAGTGGCTCAGACAATGAAGAATCTGCCTGCAATGCAGAAGACCCAGGTTCAATCCCTGGGTCGGGAAGATCCCCTGAAAGAGAAATGGCAACCCACTGCAGAATTCTTGCCTGGAAAATTCCATGGACTACAGTCCATAGGGTTGCAAAAGAGTTGGACATGGCTGAGCGACTACCACTTTGACTTTTTCACTTTTCAGAAGTCGCAGCAGCCATTGAGTTGGCTACATTCTGTTTGTTAGAAACGAGCCCCTGAGTACAGCCCACAGCAGAGGGAATGGGGTTGGGCTCCGCCTTTGACCTGGGGGAGAATTTTTAAAGATTGGTGGACATATTTTTAAACTACTACGATGATCGGCACTGGGATATGTTAATATTTGGCAAAGACGAGTAATTGGCAAAAACCAAATTTGCAGTAATTTCTATGGTATTCAGCGATCTTCTAGTTAAAGCAGGTGTTTCCACTGCTATATCTGTTCCTGAAACTTCTCATGTTTTTGAGAGTTGAAAATTAAATGGGTTTATGGGAAACTAGAACTCAAGAGAGGTAGGACTTTCAGTTGAAGCATCTTTATAACCAAAATAATAACAGAAATAATAATGGATACCTCAGGAGATAACCTGGACAGTCTAGACTGGTTGCTTACTGTGTCTGGAAGTTGAGTTACCTTAGGGAATATTAAAAATGCACAGTAATGTAAGAGTAGAAATGTTGGCTTGTGAGCATTGAGACTGAATTTGCTGTGGGCTTTTTCCTGTTTTTGAAAGTTATAATTCCACTCCCCGTATTCTGGCTCCCCTTGCCTACAGTAAATCCTTGTGGACCAATGCTTTACGTACCACGCTGACTTCATTCCCCTCTATGTGAGCTGTTGTTTAGTTGCTAAGTCATGTCTGATTGATTGTGACCCCATGGACTGTAGCCTGCCAGTCCAGGCTTCCCTGTCCATGGGCTTTCCAGGCAAGAATGCTGAAGTGGGTTGACAGGGGTCTCCCTGACCCAGGGATCCAGCCCACGTCTCCAGTGTCTCCTGCGTGGGCAGGTGGAGTTTTCCCCATAGCGCCTCCTGGGAAGCCCACATGTGAGTTAATCCGTGTTAATAAAACATATTGTAGCAGAACAGACTGTTGTGCTCCCAGGTGGCACTAGTGGTAAAGAGCCCGCCTGCCAATGCAGGAGACATAAGAGACACGGGTTTGATCCCTGGGTCAGGAAGATTCCCTGGAGGAGAAAATGGCAACCCACTCCAGTCTTCTTGCCTGGAGAATCCCATGGGCAGAGGAGCCTGGTGGGCTACAGTCCATGAGGGAGCAAAGCAATGTTGCACTAGCTAGACTATGGTTCGTTTTAAGTACTTCTCGTCTAATCATGTTTGTTTATTTATTTAACAGAATTTTCTGCTGGACTCACCTGGTAGTCCAGAGGTTGGGAATCTGTTTGCTAATGCGAGGGACACGCATTGGACCCCTAGTCTGGGAAGATCCCGTGTGCTGGGGAGCGGCTGTGCCCCGAGCCGGAGCCCCTGAGCCCACGCCCCCCCTGAGCCCGAGGAGCCCCCACGCTGCAGCTGCAGGGCAGCCCCTGCTCGCGGCAGCTGAGCGCTCACATTTGTGAGAGTGCAGAGAGGCTATTCTCTTTACATTTGTTTTCAAAGGTGGTATAATGACACCCCGCCTAACCAGAAGTGAATGGTTCGGAAGGCCAGGCTACTTAGATTAATACTTTTAAATACTGAAGTCAAGGAGGACCTCTGAGTGGGGAAAAGACTTACCACAAAGTTTAGTCCTTTACTTTGAAGAAGGGTAGAAAGTTAGCTTTCAGCCTTTTGATTTAGGATTGATTGTAAAGTAAGGTAATAAATTAGAAGTTCTTTATATACTCATTACTGTCAGTCATTGGAAAAGAAGAGCCAAAGAACTATGGTAATGCTGAAGCTTGGAGGTATTTTTAGACAAGAGCAGATAGCTGTTCTAGTCCATTGGTCCCACAGGATTCTCTGAATTTCTGAATATAGTAATATATTGAGAATCCACACCTTAAAGAAAATATGTTAAACATACTTTTATAATCTATGAAAGTGACTGGTAGGTGTTTGAGAGAGTTAAATTTAACTGTGTGGCACTTCATTCCAGCCAACATGGAGTAACAGAGACTGCATTTACTCTTGAACCTAAAAGAAATGAACAACTAAAAACCAGGTGAAATACATGAATCGGCTTTCAGACACTGGGCATCAGGCAGCACAGGACACGAAACCCCGCAACACACGCAGTTGAGAAGCAGAGCAGATGAATGAAACAGGCCTGCAAAGGCGCCCTCTTCCTGACGGCGGAGAGTGTCCAGGCTTCAGCGGCAAGGAGGCACCCAGGCAGAGCCTGGCATTGACCCTGCGTTCAGGAGACAGCTGGGAGTCCATTGAGACTGAATACTTTGAATATAAAGAGTGAGGTGCTGGAGGGAAAAGAGCCAGTCAGCCCCGGAGATGTGCAGGGAGTCGTCACTGCCCCCAGCTCCGTGCTGATCCGGCCTGTGTGAGGCCGGGGCTGAGAACCCCTGACGAAGAGTGGGGGGACTAAACCCCAGCGCTCACTCAGCGCCAGGTCTAGTAAGAAAACCTTACAATTTAGAAGGTATCAGTTAACAGTATTGCTTGCTAGTACTGTCATTATCAATCTAGACTTAAGGTGGCTCAGGTCTAATATGACAAATCCTAGAAAGCAAGCCTTGTAAGAACCAAATTGTTTTCAACAAACTTAATTGTGTCCCAGAACAGAACTCCATCATATTCATAAAGATATAACAATATCCAGTTTTCAACAAGATAAAACTCATAATGACTAGCTTACAAACAAAAATGACCTGGTTTGCAAAGAAGCAGGAAAATATCATCCATAAGATAAAACAATAAAGCTGACACAGAAATGATACAAATGATAGAATTAGTTGACAGGTACATTTAAGCAGCCATTATAATTATGTTTCATATATTCATGAAGATAAAGCAGAATTAGGAATGACATGGAAGATATATACGTGTGCGTGTGTGTGTGTGTAAGTATGTGTGCCCACATATACCCAAATCAAACTTAGAGGTGAAAAGTACACTGGATAGAATTAACAGTAGATTAAACACTGCAAAAGAAAAGATTAGTGAACTTGAAACCACAGTTAGCCAGAATTTGTGGAATGCAGCTAAAGCAGTACTTAGACGGAAGTTTGTAGCATTTAAATGTGTATTAAGAAAAGGAGAAGTGACCTCAGCTTCCATATTAAGAAAATAGAAAATAAGTAAAAATTAATCCTAAAATTACTAAGAGAAAAAAGAATCATAAGAACAGAAATAAATGAAACCGTCAACAGAAAAGCAATAGAGAATGAACCCAAAACCTGGTTCTTTGTGATGTTTAATAAAATTGGTAATCTAATCAAATAGATAAAGAAAAGTTTGTCTCCTAGAGTAATGGAAGTAAAAACAAAAATTAACAAATGGGGTCTAATTAATCATAAAAGCTTTTTGCACAGAGAAGGAAACCAGAAACAAAGCAAAATGGCAACCTGCAGAATGGGAGAAAATATTTACAATGTGGACTGAAAGGAATTAATGTCCAAAATTACACACAGCTTATGCGACTCAGTATGGGCAGAAGCCCTAAATAGACATTTCTCCAAAGGAGGCGTACAGGTGGCCAACGGGCACCTGAGAGAATGCCGCACATTAACACTTGCTAGAAAGTGCGAGTCAAAACTGCCGTGAAGTATCACCCCACTCTGGTCAGAAGGCCGTCATCAGAAATTCCACAAGCAGTAAATGCTGGAAAGGTTGTGGGAAAAAAGGAGCTCTGCTACACTGTTGATGGGAAAGTAAATTGGTGGAACCACTAAGAAGAATAGTATGGAGGTTCTTTAAAAAACTAAAAATAGCATTGCCATAGAATCCTGCAGTCCCACACCTGGGCGTATATCCAGAGAAAACCATAATTTGAAAAGATACTTGCACCCCAGTGTTCATTGCCAAACTGTTTATAATAGCCAAGACATGTAAGCAACCCAAATGTCCATCAACAGATGAATAAAGAAGATGTGGTGTGTGTATGTATATACACACACATATATACCAATGGAGTATTACTCAGCCATAAATAGAAGGAGATAATGCCATTTGCAGTCACCTGGACGGACCTAAAGCTGATCAGACTAGGAGAAGTAAACCAGGCAGAGGAGGACAGATATCATAGGATATCGCTTATATGTGACAGCTTAAATGCCAACGAGCTTACTTAGAGGAGAGGGAAAAAGTCATGTTACCAGTATCAGGAATGAGAGAGCTAATAACTACAAATTTTTATTAATATTAAAAGTATAAGGAACTAATGTGGACAACTTTGTCAACTATATGAAAAATGAAATGAGCAAACTTCTAAAGGTCAGACTACCAAAGCTAACTCAAGAATAACTAAATAATGGAATAGCATAGCCCAAACTCTAAAAGTGAAAGTGAAGTCACTCAGCCGTGTCTGACTCTTTTCGACCCTGTGGACTGTAGCCCACCAGGCTCCTCCGTCCATGGGATTCTCCAGGCAAGCATACTGGAGTGGGTTGCCAGTTCCTTCTCCAGGGGATCTTCCCGACCCAGGGATCGAACCCAGTTCTCCCGAATTGTGGGCAGACGCTTTAACCTCTGAGCCACCAGAGAAGCCCAAGCCCAAACTCTAGTAAAAAGTAAAAATGGAAGTTAAATACCTGTTCCCTGCAAAAAACAAAGACCAGAAAAAATAAGACACCAGGTCCATAAGTCTACCCTGAGAAATTCGGTCACTATCGCGGTGATCAGTGCACTCATTTTTTAGCTCATTTATAGGTGTGTATATGTCACATCTTACCAGATTGCCAGTGCCAAGTGATCGGAGAGGAAAGGTATGTTTTAAATCCTTCTGCTGTGGTCAGGTTTCTCTCTCAGCTTGAGACTCTTGTTCTCTTGTCAATCTTTCCTCCTAGATCATGTAAGAGATGCCTTAAATCTGTAGGATATTTCTAAAGGAAGAGTTGTAACAAAGGATTCAACTTTAAATTGATGAACATTGGTTCCTTGTGTGATGTGAATATTTATTAGAGCATAGGTCAATTTGAATGCCTCTGATTTGAGAAGTTTCAGGATTGACAGAACTAAAATAATTTCTTGCGTCATAGAATAAGGAAGTCTGATGCAAAGGGCTGTGCCCCGGGGTGACTGCCTCGCTGTCACTCGCTCATTCCTGTTTGTGTCCCCCAGAGCCCGGCTGACACACAGCCTCGTTCTGAGGGTGTGTCTGAGCTGGGGACACCTGAGCACGGGAGAGCAGTCAACAAGGATATTTAAATTCACAGCAGATAAGAGGGACTTGATTCAGACTGGGATATTTAGGGCTTTCCTGGGACAGACTAAACTTGCTAGGTTCCAGGACCATTCAGGCCCCTGGGGGATTTTTCTAATGGGGAATAAAAAGCCAGTCTCTGTTGATACCCTATGCTTTTCTCTTATGTGCCGCTTCCAGCCTTCATCCTTTCTCTCGGGGACTTTCTAGTCCTCTCTGTTTGCTCTGGGGCTTTTCTTAGGATTTTTGTGGAGTTGGAGAATTGAAGGACTGCTCCTGGTGTACCGCTGTCGTCTTTTTCTTCAGTGTGATTACTCACAGGTCTATATACATGTGACAGGTTAAGAAATGTCCTTGAATCCACACTCAGATGTGGCTCAGCAAAATGTCTGCTTCTTTGTATTCATGTGTGTGTGTAAGTATTTAGATCAGATCCCTTGTTAGAGAATGTTAGTGTATTACAGTCATGGAAATCGGATTTGGGAAATTCAGTTGCCTGTTGTCTATTATTTTTAGCCCTGAACATAACCTTTCCATTGCTGCTGAATCTCTTCTCCTGCCCCCTTCTCTTGTGAGGAGACTGCAATGTAAAGGCGCACTGAGCCTGGGGACCTGGGCGTCCTTCTGTCTGAGGGTCAGTGGACTCAGCAGATTGGGGCAAGTAGGTGGCTATGGTCAGATCCACCACAGGCAGGTTCTGTCAAGTCACATCTAGTTTGAAGTCTCTTTGACTTCCTATCCCATCGTGGGAATGTTAGCATTAGGTAGGCAGGCAACTCAGTGGAGCTCTCCATGGAGGATGCTAGCTGTGTAGTTGTTTACTAGGCCAGAATTCAAAAAGCTGAACCCCTTTTAGACTTCATTCTCTCTCCTTGCCAGCAAATTCCTGTAGTGTACAGTGTTTTTTTTATAAAGTACTCTGATATACTGGGAGAAAGAGGAAGTGAAATTCAAACCTTCTGGTTTTGTTATTTGCAAGCATTTCTGCTGAAAGGTATGTATTCAGTTCAGTCGCTCAGTTGTATCTGACTCTTTTGAGACCCCATGGACTGCAGGACACCAGGCTTCCCTGTCCATCACGAACTCCCGGAGTTTACTCAAAATCATATCCATCCAGTCGGTGATGCCATCCAGCCATCTCATCGTCTGTCATCCCCTTCTCCTCCTGCCTTCAGTTTTCCCAGCATCAGGGTCTTTCCCAGTGAGTCAGTTCTTCACATCAGGTGGCCAAAGTATTGGTGCTTCAGCATCAGTCCTTCCAGTGAACACTCAGGACTGATTTCCTTTAGGATGGACTGGTTGGATCTCCTTGCAGTCCGAGGGACTTTCAGGAGAACTCTCTAACACCAGAGTTCAAAAGCATTGATTCTTTCGTGCTCAGCTTTCTTCATAGTCCAAATCTCACATCCATACATGACTACTGGAAAAACCATAGCTTTGACTAGACGGACCTTTGTTGACAAAGTAATGTCTCTGCTTTTTAATATGCTATCTAGTTTGGTCATAACTTTTCTTCCAAGGAGCAAGCATCTTTTAATTTCATGGTTGCAGTCACCATCTGCAATAATTTTGGAGTCCAAGAAAATAAAATCTGTCACTGTTTCCATGGTTTCTCCATCTATTTTCCATGAAGTGATGGGACCAGATGCCATGATCTTAGTTTTCTGAACGTTGAGTTTTAAGCCAAGTTTTTCACTTTTCTTCTTTCACTTTCATCAAGAGGCTCTTTAGTTCTTCTTTGCTTTCTGCCATAAGGGTAGTGTCATCTGCATATCTGAGGTTATTGATATTTCTTCCAGCAACCTTGATTCCAGCTTGTGCTTCATCCAGCCCAGCATTTCTCATGGTGTACTCTACATAGAAGTTAAATAAGCAGGATGACAGTATACAGCCTTGACATTCTCCTTTCCCAATTTGAAACCAGTCTGTTGTTCCATGTCCAGTTCTAACTGTTGCTTCTTGACCTGCATACAGATGCCTCAGGAGGCAGGTCAGGTGGTCTGGTATTCCTATCTGTTGAAGAATTTTCCACAGTTTGTTGTGATCCACACAGTCAGAGGCTTTGGTGTAGTCAGTAAAGCAGAAGTAGATGTTTTTCTGGAATTCTCTTGCTTTTTTGATGATCCAACGGATGTTGGCAAATTGAGCTCTGGTTCCTCTGCCTTTGCTAAAACCAGCTTGAACATCTGGAAGTACATGGTTCACATAGTGTTGAAGCCTGGCTTGGAGAATTTTGAACATTACTTTGCTAGCATGTGAGATGAGTGCAATTGTGCGGTAGTTTGAACATTCTTTGGCATTGCCTTTCTTTGGGTTTGGAATGAAAATTGACCTTTTCCAGTCCTGTGGCCACTGCGGAGTTTTCCATATTTTCTGACATACTGAGTGTATCACTTTCATAGCATCATCTTTTAGGATTTGAAAGGGCTCAACTGGAATTCCATCACCTCCACTAGCTTTGTTCTTAGTGATTCCTCCTAAGGCCCTCTTGACTTCACATTCCAGGATGTCTGGCTCTAGGTGAGTGATTACACCATTGTGGTTATCTGAGTCGTGAAGATCTTTTTTGTACAGTTCTTCTGTGTAGTCTTGCCACCTCTTCTTAATATCTTCTGCTTCTGTTAGGTCCATACCATTTCTATTCTTTATTGTTCCCATCTTTGTGTGAAATGTTCCCTTGGTATCTCTAATTTTCTTAAAGAGATCTCTAGTCTTTCCCATCCTATTGTTTTCCTCTATTTCTTTGCAATGATCGCTGAGGAAGGCTTTCTTATCTCTCCTTGCTATACTTTGGAACTCTGCATTCAAATGGGTATATCTTTCCTTTTCTCCTTTGCTTCTTTTCACAGCTATTTGTAAGGCCTCTTCAGACAACCATTTTGCCTTTTTTGCATTTCTTTTTCTTGGGGATGGTTTTGATCCCTGTCTCCTGTACAATGTCAGGAACCTCTGCCCATAGTTCATCAGGCACTCTGTCTATCAGATCTAATCCCTTTAATCTATTTCTCACTTCCACTGTGTAATCATAAGGGATTTGATTTAGGTCATACCTGAATGGTCTAGTGGTTTTCCCTACTTTCTTCAATTTAAGTCTGAATTTGGCAATAAGGAGTTCATGATCTGAGCCACAGTCAGCTCCCAGTCTTGTTTTTGCTGACTGTATAGAGCTTCTCCATCTTTGGCTGCAAAGAATATCATCAGTCTGATTTTGGTATTGACCATTTGGTGATGTCCAGGTGTAGAGTCTTCTCCTGTGTTGTTGGAAGAGGGTGTTTGCTATGACCAGTGCTTTCTCTTGGCAAAACTCTATTAGCCTTTGCCCTGCTCATTCTGTACTCGAAGGCAAAGTTGCTTGTTACTCCAGGTATGTATTGGGAGGAGCTCAGACAGTTGGTGGATTTTCTTGAGACCTATCTTTGGTATTGCTGCTCTTCCTTTTTTCTTCTCCAGTAGATATTTGACATCTACCAAAACACTTGGCATTTACTTTAGTTTTTAATATTGATAAGAATACAGTTTCTCTTGAATTTGTTTCTTCTGCTAGCCCTTGGCAACTACAGCAAACTTCCAAATAAATAAGACACTTCTGGCTTGGGACCTGCTCAGGGATGTGTGCACCTCATCAGTTTGTGAGCGTGGTCTTCCGCTCTCTGTGATAAAAGTCAGTGTCTAGTACTGGGAAATATTTTCCTTCTCGTTTATACACCTCCATCAATTAGTCATCCAGTAATTCTCCCATTCAGTTGATGGGACTTGTCTGAAGGTCATTCTTCCAAGTTTATTCCATCTGGGAAATGAGACTCCTCAGGTCTGTCTCAGTCCTGTCTGCCTCTCAGTGCTGCTCCGTCCGCCTCCCTCCCTGATTCACAGGCACTGCAGCACACCATCTTTCTTAGACTGCCTTTAATTATCTGTGAGGGCTTAGCTATGTTCATAGAGTAGTATTTTCTTACTAGAAGAGTCATTCATTTTTAATCTTGATAATCAATGTACACTGAATTATCTGTAGGAGAAAGAATATCTGGGTAATCGCATAAAACTGATTAGTTTCATTAAATGCCAGCACTTTAATGTTATCTTTCTATATCAGTCTGTATAATATTTTCTTCTTAGTGTACTTAAATTAACTCTCTCATTCATGAAAATCTTGAAGTCATTTCTTTTTTAAATGTAAAGTGAAATTGTGAAGGAAAGAGCAGAAAATAAAACTTCGGTTTATAGCAGACGAGTTAAAATGACTTTTTCCCTAGGTTTTAAGGAAAAAGTTCTTCACTTATAGTAAAAAGCCCACATGGAGGTAGATACAGTAGCTCTTATCATGGTTGTATTACTGCTGGTTTCAGATTCTCTTAATTGTAAATTAGATCCTCAGTTATCGTTTAGATGGTTTTAGTATAATTCTTTTCTGTTGTTCACGTAATTTATGCTGATGAGAAGCAAAACACCCATGTCTTTAAAACTAAACAGTTTGCTTGTGCTTGTAGGCAAACCTCACAGTACCGGAAGCTCTGAGCGGATTCAGCTCTCAGGAATGTACAATGTCCGGAAAGGCAAAATGCACTTGCCAGTGAACCGATGGACCAGACGCCACGTCATCCTGTGTGGGACCTGCCTCATCGTGTCATCTGTGAAAGACAGCGTGGCCGGAAAGATGCACGTGCTGCCGCTCATCGGTGGTAAGGTAAGTGGAAAACAAAGCAGCTACTGACAGATTTTCCAGCCTCCTAAGGCTCTTTGCTCTGAACCATTGCTGTAGTAAGGGGTAGGTGGATTTTGACTTATCTTTCCTGTTGTGCCTCTGCCAGTGGGCATGTTGGGTTGGTACAGTTTTGGAATATATCATTGCCATTGGCTCACATGAGGCCTTGGTGATGTTTGCTTCATTAGTATATGTATCTTGGGGCTTCCCTGGTGGCTCAGACTGTAAAGGATCTGCCGGCATTGTGGGAGACCCGGGTTTAATCCCTGGGTCAGGAGATCCCCTGGAGAAGGGAAGGACTACCCACTCCAGTATCCTCGCCTGGAGAATTCTGTGGACAGAGGAGCCTGGCGGGCTACAGTCCATGGGGTCACAGAGTTGGACATGCTGAGTGACTCACACTTTTTCACTTACTTTCACATGTATCATAGTTACGAGACTGAAAATAGAGCAACTGGAATTTCACTGCTGTATTTCAGACTGTCAGTGATCAATTATTTATGAGAAGATATCTTTTGACATTGTAATAACATATTTTGTAGTGTAGTATAGTGATCCCCAGGTCCCTTGACCTTAGGATCATTCAGGCGTGCTTATCGAAGGTTAGACTCTTCAGCAGGAATCTTTGATTCTGCTTTGCCTTAACCTCTGTGCTTGTGTTTTGTGACCTGTTGGGTTAGCATGTTTAGTTTTACCAGTATAGCTAGTCATGATTTTTGAACCTGAAATGCGTCTCATTTTGAGAAAACACATGATGCAGCTGATAGATGCTTCCAACATACTGACTGCTTTCCTTTGGATATGTTAGCTATTGTATTTCTATCATTTATAAAATAGAAAGAGGTTGCATCAGAAGATGTTCTATTCTTGTCTTTGCCAGATTTATTTGTAAACCCAAGCATTGGTGAGAGTATCATTACATGCCAGTATTTCCTGATTTTTAAATGATATGACAACCTGTTAATAAAGGGAAAGGCAAATTTGGATGAAAAAACAGGTTTTTTGAAATCAGGACCATATTAAGAATTGTTTTCTTGGGCTCCTGTGGTGACTGACTAGTGAGGAATCTGGCTGCCAATGCAAGAGACACGGGTTCAATCCCTGGTCCAGGTCTAGTTTATAGCTAGGCCCATGTGAGCCTGTGCTCTAGAGTCACAGCTGCTGAAGCCTGCAAGCTCAGAGCCTGTTCCCCGCGAGAGGCAGGCAGGTGAGAGGAAGCCTGGACGCTGCAGTGAGGAGTGGCCCCCACCCTCCACGCAGCAGTGAAGACCCGGCACAGCTTAAAAAAAGAAAAAAGTAAATAATTTTTTAAAAAGCATTAAAAATTTTTTTCATTACCATTTTCCCCCTGAATAGGCATGGGAAGGGAGGCAGGGCATGGCATGGAAATTAAAAAGAGAGGACTATAAACTAAATATAAAGTAATTTACTTTGTTAAAGTGATTTTTTTTTAATTGGCAAATGTTTGATTTATTGATTCCAGGGATTAGAAATCAAGAAGGAAAGAAAAGACCAGATGTGTACAGTAAATGGTTTTTTTGTTCAACTGTTAGGTAACAAGTTAATGCATAAGTTTAAGTTGTTCTTTCTTTATGCGTAAACAGCCCATGTAAGTTTTCCCCCCTCTACTATTATCTATTCTAGTCTTAATTCTAATACTTAATTGTTAAAAAATAGATTTGGCTAGTCTGTGAGGTATGTTTAGGTCTGTTTCATTTGTCCATTTTGAAACCTTAGCTTAACTTTTGTCTGAGCATTGAATTAGTGGCAGTTTACTACTGAAGATCTTGTTCTTTGGATGGATGAATTACTGAAAACTTAATCATCATTACTTCCATAACTCATCATCTTAAATGCATGTTTAACGTTTGATGCCCTGATAGGTCAACAGTGTGTTTCTTACTTCTCTATGATGCTGGGCATTTGCAGAGGCAAATTTAATATAACTATTTATTAAATACCCTCTATAGGGAAGCCACTTTGCTTGGTGTCCCAGAAATACCAAGATGGGTAATTCACCATCTCTGCCTTTGAATACCTTATAGTTACTATCTGAAAGTGAAGGATGGACACCACAATATGTGCTCCGCAGAGATGCAAGAATGTAGTGTGGGAGATAGTGGAAGGGGAGATTCCGTTCTGTGGGGCGAATCTGAGGGCTTGTGATGATGAAGGAGATAACAGTTATGGTAGAACTCGAAGAGCGAAAAATCTCTTGACGCCTGAAGAAGATGGTCAGAAAGATGACTGTGCTCTGAGAAGCAGCTGCAGGAAAGCTGTGGCATTCAGGTAGGTCAGAGGATCCAGTTGTAATTAGCATTTTCATTCTGAGCTAGAGACTTGTTCTGTTTCACAGGCCTGTTATTGGATGCACTTCTACCATTGAGTGAATTGAAAGTTAATAGCTTCTTTTTCTCACAGACAAACCTTGTAAAACCTGTTTTGTGCTATGCCTTTAAAAATAAGGGTAGTATGTTGAAAATTTGAGCCTTTAAAACCTGTTAACCAAGTTAGGAAAAAATAATTCACTCTGCAGTCTTGAGTTTTCTTTAATCTGTGTTCCTTTTCTCATTCTGTTCTGTTAAAAAACTGAGAGAGCCTGGAAGGAATTTTTGTTTTGTTTTGTTTAATTTATATAAGAGCTAGAAATGGGGTGTGAGATAGATGGGTCATGATCCAGCTGTAATTGCTGTTAATAGTGAAACTTGACTCAATACTTGAGCATGATCATTAGTTTACATTTTCAAATATAGAATTCAAATATGTAGTTAAAGTTTTATTAAAGCTTCATTGTTGAAAAACATTTAATAAATAAGTTTTTGTTCATTGTGCAGTTACTGTATTTAATTTCTCCTTTAAAATTTAACATAAAATTTAGATAACTTATTTAAACTAATCCTTGAGGTAGTATTTGTCAAGCCATGAAGCGTAATAAGTTGGGTAACTGTAACTTATTACTCAGTTTAGAAATCACAGCAGTATCAAGACTAGTGTTTTTGCTGGAGTTCTCTTTTTACCTGTCACATTACCTCCTCCTAACCTAGAGAAATCCACTGTCCTAGGATAGGTATTCATTATTTTCTTAGTTTTTTGAAATAAATTTTATCATATGACTTTATTTTGACCTTTAAAACTGCGATCATCCTGTTTGTAGTTTCCTGTGATTGAATTTTTCACTAAATATTATGCCTCATAGTAAGAGTCCATGTTGCTTGCTGTATATCGTTTTTATTTCTCTATAATGTTACACCCTGTAAGTGTTCCAGGTTTCCACAATTTCTCAGATTATTTTCTTGTTGATGGACATTTGGGTTGCTTCTAGTTTGTTATGAAAAATTCTCCTGGGATAGTCTTATTTTGATAGGCCTCCTGGTATACCAGTAGTTTTTCTAGAGCAGCAGTTCTTAACTCTTGTTGCTGTGCCTAAAGGGACATTTGATAATATATACAAGTGTTTTGATTGCCAAATGAATGGATAGTCAGTTGACATAAGCTTAGTTATGCTGTGGTGACAAAACACCCAGATTTCAATGCCTAACAGTTATTTATCACTCACACTATCTGTCCAGTGTGGGTTGGTGGAGATTTCTTTTTTCAAATGAGTATGTGGGGACTCAGCCTGATGGCGGCCCTGTCTCTCACCATGCTGTAGCAGGTGGCTTCCTTTGCTGCTTAGGCAGGGGAGGAGGCAACTGTAGAGCCCTTCTCTGGCTCCTGTTGTAGAAGTGGCACACGGAGCTTCTGCCCTGGCTCATTGACCAGAACTGGTTGCATGAGTCCACCTGAATCGCCAAGATTCTGGGAAAAGGAGATGGTGTGCTTGCTTAATACTAGTATCTTTTGCTGCAAGGGGACACTATTGGCATTTAAAGTGCAGGGACTCAAAGTGAAATGTCATGCAAAAGTATTAGACAGTCCTGCACAATGTACACAAAAAACTATTCAACCCAAAATTTCTGTGATGTCTGCCTTGAGAAATACTGCTCTTAAGAATGCAGTCACTGGGCTATAGGGCATCTATGCGCATTTACTCTTACAAGATGATCTCCAGTTGCTTACAAGGTTGTTGCACCATTTCATACTCACATTGGTATACAAGTGTTTCTCTTTCTCTCCATCCTCACCACACTTTATTAAGGTGTAACTGATATACAGCATGCTGTACATTTTGATAACAAAAACATGCTCCGTTGTACCCTTCTGTCCTGCTTTTCTGCTCATTCCTCGGTTCAGTTCAGTCGCTCAGTCATGTCCAACTCTTTGCGAGCCCATGAATTGCAGCACACCAGGCTTCCCTGTCCATCACCAACTCCCGGAATCTAATGAGATTCATGCCCATCGAGTCAGTGATGCCATCCAACCATCTCATCCTCTGTCGCCCCCTTCTTCTCCTGCCCCCAATCCCTCCCAGCATCAGGGTCTTTTCCAATGAGTCGCATGAGGTGGCCAAAGTACTGGAGTTTCAGCTTTAGCATCAGTCCTTCCAATGAACACCCAGGACTGATCTCCTTTAGGATGAACTGGTTGGATCTCCTTGCAATCCAAGGGACTCTCAAGAGTCTTCTCCAACACCACAGTTCAAAAGCATCAATTTTTCGATGCTCAGCTTTCTTCATAGTCCAACTCTCACATCCATACATGACCACTGGAAAAACCATAGCCTTGACCAGACGGACCTTTGTTGACAAAGTAATGTCTCTGCTTTTTAATATGCTATCTAGGTTGGTCATAACTTTTCTTCCAAGGAGCAAGCATCTTTTAACATCATGGCTGCAATCACCATCTGCAATGATTTTGGAGCCCCCCAAAATAAAGTCTGACACTGTTTCCACTGTTTCCCCATCTATTTCCCATGAGGTGAGGGGACCAGGTGCCATGATCTTAGTTTTCTGAATGTTAAGCTTTAAGCCAAGTTTTTCACTCCCCTCTTTCACTTTTATCAAGAGGCTTTTTAGTTCCTCTTCATTCTCTGCCGTAAGGGTGGTGTCCTCTGCATATCTGAGGTTATTGATATTTCTCCCGGCAATCTTGATTCCAGCTTGTGCTTCTTCCAGCCCAGCATTTCTCATGATGCACTCTGCATATAAGTTAAATAAGCAGGGTGACAATATACAGCCTTGACATACTCCTTTTCCTATTTGGAACCAGTCTGTTCCATGTCCAGTTCTAACTGTTTATATGAGAAACTGCATACAGGTTTCTCAAGAGGCAGGTCAGGTGGTCTGGTATTCCCATCTCTTGAAGAATTTTCCACAGTTTATTGTGATCCACACAATCAAAGGCTTTGGCATAGTCAATAAAGCAGAAATAGATGTTTTTCTGAAACTCTCTTGCTTTTTCGATGATCCAGCAGATATTGGCAATTTGACCTCTGGTTCCTCTCCCTTTTCTAAAACCAGCTTGAACATTTGGAAGTTCTCGGTTCACGTATTGCTGAAGCCTGGCTTGGAGAATTTTGAGCATTACTTTACTAGCATGTGAGATGAATGCAGTTGTGTGGTAGTTTGAGCATTCTTTGGCACTGCCTTTCTTAGGGATTGGAATGAAAACTGACCTTTTCCAGACCTGTGGCCACTGCTGAGTTTTCCAAATTTGCTGGCATATTGAGTGCAGCACTTTCACAGCATCATTTGAAATAGCTCAACTGGAATTCCATCACATCCACTAGCTTTGTTTGTAGTGATACTTCCTAAGGCCCACTTGACTTCACATTCCAGGATGTCTGGCTCTAGGTGAGTGATCACACCATTGTGATTATCTGGGTCATGAAGATCTCTTTTGTACAGTTCTGTGTATTCTTGCCCCCTCTTCTTAATATCTTCTGCTTCTCTTAGGTCCATACCATTTCTGTCCTTTGTCGAGCCCATCTTTGCATGAAATGTCGCCTTGGTATCTCTAATTTTCTTGAAGAGATCTTTAGTCTTTCCCATTCTGTTGTTTTCCTCTATTTCTTTGCATTGATCGCTGAGGAAGGCTTTCTTATCTCTCCTGGCTATTCTTTGGAACTCTGCATTCAAATGGGTATATCTTTCCTCTTCTCCTTTGTTTTTCCCTTCTCTTCTTTTCACAGCTATTTGTAAGGCCTCCTCAGACAACCATTTTGCTTTTTGCATTTCTTTTCCATGGGGATGGTCTTGATACCTGTCTCCTGTACAATGTCATGAACCTCCGGCCATAGTTCATCAGGCTCTCTGTCAGATCTAGTCCCTTAAATCTATTTCTCACTTCCACTGTATAATCATAAGGGATTTGATTTAGGTCATACCTGAATGGTCTAGTAGGTTTCCCTACTTTCTTCAGTTTAAGTCTGAATTTGGCAATAAGGAGTTCATGATCTGAGCCACAGTCAGCTCCCGGTCTTGTCTTTGCTGACTGTATAGAGCTTCTCCATCTTTGGCTGCAAAGAATATAATCAATCTGATTTGGGTGTTGACCATCTGGTGATGTCCAGGTGTAGAGTCTTCTCTTGTGTTGTTGGAAGAGGGTGTTTGCTATGACCAGTGCTTTCTCTTGGCAAAATTCTATTAGCCTTTGCCCTGCTTCATTCCGTACTCAAGGTCAAATATTCCTATTTCCTACCCATTCCCAAAAAACACAGATTTCTGTCAATACAGATTAGTTTTTTAAACTAGCATTTTTAAAAAATTATATTTTCTTTTTGGTGTATAGAAATGTGGTTGATTTTTGAGTATTAATCTTATATCCATTCACCTTACTAAATTTTCTTATTTTTTCTGAAGTCTCTGGATTTTTTCATGTTTGCTATGTAGCTAATCATTTCATATTCAGATAATGGCAGTTTTCTTTCTTCCTCAATACATTTCTTTGTCTTATTGTAATGGCCAGCACTCTAGTACAGTATTGAGCAGAAAAAGTAAGAGAGTGATGTCACATCATTAACATTGACATTTGCCTTAGATAAATACCCTCTGTTGGCTTAAGTGAGTTATCTGTGTTCTTAGTTTGATAAAAGTTTTTATCATGAATGATGAATGGATGGAGAATGTTACCAGAAGCTTTTTCTGCAACTGTCAGGGTGACCATATGACTTTTTCAATCTGTTAACGTAATTAATGATTTTATAGTTCCAATAGCATTAAACCATCTTTCCTGAGGTAAATCCAACGTTTGTTCTTGATATATTTTTTTCCATATTGCTGAATTCTGATGCAACATTTTGTTCAAGGTAACTATTCATAACTAAGGTTGGCCTTTAATTTTCCTTTCTGTTACTAGTCTGATCTGTTTTGGGTTATACTGGCCTCATAGAATAGTTTGGGGTCTATTTCTTTTCTTGTTGCAATGGTCTGTTTCTTGGATTTTTTATAAAACTCACCTACAAAATCATATGGTCCTGATCTTTTCTTGATAATTAAAAAAATACTAATTTTTTTTAATGGTAATAAAACTATCTATGTTTCTTTTCTTGACTTGGTGTTGGACTTCCCAGGTGGCGCTAGTGGTAAAGAACCTGGCTGTCAGTGCAGGAGACCTCAGAGACACAGGCTCGAATCCTGGGCGTCCCATGGATGGAGGAGCCTGGCAGGCTGCCACCATAGTGTCACAAAGCAGACATGACTGAAGCGACTTAGCATCAACAAAATATAGTTTTCAAAAAAATTGCCACAAAATTATTTATAGTAATCTCTTTAATCCCTGCTTAATATGTTGTCTTCCTTTTCATTATTAATATATCTTTTCAATTGATATCAGTAATCAATATCAATTGATATTCTATTTTGTTAGCCTTTTCAAAGAATTACTATTTTGCTTTGTTAATATTCTCTATTGTGTATTTGATTTTCATTTTAACTTCTGCTTTTTATTATCACCTTCCTTCTGCTTGAGTTCACTTTTTTTCCTAGGTTTACTAGATGCATGGCCAATTAAATTAATTTTCTGCCTTCTTTTCTAATATGAGTATTTAAAATAAAATTTTCTTTGTGTACCTGCTTTTTATTACAGTCCATAAATTTCAATATGTCATATTTTTAATGGTGTAGTTCTGAGAATTTCTAAATTTTGAGTGCAGTTTCTTTTTTTTAACCTGTGACTTGTTTAGAAGTATATTAATTTTCTAAACATTGATTTTTAATTGATTTATTTATTACTGATTTTTAATTTGACTTTATTTTGGTCCCAGAATATAGTCTCTGGGATATTGATCTTTTTGAATGGTTTTGCATTTTCTTTGTGACTTGATTTGTGGTCATTTTTGTAAATGAGATATAGGAAAACATTCTTTAAGTGAAACATAGGTGTTTGTGTAGTATCATGTTACTTTATTGTTTGGACTTTTTCTCCTTATGAAGAATTTATTGGGAGTAGAAATTTGATTTGACTATATCACTGCATTATTGGGACTTGAAATTTGTCACGGTGGGGTTTTACTTCAGTTTACTTCAGCTTATTCAGAAATAAACTTTTTAGTTTATTTCACAATAAACTAAAAGAAAGAAAACTTATTTAACATGCTTGAAGACCTCTTTTTAAAAAGGCATGTAATTCAGAGCAATGCAAAATTCCCCTAAGTGAAAATACACCTGCAGTAAAAATTCTTAAGTAAAATCTTAACTGCAGGTCCTGCTAAGAGGAAGTAAGAACCTTGAGAGTATAGAAGGATAAGAAAGGTAGTCGGTTCCAGTCTTAAACAGATGAGGGGAAATCTAATGAAAGTAAAACCCGCTTTTGGTTTCCTTGTAATTCAAAGTGGCTGGTCAGACTTGGGAATGTGCATGCTTGAAGCAGTGAGGGGCACACGGACGGGTGAGTGCCAGGCCGTGCGTCTCGCTGGCGCAGGGAGGAGGTGGTGAGCTGTGCCCGTGCCCTGCTTTCTGATGTGCTTTCTCCCTGTTTCTGCAGGTAGAAGAAGTGAAGAAGCACCAGCACTGTTTGGCGTTGAGCTCTTCGGGGCCTCAGAGCCAGACGTACTGCATATGCTTCGACACCTTCACCGAGTACCTGCGGTGGCTCCGACAGGTCTCCAAGGTGAGCAGGGCTGTGCTCAGCGTCTGGCGGGCTCGAGTTGCTTCTGCTTCACAAAGTACGGTTATACGCTCTTTTTTTCTTCTTTTTCCTCCAGCTACTGCCCGTAGTGAGCAGTGTTTAGTCTTTTTAAAAGCTCACTTTGGTGAAAAGTAGCTTTTTAAAACTTGTGTGTTCATTTGCCATTTTTGTTTATACTTAAAAAAGAATTCAGTAGGTAGACTGTCATTATTATCTTAGTGGTATAGAGAAGGAGCATGAGGTTGAGAAATTTAAGGGACTGGCCCAGGGTAGGACAACTAGAAAACCACAGGATACCCAGAAATCGTCACAAATTTCCCCTTTTCCTCTGACCATCTCTTCTTATAAGCAGTCTAATCTTGTACCATCTCCCTTTCACCTTTTCAACTTAGGTCTTTTGAATGACTTCATTTCTTTTTTTGTCTTAATTATCTTTACCACTTCATAGTCTTCTGTTTAAATAAGATTACATTAACTTAAAAATACCTGTGTTTGTGTGTGTGTGTACAGGAGCCCATGATAAAGTGATAGATAAAGAAATGGTTGTATTTCAGGTGCTCTGTGTGAGGATATTTTATACATTCCCTTTGTAGAATTATGTACAGTGGGTTAGATGGCAGTACTTTGTGCCTTGGTTTTGGGTGTTTATGAAATGATGAAACCTCCCTAGGGTGCAGAAGCATTAAAATGAAATTTGCTTTCATATTTTTGAATTTATAATCCAATTTTTCATTCAAGTTCAGTATGATTCAGACTGCTGCATGATGTAATTATTTGTCAAGTGAATGAGTAACTTTGAAAGGAATAGCTTTGTAAAGCAGTTAAGAGAAAAGAGAATATTGTTTAGAAAATCATTCTGAAATACTGACTGGTCGCACTTGAATTACCAGGGACAAACTACATTCTCTGGTGATAATGCGATTCTTAGGAATGTTAGTTTTTCCTTTTGGAGAAGCTGTGGCCAGAGTTTAGCCTGATAGGACTGAGAAGATTCTCCCAATCTCACAGGCAGCTGACGCTTCCAAATGTACAGGACACTTCCCCTAGTAGAGAAAATGGAAAAGATGACACTTCTTCAGATATGCTTGTAGAATTAACGTGATGTAAGAGGCAACCAGTACATCTGTCTCATTGTTTTGAAATTACTCTAGTGGTTGCCAATGTGAGGAGACAAATACTATATAATGCTGTGCTTTTAATATTAAGTGGTTGTATGGGTTCACAGCAGTAAGTCGATGGCCCACACTCTGTTCAGAATAAAATGCCAAACTGGTCAAGGTGCTGTTTAAATTTCTTTCTGCATGGAAATGTTGATTTTTTTTTTTAACTAAACTTTTTGTGTTGGAATAATCTTCTATTTACAGAAAAGTTGCAAAAACAGTATAGAGAGTCTCCATATAGTCCTCCTTCAGTTTCCCAAACATCTAATATTACCATGATCCATATGTCAATACTAAGTGATGTCCTGACGTTGGTACATTACTCTGAATTTATTTACATTTTACCAATTTTTCCATTAATGCCATTTTTCTGTTCCAAGATTGAATCTCGGGCACTACAGTGTATTTGATTGTTATGTCTCCTTTATCTGCCCTGGGCTCTGACAGCAGCCTTTTTGAGTGAAGTAATTACAAATGGCAGACATCAGGGAGAAAGATTTCTTTCTGCAAAGGCAAGGTAGGGGAACAGAGGGCAAATATTTTAATAAATGCAGATTTTAGATAGATACAGTGTCTTCGTTTTCTCCAACCTTAAAAACCAGATACACATTTCAAAATTTTTAGAAGTTATTATAGTTAGTGAATTAAAAGGGAAATTAGTTGTAAGGGGCTGGTTAAAAAGTTAAGGAATTAGAGTGAGAACTCCCTACTTGGGTAGGAAGCCTGTGTAAAATATGGCCACACTCTTTAAACTTTGTATGTTGAGGACAGTCCTGTGACAGTGTCTTTTCCTTTGACCCAGCTTCCTGGGGGCGTGGGTCGGGACTGCCAGAAAGAGGGTGAGAACTCGGCCCCTTTGGGATTGCGTGTGTCTGGAAGTGTGGAGTGGCCCAGGCTGCCAGTCACATGGCGCTTCTGCTTCCGGCTTCCCCTTTCCACTGCTGTCCTTCCTCACATGGAGCTCTTAGGGAGTTATACAGTTCAGTCGCACTCGGAGTTACTATGGAAACAGTTTCTTTTTCTTCTTACTGAGAAACAAAACATTCACAGAAAGGATTGTCCATATCCTGATGTTTAAATGAGGATTCATTTTAATAAGTATCTGAAAGAGAGACAAACCAACACTAGAAAGAAAGATCTGAGTTTCTGATTCTTGATGACCATCCTCACCCCAGTCAGGTTGGAAGGATAGAGAGAAGTGAATTCCAATGATTTTTGATTTAAAATGAATTAGGTCATTAATTTAAAATGAAAACTATTTTCAGTTTATGCTTCTGGATCTTAGCTACAAGAAAAATGTTAATCTTTGTTCTAATTTTTTATTTGATTCTGTGAACATTTATAAAAGGTTATTGTGGTGTTGGTGAAGACTCTTGAGAGTCCCTTGGACTGCAAGGAGATCCAACCAGTCCATCCTGAAGGAAATCAGTCCTGGTTGTTCATTGGAAGGACTGATGCTGAAGCTGAAACTCCAATACTTTGGCCACCTGATGTGAAGAGTTGACTCATTGGAAAAGACCCTGATGCTGGGAGGGATTGGGGGCAAGAGGAGAAGGTGATGCCATCCAGCCATCTCATCCTCTGTCATCCCCTTCTCCTCTTGCCCCCAATCCCTCCCAGCATC
>CM035291.1:881434-898380 GCA_020226075.1 Hydropotes inermis | reverse complement strand
GTGAAGAGTTGACTCATTGGAAAAGACCCTGATGCTGGGAGGGATTGGGGGCAAGAGGAGAAGGGGATGACAGAGGATGAGATGGCTGGATGGCATCACCGACTCAATGGACATGAGTTTGAATAGACTCCGGGAGTTTGTGATGGACAGGGAGGCCTGGCATGCTGCGATTCATGGGGTCACAAAGAATCGGACACGACTGAGTGACTGAACTGAACAGGCTCTTATGTATGTCTTGTTTTTTAAACTTCATCTTAGGACTTAGTGTTTCTTGCCAAAACAACACCCAAGGCTGTCCCTTTAGAGTTTTTAATTTGGATCGAATGTTAGCGGTAGATGCTGTGGAGGAAATAGCTTCTTGGGGAGGATCATTTAATACAATATCATTGTAAAGTTATACCTGAAATATTTATGCAGGCATGCTTTAAAAAATCAGCAAACATCCTGTTATATGCGGTGTAAAAAGGACTCTGTTTTCCCAACATGGATACATGTCCAGTGTTTTTTTTTAATATTTTTTTAAAAATTGTTTTAATTATGAAAGTATCATAACGCATTTACAGGAGACTTGGAAAATAAAGAACAAAGTTACATATAGTTCTACTATATACTACAATTATTTTTTTAGGTAGGTAACTTAAGATTTTTAGTTGGAGTTTCAGTATAAAACTCTCAAAAATTAATAGAATGGATAGGCAAGTAGAAAGGATATAGTAGACCTTATGAGCACTATGAATCAGCTCAGCATAATTAAGCTTAAGTGGTTTTCACACAACACCACTATACAAATTCTATTCAAGTTCCTGTAGACTGTAAACCAGGAGACACTGGAACATATCCAGGGACATAAAATAAGGTGCAAAAATTTCGTGGCCTAAAGGTATTGAAATCATACACTCTGTTCTCTTATCACCATGGAATTAGGTTCAGTTTACTTCAGTTGCTCAGTCGTGTCCAACTCTTTGTGACTCCATGAATCACAGCACGCCAGGCTTCCCTGTCCATCACCAGCTCCCGGAGCTTACCCAAACTCATGTCCATTGAGTTGGTGATGCCATCCAACCATCTCATCCTCTGTCGTCCCCTTCCCCTCCCGCCTTCAGTCTTTCCCAGCATCAGGGTCTTTTCCAGTGAGTCAGCTTTTCACATCAGGTGGCCAAAATATTGGAGCTTCAGCTTCAGCATCAGTCCTTCCAATGAACACCCAGGACTGATCTCCTTTAGGATGGACTGGTTGGATCTCCTTGGAGTCCAAGGGACACTCAAGAGTCTTCTCCAGCACCACAGTTCAGCAGTACCAATTCTTCGGCAGTCAGCTTTCTTTATAGTCCAACTCTCACATCCATCTGTGAATACTGGAAAAACCACAGCCTTGACTAGACAGACCTTTGTTGGCAAAGTAATGTCTCTGCTTTTTAATATGCTGTCTAAGTTGGTCATAACTTTCCTTCCAAGGAGTAAGCGTCTTTTAATTTCATGGCTGCAGTCACCATCTGCAGTGATTTTGGAGCCCAAAAAAATAAAGTCTGTCACTGTTTCCCCATCTATTTGCCATGGAATGATGGGACCAAATGCCATTAGTTTAGAAATCAAATATTAAAAGATACTTGAAAATAACCCATGTATTTTCAAGTGCAGTGTGGCATTTACCAAGAACACGTGCAGCATGGTCTCAGAGTGGTGGGGGGCAGTGGTGGGGGTGGGGGGGGTAGCTGAGGGAAGGAGTTTCAGAGGCGCTCAGGTCAGGTGCACAAGTAACTCTAGACAAGCTGGCCTGACTATCTGCCTTTGTGGCCCGCTTTGTTGCATGGATTTGTTTCAGACATATTGACTGATCCTGTGAATCCTTTTCAGACTGAGTCTGCATGTGAATCTATTGCCTAAGACATACTTATTTTTAAAGTCCTAGTCACTTCTGCAATGCTGTGTTGTCCCAGTGGAAAGTTTGTTTCTTGATTTAAAGGAAGATTAAAGGGGATTCAGATCACTGATTTAGTGTTGTGTGTGAATCTTGGGTTTTTGGCTTGTTTTTGTCCCCCCCCCCCCAACCCCATGCAATAAGTATTTAAGTAATTCAATTAAATTAATTAAAGTATGCATGGAAGTGTTTTTAACTTTTCATTACAAGAAATGTTGAATATTCAGAAGTAGAAATAATTGCCCACATACCTATGACTCAGCGTCCACAGAGGTCTGCCTGTGGCCAGTTGTGTGCATGTGTGTGGCCCCACAGTGTGAGTTCACATGTTGTAAGGCCGCGTGGTTGGTGCACAGGTCTCTCTTGTTGATCGGTTGAACACTGTGCCTGTGGCCGTCACACTGCTTATCTCTCTTTTAGTATCAATCATAGTATTTTAATTCTAGGCTTTTCCATTTTTTTATGAAAAAATTAAAAGTGACCATGTTGAAGTTGCTGTGATAGTTTGGTTCATCCTCAATATGCATAGCATAGGCCAATCAGAGTCCCATCTCGTGCGGAATTAAAGGTCACTTGAAATGATGAATAAACATCACCCTTTATATAAGAATAAGGTATGTGGTCAATCACAGTCGAACTTTTGCCTTCATGTACTTAAAAAGAGTGTGTTATTGTCCAGATTTTACTCAGAGAGTACATCACCAACCAGAGTGAGATCTTTCTTGTATAATAGGATTGTTTCCAGCATATAGATCTGTCTCATTTGATGTAGTTGCAAGGAACCCTTTAAGGTCACTCAGCATTTTTTAATACATACTGTACCTCTTAACTTGAAGTATAATGTAGGGAGTGTGCCGCATTTTGTCAGCTTGGCTGGTCACTTGTCTTTTCAGGTTGTTCTATAGTTGGTTACATTGGGGTTATGAGGTTAAGAAGTTGTATTTTCAATCCTGTTCTGCTAAGATGCCAAGGGCTTCAAAGGACTTTTATGGGGAACTCCTCCTTCACATTTTGTACCCATTCTTTAGATAAAGGATCAGGGTCGTTTGATCCTGGTAGTCTGTCATGTCTACGGTAGAATCTGAAGTAGAATGGAAGGTCTGAGTGACATGGATTTTAGTTTATAAAATGTCACCCCATACCTAGACTATTGCTTCTGTACCAATGCTGTAGTGAAGGTATGAGAAAAATTTGGAAATGCGGTATATGACATGTTTAGGGACAGGAAGCACTGAGGAGGTGATGAGCAGGCAGAGTCCTGAGGAGGCAGCGGCATTCACCCCGAGGCAGGGTGGGAGCACAGAAATGCCAGGCGTCAGCTCAGTGTGCGGTCACCACGCGGCGTGGCGTGGTGGGGAGCAGGGCAGCTGCGGCAGAAAGTGCTGCGGGTCTGGGTGCTGTCATGCGCGTTAGTTCTGTTTTCCTGGGAAAACTTGACTACGTCACCCACTAGTTTAACTGAATTTTCCAACATGGTAATGGATTTGTTCCACAAAAATTCATACTGTGGAATCCTTCCTTGTTATAGATATAAATAGCAGTTTATGAAATTAGGGAGCTTAGAAATTCTGCTTTGAATTTAAACTAATTTAAACTAATAAAGTATTTTGGATTACATTAAATTTTGTTTTTGTAATACATAAGACTGATTAGGTTCGTGAAAATGAAATGATCTCTTTGCAGTTACGATGACACTTCTTGTTAACACATCACTAATCCTCCCCCCCTCGCCCACCGTGGTAACTATTGGTTCTGAGATCCTAGTTAGTATATCTCTAAAGAAGGGATTTTTCCTTCATTCTAAGTCATTTCCATTTAAAATTGCTTTTTTCTCTTTTCTTCACAGTTTTTCGGTCCACTTTTGTGCCCATGAGAAAGCTAGCTCGTTTCCTTACCGTATCCTGAGGGAACCCCGTCTCGGGGAAGCGGTGCTCCTCGTGTGCTTCAGTGTGAGGCTCACCCAGCGTCTCATCCCTCTTCTCCTGCTCCCTGCCCTGCCTCCCCTGGTCTCTCCACACTTCAGGTTCGGGGCTGGAGGGTGAGGGCAGTGAGGGGGAATGAGAGGGGACTTACCCCACCCTTTCTCTGTGCCAGGCATGCTTCCAGGCTCTACTTCTAGCATCCAGACTTAAGCAGATGGAAGAAATGCATTCCTCATGTGTGTTTTATCTGTATGTTGCTGTTAATCTTTAATAAAATACATTCTAGGTTTCAAGAAAGGAACTTACAGCCATGTTTGAAAGTAACAGTATATGATTTTAAGATTGGGAAGTAGTTGCCAAAAACATAATGTTCCTTGTAGTTTTCTGGAATAATTGCCTTAACAGTTATTTGGCATTTTCTTTCAGAGTGGTCTTGGGCCTTCCCTGGCAGCCCAGTGGTTAAGACCGCTCGCTCCCACTGCAGGGCCCGGGTCCCCATCAGGAAATAAGATCCTGCGTGTCTCGCAGTGAGACCAGGAGACAAACTGAGAAGTAAGACAGTCTCTTGCCACTTTATTTTTTTAAAGTGTTCTTTAACCTTAAGTTCTAGTCATCATAGAGCGTCTCTTAGTTGAGTGACTAGCATTTAAGATTTGAGAAGGACGTTGTGGACTTCCAGACTGACTTCCCTCCTACATTAAAAAGGGCTACCACCTTTGAGACACCTACAGTGTCTCACAAGACAGTTCTTCCTTAGAAGTGAGCTGAGGTCTTGATCCCTGTACCCTTTGGCTTAACCCAAGGTAATCATTGCACTCCCTCTCCTGTTTGATGACCTCTTAACTATTTAAGTTTCTACGCCCTCCCTCACCCCTTGGCAATCTGCTTCTAGGAGAAACATCTCTGATAATTGCAGCAATTCCCTCATCACTTGGTTCCCAGATTCCTTCTCTTGGTTTTCCTTCTGGTAGTCTGCACTTTCTTGATAGGGTTTGCCATACCATCCAATGAGCACAGAGGATGTGACCACTGTTTACCATTCTTTAGATGTTATTTCATAATGAATGAGTTAGTTATTCATTCATGAGGTCAGCAGCAAAATCAAAAGACTCTTTGTTTCTCCCCAACCCCAAATTGTTAATAGGTATATTTTGTTAATAATAAAATCATTTAGCCAAGTGAATTGATGTAGTGGTGACAACAAGTAGTGATAACTAACATTTTGGTAACTTTTTTCTGTGTGCCAAGGTCTGTTCTAGATGCTTTACAGTATCCTTGTGAGGTAGGTGCTCATAACACTGGACAGGGCTGGGTTTTAGAGCTGAAGGAAGGCACCCTTGAGGAGATGTCATCATCTCCATCTTACACGTGAGGGAGCGGGGTGTGAGGTGCCCAGCATTGTTTTGTGCAGGGAGTTCTGCTGCCTTGCTCTTTGCCTTTTATTTTACTTCCAGTGTTTCACAGCAGCCTGAAGGGATGAAACAAACCAAACTTCAGATAGCACCTGAGGTTTATTTACTGAAAACATCAAAGGGGAGTCTCAGGGCTTCACATGCACTGTGGTCGGTGGCCTCTAGGCCTCTCAGTAGTAGAGCAGAAGCTGGTCTATAGGCAGTCTGTAGTGCTGCTGAGGGCATCTGAGCATCGTCCTGCATGGATCACTGACCTTCCTAAAGAATGACCAGGAGGGACTTGGGAAGTCCGAGGTGTCTTCTGAGTCACCCAAGGCAGGTTAAGTCGGTTTCGGTGTTGAGGGCACTGCTGTTGTCTGCCTCTTCCAAAACTGGTCAAGTATGGCTGCATCAGGAACTTAATCATACATAGTTAACCAGATCTCTGCATCTGGTCATATTATATTTTGAAGTTCAGTCGTTTTAATCTGAGTGTTAGACCAATGTAAAAATACATGGTGTGTGTGTCCATGTGAACCAAGTCACTTCAGTTGTGTCTGACTCTTTGTGACTGTAACCCACCAGGCTCCTCTGTCTGTGGAATTCTCCTGGCTAGAATACTGGAGTGGGTTGCCATGCCCTCCTCCAGGGGATCTTCCTGACCCAGAGATCGAACCTGCATCTCATGTCTCCTGCATTGGCAGGCAGGTTCTTTACCACTAGCGCCACCTAGGAAGTTCCCCCCACCCCAAATAAATACATGGTGTCTTAAGAGTTTAATTTCCATGATATATTTACTTACCTTGGAAGATGCCAGTATTTGTAACCCAGAGTATTGGATTATCTGCAACTATTCTGAAGAGTTAAATTCTTCTACTCTCTGGTCTGATTTATTTTATAAAGTAAGGAATACTAGAATAATTGAAAAAAATATCAGTGAACTCTCTAGGTTAAACATACCAGACCTTGTATGTTAGACTGGAACTTAAACATTGAGGTGTTTGTATAATTTGTATTTTAAATAGGAAAACAAGTAGCTTGTTCCAAGGCTGTTGAGAACTGTTTCTGTTTAATGTGACTTTACTCACTTCTCACAGTGGAAAGCTGGAGAGCAGGATGTCTGTGGTGGCAAGCTTGCCCCACCCCTGTGGAGGAGCTGCCCCGGGGGAGCGCGGAGGCTCTGGTGGCCCGGTTCTGAGGGGCTTGTTTACGCGCGCTCCGCCAATGAGGACATGAGGGAGGAGCTCCGAGTTCAGATTTCATCTCCATCCAAGCCAAGTCCTAGTTTTCTGTTCTTACTGAGAAACACAATGGGATTTCTGTGTGTGGAAAGGAGGTAACTCTTAGGCTGGAGACCCGATGAGTAATGCTGGAGGGCTTGGGGACCTTCTCCGAGCTTCTTACCGTGCGTGTGACTCTGAGAGGGTGAGGCGCCAGGCCTGCGTGTCTGGTTTCCGCCATTTATGAGCTCCTGGGATGCGTCTCGCAGCTCTGCCTGCTCCTGGGGGGTGCGGTGCCAGTCCACTTGGGGGCCTGCGAGGACCTGTCCATCTTGTCCCAAGAGGGGACCGTCAGCGCTGGACAGCTGGGGGCTCGGGGTCTGTGCCCTCTGCTCTGTGCCCCTCTGCACCGTGGCACATGCCTTTTTGAATTATACTTGTTAGGTATTTGTGCCTTCAAGGGACCCATGTTTTGAAGACGAAGAGCGTGTCTCTCCAGTATCTGTCCAGGGGCTGTTGCCTACAGGCAGGTGGTAAACACGCTGACAGGGCACCGTTCCCCTCCACTCACCTGGCAGAGAGGTTGGGATGCCTAGCAGGAACACTAGGTCTAAATTTCTCAGTACTGTTTCTCCTTATTGTTATTGTGCTTAGTCGCTTCAGTCCTGTCTAACTCTTTGTGGCGCTGTGGACTGTAACCTGCCAGGCTCCCCTGTCCATGGAATTCTTCAGGCAAGAATACTGGCGTGGTTGCCATTTCTTCCTCTAGAGGATCTTTCCCACCCAGGGATTGAATCCGCATCTCCTGCATTTCAGGCGGGTTCTTCAGCGCTGAGCCCTGGGGAAGCCCAGCTTTATTGTTACACCCTGGTCCTTTTACAGCGAGTTTTGTGTGTTTGCTTACCTGTCCAGTGGGTCACCTGTCGATGACGCTTCTCTCCTCTCTTCCCCCCCCCGCCCTTCTTTCCTTTCCCAGCCTGCAGCTTTCTATCGCTTTTATTCTTTGGTCCCTTAACTATACTTTGACAGTCCCTTCCAGTCTTAGGAAGCCCACTCTTGAGAAGCAGGCCCCTCATGAACACGCACGCCCTCGGAGTCCCCACTCTGCTCTGTGCTTGGCTGTGACAGCCCCTCCAGGTCTGCTCTGTCTTCGTGCATTTGATTACATCTGGTGGTTTAGAATACTGTGTAAATCTGTGTATTTTGTTCCTTGGATTTTTGGCTATTTCGTACCATTTACTCATTTAAGGCAAAGAAATAATTCCCAATCCAGGAATCGAACCTGGGTTTGCTGCATTGCAGGCTGACTCTTTACCATCTGAACCACCAGGGAAACCTAAAGAAATAATAAAATATCAGAACTTCAGGTAAGACTTACTAAATCCAAAATCGGTAGTTTGATATGACCCTATGAGGACATTATTAATGTATATATTGTAATTAATTTTATAGGAAGTTTTCTGCATCTGCTGTTAAGTAGATTTTATGAAATGATAATGAATGCAGGATCAAGAAATGAGAGGTCATTGTGAAAAGGTCTGGAATCAAGTTAAGGCATTTCCTATGTTTGTAGAATTTTTTTTAAAAGAAATTATTGCATGTTTTGGAGCAGTGCCAGTTTAAAGTTTATTAAAATGGGAAAATCTTTGATATGAAGTATTATAAAACTTTTATTGATGAGAATGAAATTGAAAGTAAGAGAGTACTTAGCTAGTAAAGATGAATAAACTCTATTCTAAATTTATATTCTCCTACATGTTTATGCCTTTCCAAAGCATTTGGAAGGGGGGGGGGGGGGGGGAGGTAAGAATTAAAACTAAGTAAATTGAGGTTAAGAATTCTTTACAGAAATTTAGTAAACTCCCCAGAGACTCTCCCTATAGCCAGGGCATAATTTCCCAAAACACTGAAGGCTAGGCCAGAGCAATTAATGACTCATAAAGCCAGTTTTCAGCAATATTTTACTTTGCATAAGTGGAATTCTTTATACTGTTTCAGCCACTCTGACCAAGCCTTTCAGAATCATTTTGTTTAATTTTGAGCCTGCTTTGTGCATAATAAAGATAAATAGTATTTCACTAAAGTATAGTGGGGACAAAAAAAGTCATCTGGTTGTCATTCTGTACTTTCCCATGCTGGTGAAAGATGATTGTCCACTAAGTGAATGGTAAGAATAACGTGAGTGACATCGAGTGCAGGCCTGTTGCAAAGGGAAGGTAATAATTTCTGAAGCACAGAGTGAGGATGGGTTAGGGCTAGGAGACAGACACTGTTGAGAAACATAACCCATCCAGACTCAGAGCAGAGATCGCTGAGAGAAGGGTCCTAACAGCTGGCAAAGAGACGACCGAGGAAAGTGTCCCTCTGAGTGGGATGTTAGAAATGCGTGGAAGCCTAGTTAGGTAATCTGGAAAGTTTGTTGTTCGTATTACCATTTTTTTTATGGTTTATCTGCAGTGTTCTTCGGGGAAATAATTTGAGGGCCCGGTAAGCTTTCTGTTCATATGTGTTCATACATTCGAACCCTCAAGCTGGAAGAGAAGACTACTTGAGCCAGTGGCTGGGTTGTGTGTACACTCAGTCCAGTTCTCTGCAGCCCCATGGACTGTTCCCACCAGGCTCCTCTGTCCATGGAATCCTCTGTCCATGGCAAGAATACTGAAGAGCGTTGCCATTTCCTTCTCCAGAGGATCTTCCTGACTCAGGGATCAAGCCCATGTCCCATGCATCTCCTACATTGGCAGGTGGATTCTTTTACCACTGGGAAGCTATGGTTAGGATTCATGTGCATTTTAATGTATCTCCCAACATGTGTAGGCTCATGGGGAAAAATATCCCATTTGATTTACTTTAAATTATTAGCCTCAAAATTTTTTGTCATTGTTAGTGCAAACTAGCACTGATTTCCCAAGCCATGGTGACTTGAACTGATCTCTGAAAACTGACATTGGTCTATGAGGGATGACATCAAACTGTGTTTGCTCTGGGCCGAGGTCTCTGTTAGGATTTGACCGTGGCAGTTACAGGAGCCTCCCTCTGGGTAGGACTTGAACTTGAGGCTGTCATTCAGACTGCGTGGCTGGGCTTTCACCATGCAACCTTGGGCAGACCCTTTAACCTTCATCTTTGAAGTGGAGATCAGGCCTTACTGTGCTGAGTTATTGTGAAGATGAAATTAAGACACTTGCTCCTTGGAAGGAAAGCTATGACCAACCTAGACAGCATATTAAAAAGCAGAGACATCACTTTGCCAACAAAGGTCCATATAGTCAAAGCTGTGGTTTTTCCAGTGGTCATGTATGGATGTGAGAGTTGGACCATAAAGAAGGTTGAGCACCAAAGAATTGATCCTTTTGAACTGTGGTGCTGGAGAAGAGTCTTGGGAGTTCCTTGGACAGCAAGGAGATCCAACCAGTCCATGCTAAAGGAGATCAGTCCTGGGTGTTCATTGGAAGGACTGATGCTGAAGCTGAAACTCCAATACTTTGGCCACCTCATGCGAAGAGCTGACTGATTTGAAAAGACCCTGATGCTGGGAGAGATTGAAGGCAGGTGGAGAAGGGGACAACAGAGGATGAGATGGTTGGAAGGCATCACCGACTCAATGGACATGAGTTTGAGTAAACTCAGGGAGTTGGTGATGGATAGGGAGCCCTGGCGTGCTGCATTCCACGGGGTCGCAGAGAGTTGGACACAACTGAAGCAACTGAACAACCACCACAATAAAAGGCTACTTGCTGTGAAGTGTATAGAGGTGGCTTTCTCATTTATTTCTTATCTTGAGGAGGATCTTAGATTTAATAGGTGTTGTGTAAGCCTCTTTGGTTAGACCTGTTGGTAGTTCTTTCATTTGGGAGTTGTGCATAACCTCTTTGTGATGGCGCCTTTACCTGCCCAGGCTGATCTAGGGGGAAGCCCTTAAATCTCCTTTATTGCAGGGCCTGGCACAGGGCAGGGGTGCCCCTCGCGGTTCGGTTCGGTTCACTGCCGTCAGGACACATCTGGTTTCTGCTCTCCATCCCTGCCCCCTTTCCGCCGTGAACCCCATAGGCCTCTTGCTTGCTGAGCTTTCGTCCTGAGCCATCTTCCCCCTGCTTTCCAGCAGGAACAGGCTTGTGGTCCAGAATGAGGAAAGAAATCAAATCCGACTTGACATTTAATCATTATCTTGTAGTTGTCCAAAGAGAGTATTTATTCAGCCTGATGCTTCAGCCAAAAGGGGAATGTGTCCTCTGCAGAGGACTCCCCGGTGGAGGAATGCCTGGCCTGGCCGGCGGCTGGTGAGAGAGGAGGGCGGTGAAGCGGCGCCCTGTCAGCCTCCCGGAAGGCGCTCCCAAGGGAGGCTGCACTGAACGCAGGGCACAGCCCGCTGCGCACTGAGTGCGAGCACAGCCCACTGAGTGTGGGGCACAGCCCGCTGCGCGCTGAGCGCGAGCACAGCCCACTGAGTGTGGGGCACAGCCCGCTGTGAACCGGCAGGGCCAAAGCCCCCTCTGTGCGCTTAACAGTCAGAAACAGAGACTCTTGTTGGAACCCTTGCACGATGGCCCATTTTGCTGAAGCCGGAATCTTTACAGTGACCTCAAAGGAGCTGCAGGATCTCCTTACCTTTTTACTGGTGTTTTTATATTGAGATCACGTTGCTTTTTTCTCAGTTAAATGTACACACACGGAAGAGCACAAAGAATAATATTACAGTTCCTGGTTGTCTAACATTCTGACATGCATGCGTGCTAAGTCACTTCAGTCATATCTAACTCTTTGGGACCCCATGGACTGTAGCCCGCCAGGCTCCTCTGTCCATGGAATTCTCCAGGCAAGAATACTGCAGTGGGTTGCCATGCCCTCCTCCAGGGGTTCAAACCCTCATCTCATGTCTCCTGCATTGGCAGACAGATTCTTTACCACTAGTGCCATCTGGGAAGACGTAGTTCCTCCATACTTTCTGTTCTTATTATAAAGTGAATAAACATTATAGATAAATTCCAGATTTCCTGTCTTTCCGTTCCTATTTTCATTTCCCTCCTTGCTTCCCTGGAGGCGGTCACTGTCGTTAATTTGACATATGATCGGTGTATGTGCTGCGCTGAGTCGCTCAGCCGTGTCCGGCTCTCTGTGACCCCGTGGACTGTAGCCCGCCAGGCTCCTCTGTCCGTGGGTTCTCCAGGCGAGAGCACTGGAGCGGGCACCCTTTCCCTTCTCCAGGGGACCTTTCCAGCCCAGGGGCTGAACCCAGGTCTCCCGCATTGCAGCTGCATTCTGAGCCATCTGAGTGATCTGGGATGATCAGTGTGTATGGTGTGTAGCTTCATTGCACATATAACTATTCATGCATAATATATGGAATCAGTGTATGTGTTAAAATTTTTGATTTATTTATTTTGGGCTTGAGTTTCTTTTTTAAGGAATCCAGGTTGATACATACAAGTCTGGTTCTGTCACTGTAACTGCAGCTCTGAGTGGCAGGCTCGCTCGCTCTCTCGGGTTCAGAATATGTATCCCAGAGAAGGCCTTGAGGTAGCCTGGCATGGGTCACAGGCCAGTCCCCGATGGGTCAGTTTGTGGGTTCAGCAGTATGGCTGGGATGGCTGGAGCTGCGTGCACAGGCCTCCCGCCCTGGGAGCAACAGACTGCAGCTCCCGCCAGGGTCCTGCGCATCTGAAGGCTTGTTACAGGAAGAAGTGGAAAAGGGTTTGGGGCAGGTGGAAACAGAGATTGCCACGTGAGTGTCAGCTTGAGCTTGGACATCAGGTCCTCTGGGGAGCCTTCTGTGGATCCTTAGATCATGCTCTGTGCCCTTGCCCTTAACGATTATTGAAACTTTTGTCATAGAGTGTATTAATTGGGAAGATGCCCTGGGAGAAGAAGATGGCCACCCACTCTAGTATTCTTGCCTGGGAAATCCCATGGACAGAGGAGCCTGGCGGGCTACAGTCACAGGGTCACAAAAGGGTCAGACCCAGCGCTGTGAGTAAGCAGCAGCACCAGCCACAGGCAGCGCTTGCCCTCCTCCCGGGCGCCCTCCCTGGGCCGCGGGGCCTCTGCTCCGCCTGCCCCTCAGCAAGCGGGAGGCGTGAGACGCCAGGTGTCCCCCACAGGTTTGCCCCTGGGTGAGTCCGAGTGGCCCTTCCAGCCTCACTTCTCATGAATGTGCTCCCGCCAGGGGATCTTGTGTGGCCGTGGCAGGTTTGTACCTGCCTTGCAGGCCCATTAAATTCTGGCCTTTTTTCCACATCATTTGATTTGCGTGGGCGACCTGGCCCTGTTTTGGATTTTTTCTTGCTTAAGGGTGAAAATCCAAGAGAAGATGAAATTGCTGAAACGTGAACTCAGACTTACTTTGTAAAATCTTTTGAGTTGAGCCCTGCCAGCCCTTTTCCACCCCACTGTCCCCTTAGCTTTCACAGTTCCTTTCCAGCCTCAAACGTGCCATCAGCAGTGTTTATCATGCAGATTTACTCCTGAATACCTTTTTTTAGCATCAGGAGAATGTGGGTTCGGTGAGTGTAAGCTTTATTTGGAAGTAGGCTTAGCAACCATAAATGGTCATAGCAGTCACCAGTTACTGAGTGCTGTCTCTGAGCCAGCTGTGTCTCTGGTGCCATCTTCATGCCTGTTAAACAGGTGAGAAAGCGGGAGTTTGGAGAACTCAGTGGTGCACTCAGGTTCTCTCAGCTCTGGAATGATGGAACCAGAGCCAACCCCCCTGAGAACCATGTTCTGCAGCCTTTTGTAATCAGGAAGGAGTGAAGCGGGGGTTTGGTGATAGAAAAGGGCATCAAACTGATCTCAGATAAGGAGTGGAGTTCTTTTCCATAAAGCTTTGGTGAAGATGAAGAGCAAGAGGAGGTATCAGCCGAGATCCTAGAACAGTCACCCCACAGCCTTGGTGAGGAAGGGGAATGAAGCTGCCAGTGGTCCTGAAGCCTTGTCCCTGGCGAAGCTCGGCACCGTGGCTCCCAGCGCACGCAAGCACAGGGCGCCCAGTGCGCTTCCGCCCTGGGGCTCTGGCTGTCGGAGGGGTCATCTAACCGGGGATGCTTTGCATATGTGTGTAGACATTCAGATGTACAGTAAACTTCACTTAGGTTACCTGTAAGAAGCAATGCTGACATTGTGGGAGACATGACCGGAAAAATTTATCACAGGCAAGCAGCGGTATCTGATTATATGCTACTGTTATTATTAAAGGTGCATGCAAGGCCACTGAGCGTGCTTTTCTGTGTGCTGTTTTTAAATCCGTATTTTCAGGGGCTTTGGTTTAAGTTCAGTCTAGATCTTAGTCTCTGTCTTCCAGCCCTGTATTTACTGTAAGGTCTTATATTGTTTAGCTTTGAATTCTCTTTCCATGAATGTGTCCAGGAACATGACCCCTGTGGTTGAAGGGATCGCAGGCATCACTAAACCTGATAAGATGATCTGTGCTCTTTGTCATCTGTCTCCCATGCTGGGTTACTGCAAGCACCTTCCAGGGAGGGACACTGTTTCCTGCCCTGGTAACGCTTTAATGCTTTGCTCAGCTCTGTCTGAATGCTCTTGGCTTAGATTCGAGTAATGATGCTAATTGCATACGGGGTCTGTGTTCCCAAGTGAGATTACCTTGTTTCTGTCCGTGGAAAGCAGCTACAGGGTAAAGGACGCTGTGAAAACTGAACGGTGGTTTTTATCCCCCTGTAGGTCGCGTCACAGCGCATTAGCTCGGTGGACCTCTCCTGTTGTAGCTTGGAGCATCTGCCTGCCAACCTCTTCTACAGCCAGGACCTCACTCACCTGAATTTAAAACAGAACTTTCTAAGGCAGAATCCCAGTCTACCAACTGCAAGGGGGCTCAGTGAACTGCAAAGGTGAGCATGCAGAAGCGGGTGGATAATTAGGAAGGGGAGGAGGTGTCAGCTTCTGATTGTTTCTTGACTATTTTGAGTGAAAATGCTGCAGTGGGTAACCTTTCTCTTTCAGAGGGCCTGGTAATAGGACTTTGGTAGTGAAGACACTATCAGTTCTCATTCTGAAATTTTTTTCAGGGTCCCTGCCTTTGAAATGAATGATTTATTCATTAACTGGATACATTTGTACAAGAAAAACACTTCTCCTAAGCCACTTGTATTTCTTAACCAATCTACAGATGCATCTGGGATTGATATTTGGTGTGTTACTTCTGAACTATAGGGGTTTGGTCAGATACTTTGAAAATTTACAAAAAGGTCAGTTTTTTCCATGAAAAGATGTTTCCTTCAAAATCTAAGAACTAAAGTTTAAATCCATTAATACCACATCATCTGGGTGATTGGTGTACAGGTTTCAAGAGTCACATGGTAAATGAAAAGGGTCTGCTCTTTCATAACTAGAGGGCGGGGACTTTAATCTACATCTTTGTGAAACAGATTGAAGGATTTACCAAATTAATTTCATTTTTTTTTTATCAATCTTGATTCTGTGGTAAATAAATAAAGCCTCTGATGCTTACATATTTGTTGCAAATATATGAGACAATAACTCCAGAAGGATACAACTTTTAAAGAAAGAACGAACAGTTCATTTGTTTGTAAATGCCTGTTAATGATCAGAGATTTAGCTATGATCATTAATCATTGTGATTATGTGTTTATGATCTTTAACATCCAGAAAGAATAATCCATTAAGTATTAATATGAAGTTTGTGTGGATATGTTAGGGAAGAGTGTTTCAATTGTCTTTTCAGATGACTGTGAATATTGTTCTTTGATATGCTCAGTCGCTAAGTTGTGTCCGACTCTTTGTGACCCTGTGGATTGTAGTCCGCCAGGCAAGACTACTGCAGTGGGTTGCCATTTCCTTCTCCAGGTGATCTTCCTGGCCCAGGGATTGAACCTGGGTCTCCTGCGTTGCAGGCAGATTTAAGTGGTAATTTCTTACATGTGGATTTCAATATGGAATGTAAAACCCTTTCAGTAGACTTTTAAAATTCTTTTACATTAGGATCCACCGGTGTTTCTCGCACTTCGAATGGATCTTTGCCCATACATCATTTCATTGCATTAAGTATTGGTCATTTGGAAAATACTGGTTTGTTGGGATGATACAGATATTCCAGATGTTAACATTCTTTGTTATGAAGTTTCGAGGAATGGCCATTGTTAATATCACCACTGATCTCATCAGAAAAAATCTTGAAGTATTGGGAAGTTGTCAGGCTCACTGGGGAAATGAGTTTTCCAGCATTTAAAATTTCAGTTGAAAGCTTGAAGGCTACCCTTGGCAACGAATACTGTCAGTTGTTTTTCCTGAAGTGACCTTCTCACTTCATTGTAGAGAAAACGTCTGCCGAGTACCCAAGTCTGAATACTGAGTTTGTCAGTTGTGCTTTCAAGTGAAAGTGGTGTTCCATGAACATTGTGACCAGTTTGGCTCACGATTCAAATAATCGTACAAGTGTTTTCCTTGGGATAATAGTACACTGAATGTGGCAGAGTGCTTTATGTGCACTTCCCATTTTATAACCCAGAAGATGAAAAAGATGCACACAACACAAGGGTCGAGGTGTAATACACGTAACTGTCTTGCCTCCTCATGGGGAATTTTAAAGTAAAATTGGTGTTATGCATTTTTTAAAAGAGCATTTTGGCTCTGAATGACGGGCAGAGAAGAGTCCTGTGACAGTGGAAACGGTTTGGTGCCTCAGTGAGCCAGCTCCCCGGGCAGTAAGAACCCCAGAGCGGCGTGCTCAGGCACTTCCTTATTCTTCCCTGGAGCTCCGGTCACAGTGAGAGGGAACCACAGGGGACTTCTCGAGCTTAGGTGTTTATATACCCTGTGCACTGATGATATTGTTCTTACTGACTCTTCCTGTAATAAAGTTACTGTGATTTTTTTGGTAAAGGGTAATATCATGATTTAGTCTGTTTTGGGCATTTGAAATTTTTATTTGAAGTATTTTTGTGTATTTCCCATCAAGAATTTTGCATCATGCTATTCAGTCCTGCCATCTTAGAACAGAAAGGGGCATTAGAATTTATCCAAACCAGCACTTTCATCTTAGAGACGAGGTGGAGGAAGATGTGAAATGCCAAAATCAGATTAACATTTACCTTCTGGGAGGCGGTTAAGGGGATGTGATTCAGGAATGGTTTGAAGAGGGTTTCAACTACATCCATAATGTTTATTTCTTAAAAAAAAAAATTAGAGACAAATAGGCAAAGTGTTCAAAATGTTAATATTTGAAAAGCTGAATAGTACATACTAGAATGATCATTATTGTTTTTTGTATTTTCCTATTTGTATATTTAATAATACAAAAAATAAAGCCTAAACAAAAAGAAAATCAAAATGCTCCTAATAACATAGGGAAATATGACAGCCCCAAAGAGTCAACATTTATGGGCTAAATAAATAAATCTCTGGGTAGAGGGGTATCGGGGGGCATTGCCTTGCCTGTTGATGCTTTAGAAGCTCCTGATCTATCCCCCATGTCTATTGAATCTCTGGGTAGAGGGGTCTCGGGGGGCATTGCCTGGCCTGT
>CM035291.1:853579-881334 GCA_020226075.1 Hydropotes inermis | reverse complement strand
AGAGGGGTCTCGGGGGGCATTGCCTGGCCTGTCGATGCTTTAGAAGCTCCTGATCGATCCCCCATGTCTATGGATTCCAAATCTGTAAACAGCTTTTCAGTGCATCCTCCCTTCTCCTCTGCTTCCCATCCCTCAGCACACACCCTCCAACCGGCTGTCAGCTCTCACCTGAACTGCTGCAGAAGCTGTGAAGAAACAGTTTCTTACCGTCGTTTTCCCGCTACAGGTCACCCTCCTTAGTTTTCTTGCCTTCTGTTTTCTGCCTTTCTTGGTTTTGTTTCGTATTTTTAAAAATTTAAACTTTTGTCCCATCAAAGTAATATTTTATATAAATTTAAGACAAGTAAGACAAGAAATCGGTGCTTGGAACTCCAGCCCCTCCTACCACGTCCTGTCCGCTAGACAGCTATTGTGATTCTCAGGGTTGCCGTCTTCTCCCTCTTCCCAGATAGCATATATCTGCTGCTGTTTCTGAACTTTTCCATTGTTGGGTCGCGGTTGACACCGCTGTGGAGAGTGGCGATCTGCGCCTCCTCCCTGTCTCCCTGCCCTCAGCCCCAGGCCCCAGCCACTGCCCCTCTCACCCTCTGGGTGTGTGGGTGTCTGTGTTCGGTTAAGGGTGTTGAAGGCTGACGTCGCTTTGAGCGTGCAGCTGTAATTCATCCCTAAGGCACTTAAATGAGGCTGGTTAGTGGCATAGAGATGACTGTCCTCTTTTTCTCTAGTGCTGTCAAGGTGACAGAACTCTAACCCTCTTCTCAACCCTCTTTTCCTGGAGACTTCTTCCTTCCTGGAGCCAGCATGGGTGCTGCTTAGGAGGTCTAGTGCCCACCTGTTGTCCTGGGGGTGTCTTTGACCATTTTCCTGGTGATGCCCTTTTCGTCTCTCTTGTGTTTTCGATATGTTGTCCTGTATCTAGTGACTCTTTCTTGGTTTACTCCTCTTTTTTAATGGAAAATCTTCTAGGATCTTCCTGAGAAAGGGGACATGGGAGACAAATTTATTACATCCTTTGTATCTCTAAAAATATTTTCTCACATGTTTGACAGTTTTACTGGTTTCTGGATAGGAGAACACATTTCCTCAGGACTTTGAAGCCAGTGCACCGTTGTTTTTTTGTTTCTACAGTTGCTATTAAAAAGTGTTATACTCTTCTGATCCCTGTCTTTGTAGACCTTCTCCCCCCTTTCCCCCCACCCCCTGCCTTTTTTAAAAACAACCCTAAAGAGGTTTTAGGATTTTCTTTTTTGGCACTCTTCATTTCAGCCACTATGATGAACCCTTGATCTGGAAAAAAAAACATGCCCTTCAGTTATGGGAAACTTTCTTGTGTTTTGTGATACTCTCTCCCCTTTTATTTTCTCTTTTCTCCCTCTGATCCTGCCTCTGAATCCCTATGAGTTAGGCAGGACCTCCTCATTTACCCTCTGATGCTCTAATTTTCCTCTGTCTTAATGCCCTACTTTTAATGAGGTTTCTCTACTTTATCTTAACCTTCTGAATTTCTGCTGTCCTTATTTTTCAAGAGGTCTTTCTTTTTGTGTTTAATTACTGTGCATTTTAGCAGCATTCTGTCCCCACTCACCCCCTTCCCTGCAATGGGTGCATTTCTTCCTTTTCTGAGGATGTATCTTTTGCTGTCTTGGTTGCTTTCTTCCTGTTTGTGTAGGTGTCTTGACTTTTATGTTAGGAACTTGACCTCACTGCTGATCCTTTAGGGCTTCCCAGGGGGTGCTAGTGGTAAAGAACCTGCCTGCCAATGGAGGAGACGCAGCGGTCTTGGGTTCCGTCCCTGAGTTGGGAAGAACCTCTGGAGGCGATCATGGCAACCAACTCCAGTGTTCTTGTCTAGAGAATCCCATGGACAGAGGAGCCTGGCAGGCTACAGTCCATGGGATTGCAAAGAGTCGGACACGACTGAAGTGACAGCACGCACATCTCTCTGCTCCTCTTTAAAGGGAGCCCCTAAGAAGTGAGTCGGGTGCCAGGGTCTGTGGGCGAGGCCTCTCCTCCCTGCATCTTCACGGCACGGCTGTCGCTGTCGAGGGTGAGCCCTGTGGCCTCGCTGGGGAACTTCCAAAGACAGTATCTGTGGGTCTTCTCCCTGGGGTGAGTCAGTATTATTTAGGGCAGTCCTTTGGTCTTCTACCTGGGCAGAGCATGCCGGGTCCGGGGAGTGCGGTAGAGGAGGAGCTGGAATCTCAGAGCTCATCGTGTGGAGGCGTGTTTGGCCCCTGCTTTCCGAGCAGTGTTCTCCACTCTCCCTGGTGTCTTTGAGCCAGGGCTCCGTTTCCTCCAGGGAATAAACTGTCTCCTGCTGGAACTGGGGAGAGGGCCTGGGGTCTCATATTATTCCCTATATAACCTTGCGAAAGTCTTCCTGTGGAAGTATGATGAAGGTACAGTTTGGTAGTTTTCCACAAAGGAAGCACGTGTGACCCGGGCTCGTGCTGAGGAATAGAAGCTGCTAGTGCCCCGCGCCCTGCTCTCAGTCCCTGAGGATGGCCACTGTCCCCGCTGCTGACACCATACAGTAGCTCTGCCTGTTTTTGTTGATAATATATGTGAGTCGTATAGTATGTACTTGTGTCCAGCATCTTTCATTTGCATTTTTAAAAGCAGAACAAAACATATCAAGTTACATATTAGCAGCTTGCACTGTATTGTATGTAGTTTTAATACGAAGCTGTAACTCTGATTTAAGGTGGAACACTTCTCAGGTTTTCACTGCCAGCCAAGCTTTGTTAAGTTTCTGTGGCGTTATGTGTTGGGGAGACAGACTGAGGGGGCTTGGTTTGTGGGGTCTGAATGTTTGGTGAGGATGATGTTGTGTTGCCCTTTGTTAAAAACAAAACAAAGCAACAGTAACAACAAAACCCCTAGGCTTTAAACCAGTTTCTTTACCACCACATACTAATGTGAGATTTTTGTCTCCCATCCCCATTATCCATGAAGGATTTTATTGCTAAGGTTTCAGAGTAGTAAGTTTATATGTCTCTGTGTACATGCACACAGGTGTTCAATACTAGGAATTGAAATTATATATATTTAAAACTCAATTATACTTCAGAAAGCACTAATGTAACTTAGGGTCGTACAGTTAGTATGGTATTTTTGAATGTGCCACATATTTAATTTCTTGTTTTTAGTTGTATGTTGAAGGAATTTTTGTTCATCTGAATTGTGTGTTTCACAGGGAATATGTTAGAGAAGAACCAAAGGAGAATTTATTTTTAAGTTTTTACCAAATCTCAAGGGATGAATTTCTAGGTTACAATGTTAGGGCAGATATCCAGAGAAAAACTTTACATACAATGAATTTATAATAGGCATTGTGAGACTTCGTCTTTTAACCACATATCCCCCTGATTATTCTTTCTATTGCAAATTCTCACCTTAAACAAATGGGCAATTTTCACGGAGCATTTAAAGAGGCATTTGCAGCAGCATTCTAATTCTGGAAAGGTGGCATGCTGATGTCCTCGCACAGGCCAGCAGTTTCAGAGAAAACATTGTTCTTGGAACTCCCAGTGTTTGTTTTTCCTTTATTGGCAGTGGAGCACTTCAGTTAGTTTTCAAAAATAGAGGAGAGGCAAAATCAGAGTAATTTTTGGTAGTTTTTGTGGTTTCTTTCTGGATTCTGTATGGTACTAATAATTACGGTGCATTATTTACCTCTGTTGTATAAGTAGATACTATTTCACTTATATTAACTGTATTCCACTTAGATGTTACAAGTGGTATTAGTCCTAAGATTGTTATTATTTATGATGGAAAATTGTTGTAATAAAATACATTGTTTCTTTGTAAAGTCAATGAAGAGGACAAGTTTTTGCTGGCTTAAATTCAAGGAATATAATTTCCCTTCCTATATCTTAGTTTTATTGTTTTGAACATGGTATCAAAGCAGTGTGAATGTATTTATACTAAATGACATTGGTGTTTAAACATTTCAGATGTACTTTCACATTAAAAGAGCTAAATGTGTCACTGAAGTTTCATGGGTAGTCGTGTTGCGCTGACAGATCGAAAGTATGTAGGGGGTTCTGTCAGAGAACTCTTCGCTGGTGATAATCCAGTGCAGTGCTTACAAAGAGCAGGGTCAGAGGAAACGCAAAAGCGAAGTTTGATAGTAATCACGTGTGTGTGTATGTTTCTGGTAGCTTTTCCATGGTACTTTGAGGGTTATCTGATTAGACATGAAATTCCTTTAGCTGAAAAGAGTAAGAGAGCTGGGAGGGGTGAGAATTTTTCAGATGGGAGTGAAGGAATGAAGTTGGGTTGGCTGTGTAAGTATGTGGGTGTCAAAGAATGAGAGCTGTAAAGAAAGGAACATTGAGGAACTCATAATTATGCCTGGCATTTATCAAGTACCGTTCTTCTTAGAAAGCTCAGTTTTCTACATTTTGAGTCTCCATGAAATAAAAAACAAGTGACCTTATTTCCTGCTCTGTTCTTTTGGGGATCTTGACATTGTAGAGCTACAGTTATTCATTTTAACTGCTTATCCCTACCAAAATCTCCAGGTATTTATAGAAAGATTTCAATTTTTGTTTTTGTCAGTGATTTCTGAAAACTCACTTTTAATGGAAATAGTGATAATTCATCAACATAGTGGGATTGGGAGTGGCATGCCAGAATGTTTTTTCAGCTTATTTGCCAGACATAGGCTGCAGTACTCAGAACAGTTTCAGCTTCTTTGAAGATGCTCTGTCATATAAAAAATTGTACAAGCAAACAGGAGCGACTCATTGCTGAGGAAAGGGCATAGCCGATGCGTTAGAGACAAAACCCAGCACAGTTGCTGCTCAAGGAGAGAAAGCCCTGGGGAGGAATTTCCACCACTGGGTTTGGTGGGATGCTTGCCAAGTGTCTTAAGGAATTTCAGAGACTGCATGGGATGCCCTTCCTCCAGTTAACTCTTCCATCACAGCTTTGCTTTTCGGATGGAATTTTGATACTCTTGGGAAGTTTTCCAGCTCACACAATTCCCTTTTTCCTTCCCTGAGCATCTGATCAAAGGAAAGCCTTTGCTTTAAGCCTGGGGCACTGAGGTTGTGTAGCCTATGGTTGCCCTCCTTGGCTCCGGCTCCCAGCCTCTTTTCTGGCCACAATAGCCTATTTTCTTCTTCCCTCGTGCAGTGTGTTTAGAAGAGAGCTCAGAGAAAAACAAAAGATTTATTTATCAACCAAATTTTATTAAATTCTGTTTGCCCTGTTGACTTCTTGGGATCCTTTAAGATGTTCTTTAACTTTTTTTTTTTTTCCCACTTAAATAAAAAGTGGGCAGGAATCTTCAGAACCCTTGGCTTGAATCCAGCGAGGCTATTGTATTATGGCTGGTTCTGTTCTTCTTTTTATTTTTGTGGAGCTCTTTGCTGGACTCTCAAGTTTCAACTGTTAGAATTTAATGTTAAACATAATATTTGCAGAAGTTTGCTATTCTGCATGGTAACCAACTTTCCCCCCTGCCTAGCTCTTAGGGGACAGGTTAAGCATGCAGCGAGCAGGCCAACTTTGTGGTTGTTGATGGTTGAACATCATCGTAACTGGGGACTTGGAAACATGAGTAGCATCATTACTGGTGACTCTGAAATAGCGTTTCGGTCGCTAGCTTGAGGCTGCTGATGGAAGCCAGTGATGTTCCTCTTTCTCCCTTTCTCCCTTGCCTCACGTCAGACGGACACAGGTAATTGGAGCGCGGAACTTGAAAACCAAAGGCCTCTGAGGGTTTCTGTTTGTCCTAAGTGTAATTTTGTGATTCGCTGTCCCTCGCTGTCCTCTGGAGCCAGTAGAGCTTAGGGCGGGAGGAGTCCCGTTCCCGCTGTCATTTCCATGGCGGGTTAGGATGGTGCTGGAGCTGGCAGGGCACTTGACGGAGGCCTGCTGATGCCAGCATGGCCATCCCGCCCTGGTGAAGTCTTTGGAACTTGGAATTAACAAGAAACCTAAGGGAAAGTGACTTTCCAAACAGTTGTTCTTTCCTCCAGTTTAAAAATTTCTGCTGGAAAGCTCATTTTCACCCCAGTTGAGATTGTGTGTGTGTAGAGGCAGCACAGGAAGGGGGTGGGGGGGCAGTGCTCATTCATTCACGTGGTTCACAAATCTGTGCATTCTAGACAGGTTACTTCTCTGTTCAGAAACGGCCACAGGTGAATAGCAGTGTCTTCATCTGGAATTCGAGGCTTTCTGAGAAGTCTTCAGGCATCCTTTGCAACTACAAGTTTGCTTTCTGCTTAAGAGTGTATTTGCTTACCATTTTCCAGGAATAGAGCTTTTGCCTTCCAAATTAGCGTTTCTCAAAAATGTGATTTGTGTGATGCCTACATCAGAATCACCTGGGGTATTTACTAGAAACAGAGATTCCTGGTGTCACCCCAGACCTGCTGGATCAGACCCTCGGTGATCGGGCACAGGCCGCTGCCTTCCAGCGGTGCTTCCTGACATCCAGGTCACGGTCGCACCAACCTGTTCTTTCTGAGGGTTCTCTTTTCGATTCCCCATCTGCCTATTCATGTCCCTCTGAGACAAGTGACTTTTCTGTAAGCACTTATGGTATTTTTTTTCCAGTACGTTTCCATCTTCTGCTTTTCATTATAGCAGCTTCGCTCCCAAGCTGTGTCCAGTTCCTGAAGGGGGAAAGCCATGCCTCATTCACACATGTGCATGCCTCACGCCGCTCTGTGCCTAGTGAGAACTCTGAAAGTGTCCAGTGAGTGAATGGTTCAGTCCTAGGATCAGATGTTTATTATACCTGTTAAACTTTGGGTATTAGATTTTTTTCTGTTTAAATACCTGACATACCTGGTCTGTTCGTGATACAAGCTTTTAAGCTTTTCCCGTCTAAGCATGTTTTCATGACATGAGTATTCTCTCCAGTCTTAGCTCGTGTTCACCATCTCCTTTGGTAATCTAATATCCTTGAAATAGACATTACCTGGTTTTCATTTTTACATATCCTTGTATGACTCACTTGGGATTTTATCCCAGTATACTGTGTGGGTCTTCTCTGCTTTGAGAAATAGAAACAGCTGTCTGTTTCCTGCCTGTTACAGAAATGTTTTTACATTTTCTTATTTGTCCTACTAGTGTGGTGCTTCTGTGCTTAGTTGCTCAGTTGTGTCTGGCTCTCTGAGACCCCATGAACTATAGCCCACCAAGCTCCTCGGTCCCTGGGATTCTCCAGGCAAGAACACTGGAGTGGGTAGGCATTCCCTTCTCCAGGACAGTGTGGTGGTTAATATTAAACATCCTGCGAATAGTATCGTGATGAAATTGGCGAACTATGGGCAGATATGTTGGTGAGAAAATGACAAAATGTAGTCATGGATAAAGCAAGAAACTGATAAGAGAGATGTTTAACTGTAACTTAACATGCTTTTATTTTTTTATTGTTGTCTTGCCAGTTTATAAAAGAATCAGAAAATGGCAGCTTTATGCCACTTACAACTCGCTGTTTTCATGAGTTTAGATGGTGCAGAGCTCCTGTAATCTAGTGACTGCTATTTCCATGTGATTACCGTCTTGTGGTTTGGAGTGGTCTTCTCGGCTTCCCTGGTGGCTCAAAGGTTAAAGCGTCTGCCTGCAGTGCAGGAGACCTGGGTTTGATCCCTGAGTTGGGAAGATATCCTGGAGAAGGAAATGGCAACCCACACCAGTATTCTTGCCTGGAGAATCCCATGGAGGGAGGACCCTGGTAGACTGCAGTCCATGGGGTCGCAAAGAGTTGGACACGACTGAGTGACTTCACATACTCTGTGTAATGGGGTTCCTGGGTTCGCAGCAGCCTGCTCCTGCACGCTGCCCCTCCCTTGCTGTGGGCAGGAACTCTGTCTTGTCAGCTGTTGTATCCATAGGGTTAACTGAGTCTAGGATTTGGCACAGAGGAAGTAACCAATAAATGCCTCTTGTTTGAATTATTTTTAAAAGGGAGGATTAAAGTAAAAATATCTCTCTTTAGGGAATGCTCTAATTTGCCCTTACAGCACCATGTCCGTTGTAATTATTGCCCACATTTGAGTGTTCCTTATTTCCTTGATGGTTATTCTGGAAAACTTATGTCTATGTGTTGTAGCTTTGGTTTACTTATTCAGCTTTTTTAACATCTGCAGCAGTTCTTAACAAAATGTTGCTCTGATCCTTCTGTAGCCATAAATGTTAAATTTTATCCAAGTAAAAATATGCTTCTGTTTATTTTTGTTTTCTAGTCCTACCCCATGGACGGAGGAGCCTGGTAGGCTGCAGTCCGTGGGGTTGCTACGAGTCAGGCACAACTGAGCCACTTCACTTTCACTTTTCACTTTCCTGCATTGGAGAAGGAAATAGCAACCCACTCCAGTGTTCTTGCCTGGAGAATCCCAGGGACAGGGTAGACTGGTGGGCTGCCGTCCATGGGGTCGCACAGAGTCGGACGTGACTGAAGCGACTTAGCAGCAGCAGCAGTCCTATGAGAAGGTGTTATGTTTGCTTATACTGACAGTCATTTACGGTGATGAGGACCAAGATGGGGTGGTTTCCATTTATTTTGCTCGAATGTTGAGAAGCTGGTTCAGTTCAGTTCATTTTTTTATTTTTATTTTTTCCCAGTTCAGTTTAGTTGCTCAGTTGTGTCTTACTCCTTGCAACCCCATGGACTGCAGCACACCAAGCCTTCCTGTCTATCCCCAACTCCAAGAGTTTACCCAAACTTATGTCCATTGAGTCGGTGATGCCATCCAGCCATTTCATCCTCTGCCATCCCCTTCTCCTCCCACCCTCAATCTTTCCCAGCATCAGGGTCTTTTCCAGTAAGTCAGTTCTTTGCATCAGGTTTCCAAAGTTTTGGAGTTTCAGCTTCAACATCAGTCCTTCCAATGAACACTCAGGACTGATGTCCTTTAGGATGGACCAGTTGGATCTCCTTGCAGTCCAAGTGACTCTCAAGAGTCCTCTCCAGCGCCACAGTTCAAAAGCATCAATTTTTTGGCGCTCAGCTTGTCAAAAACAAAACCGTCAGCTGGAGTGTCATGTGACTTGCATGGAGCACACAACACCAAAGGCACGTAGTGTTCAGGGAGCTCCTGCAAATCAACATGTAAGATAGACAACCCAGGAGAAAACCGTCAGAAGGATGTGACTGTATTTCAAAGAAGATGGACTTCACAGAAAGATGAACTTCACTGAGAGGTAGCAGTTGAAATGACCTGGTACAACTTTTTGCCCATCAGATTAGCAACAAAGCTAACATTAGCAAAGGATACTAACATTAAAGGTAGTGAAGATAGTGTAGAAAGAAACCCTCTCCAACTGGGAATGTGAATTTCTACAACTTTTGCTATTTTTTACTGTATGTGTCAATAAAAATGTATGGTGGGAGATACAGACTCTCAGGTGCAAGATAGGCTCAGCGATGTATGTATGTACAACATGGGGAATGCAGCCAGTACTTTGTAATAGCTGTGAATGGAAAGTAACCTCTAGAAGCTGTATAAAAACGAGGAAATTTAAAAATGTTTAATTGCACATACTCTTAGACCCATCAGTTATAATTTTAGAAATACGGGTTCACAGTCTCTAATCCAAAACTCTTGAGGCTATTTGTGGCTCAGATTTCAGAGATTTTCAAAGATAAAATGATACCTATACTGTATAACACCTAGCTCAAGGTTTGGGAAAGCACTACAAGCAAACACCTTTGTATTCATAAAGGGAACGACAGATGAATATTCACATCAGTTTAGATCATTTTTACCACAACATGAATCAAAGAAAAATCCCTCAATTTTTAGAGCTTGTTAGGTTTCAGAGATATCCATGGCATTAGGCAACGATGAACGCTGCAGAATAAAAATCACTGATGCACCAAAAGGCTGAATTATTTCTGTCAGCAAACAGCTGAAAGTAGTCAGTGTTGATTGGTGGAGGGATGGAATAAAAGGTGGTGCATTTGTGCTGTGTGTTATGCAGCTGTGAAAAGAGTGAGTGAGACTTTAAGGTACTGATGCAGAAGACAACTTGTTTGTATTAGATGAGAAAGCAAGTTGGCAAAGTGTGGTACAGTCCCACTCAAAAAGTAGGGAGGGAGGTTACCTCCCGTTTATTCATAAGTATGTTTTACAAGGAAGAAAGCTTTGGGGGAATGTATACCAACTCTGCACACTGGTTATCTCAGGAGGATGAGATTTGGAAGGAAGTAGGCCTTCCCTGGTGGCTCAGACAGTAAAGAATCCACCTGCAATGCAGGAGACTCAGATTCAGTCCCTGGGTCGGGAAGATCCCCTGGAGGAGGGCATGGCAATCCATTCCAGTGTTCTTGCCTGGAGAATCCAGTGGACAGAGAGCCTGGTGGGCCACAGCCCGTGGGGTTGCAGGATCACACACGACTGAGTGACTGCACCACTACTCTTGTCTGGAGAACCCTATGGACAGAGGAGCCAGGCAGGTCACAGGGTCACGGGCCACAGAGTGACACGCTACAGGGTGACTGAGCACCCGCAAGGAGACTGTTAACATGTTATTTACGTGTTTCTTGAGTTTGTTAACATGAGCACCTGTTATTTTGGTAACCAGATGAAAGCACTTTTTCTCTTAAAAGTGAATATAGCTTGTATTGTAGAGCATTGGCAGCTGGCACTCTTCATTAAGATGCAGCCTCTCCAGACCACAGGGGAGCCTGCTTTTCATAATTAATAATTAATGGAAAGCAGGGGGCTGAGCCTGGAGTTGTGCTTACAGCTCCAGCCCTCAAGCAGGGCCTTCATTACTCAATACTGAAGCCTAATAATTTCCAACCTGTATTAGCCTGTCCCCCTACAGGGAAAAAAACAAGTTAAACTCCGACTATTACTATGAAACGGAAATCTAGTCTCCCAGGGAACCTTTTTATAATTGACCCACTTGTGGGGAATAATAACTCCAGAAAGTAATATTGATTTTTCTTTGACTCGTTGAGTAAGACAAATGAAGTTTCCTCTTCATGAGTACAGTGTGTGACATTCATTTTAAACACACTTAGAATGTGTTTAAAAATAGAACTGTTTCCACTATACTGTCATTTTATTTTACAGTCAGGTTTTCCTTTCTTAGTACCCTTAGTTCCTGGAAGGAAATTTACTAAAGATTTAGATGGATCTAAAGCTCAGATAGTCATCATGCTATTTATTTGGTTTTATTTCCTAAATTAATATGGGCTGCATATAGCCCTTCCTTTAACTCAGACACACAGAGAACCTTATATATAAATCTTTGAGAGTAGGTAGATTGAATGGATAGAGGCTGAGAAAGGAGAAAAGATATAAGCAAGTCTATGATGGTAATAAAGCAAGCCCAGGCCAGGGAGGTATATGAGAATTGATAGCATTTGTGTATTTGTTTTTCTCATCTGTTATGTCTTAGAACATTTATTTGCCTTTTCTTTCCTACTCTTGGAAAACATGACTTCTCTTTATTTTCTAAGGAGTACTTGCTCTCAGGCAGTTTTTCTAGAGGCCAGAATGAAATCAGCTGGTAGACCTGTTTTTTAAATCTGCCATTGTTACTCACTCAGTCATGTCGAACTCTTTGTGACGCCATGGACTGCAGCATACCAGGCTTCCCTGTCCTTCAGTATCTCCCAGAGTTTGCACAGACTCATGTCCATTCATTCTGTGATGCCATCCAACCTTCTCATCTGCTGTTGTCCCCTTCTCCTCGTGCCCTCAGTCTTTCCCAGCAGTAAGGGTATTTTCCAGTGAGTCAGCTATACGCGTCATGTGGCCAAAGTATTGGAGTTTCAACTTCAGCATCAGTCCTTCCAGTGCATATTCAGGGTTGATTTCCTTTAGGATGGACTGGTCTGATCTTGCAGTCCAAGAGACTCTCAAGAGAATTCTCTAACACCACGATTTGAAAGCATCAGTTCTTTGGCTCTCAGCCTTCTTTATAGTCCAACTCTCATATCCATACACAAGTACTGGAAAAATGATAGCTTTGACTATGAGGACCTTTGTCGGCAAAGTCATGTCTCTGCTTTTGAATATACTGTCTAGGTTTATCATAGCTTTTCTCAAAAGGAACAAGTGTCTTTTAGTTTCATGGCTGCAGTCACCATCTGCTGTGATTTTTGGAGCCCAAGAAAATAGTCTGTCACTGTCTCCTCTTTTTCCCTTTCTATTAGTATTTGCCATGAAGTGATGGGACCAGATGCCATCATCTTAGTTTTTTGAATGTTGAGTTTTAAGGCGAATTTTTCACTTTCTTCTTTGACCCTCATCAAGATGCTCTTTAGTTCTTCTTCACTGTCTGCCGTTACAGATGTATCATCTGCATATCTGAGGTTGTTGATATTTCTCCTGGCAGTCTTGATTCCAGCTTGTGATTCATCTAGCTGGGCACTTCCCATGATGTACACTGCATATAAGTTAAATAAGCAGGGTGACAATATACAGTCATACTATTTTCCCAGTTTGGAACCAGTCCATTGTTCATGTCCCATTCTTGACCCACATATAGATTTCTCAGGAGATAGGTAAGGTGGTCTCTATGAATTTTCCACAGTTTGTTGTGATCCACATAGTCAAAGGCTTTAGTGTAGTCAGTGAAGCAGAAGTAGATGTTTTTCTGGAATTCCCTTGCTTTCTCTGTGATCCAACAAATATACATAATAGAGATATAAGGAGTTGGATGCATGAATATGATGCCTGTTAACCTTTGGGTTTAATGTAAGAAAGTAAACACCCTTTCCTTTTGTCGAGTTGAATGATTTGTTGGAGAGAGTAGCTTGGAAGATGTAAGCTGGGAATTTAGTGACCGAGGAAAAAGGTCCATTTAAAATTAAGTGAAGACTGGAATGCTGTAGCATGCTATAGTGCTGCCTAGATAGAGCAGGAAGCTAGGCCCGTGCATGGACAAACGAAGGCTGCTGTTCCCTCAACAGCAGCATTGAGGTGTATGCTCTTCCGGCCCTGCTGTTGATGAGTTATGGCTGAGAGGCTGGGGAGAAAGGAAAGGGTGATAGGTTGAGCCCCTGGAGAGCAGAGCACATCTTGTGTCTACGGACAGCATCCTTGTTACCGTCCTTCTGCTTCACACTCCTGTGAGTACAGGCACGCCAGTGGAAGAAATGCCGTTGCCCTGGCCGCAGTGACGGTGTCTGCTCCGTCCGCTCAGCATTTGCTGTCCTCAGCTTTGACCCCCTCTCGTCTCGGCCTCCACCCTTTGCAGACCATCATGCTTTTTCTATAGGGCCTTTAGGATACCTAGGTTACAAGGGACTTTGATGATTTTTTCTCATGAAACACAGCCAGAGGCTTTTGTCTCTGTAGATGACCAAGTGTGTTTCATTGATTGTGCTCTTGTGTGACACCTGGGATAGAGACAGATGTGTGCCTGGAGACTTCAGACTAAGTCAGACCGGAGTTAACACGCACACTGTCTACCTTCATTTGCTCAATGCAGAACTGTACCATGGAACTTCATTTGGGAGCTAAGATCACTGTTTCTTAGAGTGGATAAATATTAACTTGATTTCGTCTCCCTATTCTGAGCTCCGTTACAGAACAAATGAACATGAGTTATATCTCTTTTCTTAAAATGTTTTGTTTGCTCTGTAAAAGTAAAGCCAGTCTCTTCAGGTTGTTGGGTAGTTTGGGAGTATGGGCTGTGCCTGATTTGTGTGCACGTAACGTGCAGAGTGTTCAAAGTGTTCACTGTCCTCCACGGCCGACAGTGCCACCTTCTGTAGGGGGACGTTAGGGTGAAAAGGGTGCTTTCCTCTCACCACTCCGAGGCCATTCTTCAGCCTGAGACTTAGGATGATTGGTGATTGATGTCTGTTTACATCTCACTCTCTAATAAGCTGTAATAAGAAAGCAGGAGAGAGAAGTGCTGACATACCTACTCTGAGTAGCTTTCTTTAGCCTTGGCGCTGTGTGCCTGTGTGTGTGCCCAGACACGAATACTGGCGTGCGTTGCCATTCCCTTCTCCAAGGGATCTTTCCGACCCAGGGGTCACATCCTGGTCTCCCACACAGCACAGATTCTTTACTGAGCCACCAGGGAAGCCCGTACATACAACAGATTAAAAAAAACCACACAGCTTCTATTCCTTTGAATTTCTAAAGTATAAAAAAGAATCTTTTTATTGATCAGCTGATAACTGTAATTATCACAATCATCTTTAAAATAATTTTATGAATCTTCCATTGTCTAATGCATGGATTTGCTTCTGCTTTCCTATATTGAACATGAATGAAGTTCTTGTAACTTCTTTTCAAGGGATTTAATTTTATGGTTTGAGAACTGTTAATGTTAGTTTTAAAAATAAAATTATTTAAGCTATTTCACCAGATACACATTTTTCCAAAGCCAGCCAAATTTTATTTTAGAATCTGGATCTGTGCACATTTGATTACGTATCAGTCTCACCTGTTGGCATGACAGAACTAAAAGTCTTTTCTTTTGTCGGAGACAGAGATTTCTAGTCTTTTCTTCCATTAACAGTGTGCGGTCACCTTGCTCTCTCCTTGCGTTCTTTTTTAAAGATCATCCACCCCTCCTGATCTCCCATCTCCCTCTTAACTGAATGGTCGCCCTGAGGCATCTGTGTCACTCATTTGAAGACCAGAGGGAGGTGGTTCTAGGTGACCTTCTTTCTTATTTTCCTGGGAAGGGGTTTTTGAATTAGCAGATGTGTATAACCTGACAGCTTTCCATAGACAAAGAAAAAGTGGCCCTTTAAGACGACTAAGGGTTAGTGTTTCCAAAACAGTTGAGTTTTACCATGTCCTGATCAAGAACTTGAGTTCTCAGGAACAGTCATGCCTCCTTGGCTAAACAAACCTACTGATGCTGTGTTCTCTCCGGAAGCAGTCGGGCGTGGGCTGCGCAGGGCCGGGCCGCCTTGGCGGAGGTGGACCCAGAGTGAGAGGGGCTTCAGATGCTCCAACCGGCATCAGCCCTGGAGGTGTAGGTTCCAGGGCAGGCGTGCAGACGGAGGCCTTAGACCACATAGCTAAGTGTGTGAGTTCTAATAAACTAAAACCTGTTACTGAAACAGATTCTCTCCTCCTGCCTTCTGGCACACACTTTTATGATCACCTTTGGATTCAAGTTTAGAATCCCCAGACCCCTGGGGACTCTGTTGCAGGGAGGGGGACCCCTTCCAGGGCCCGACTTTGGGCTCTTGTCTGACACGGAGCTGAGTTGTCCGAGGAGACACATGGGCTGACAAAACGAGAGACTTCATTGGAGAAGGACGCCAGGGTGGAGAGCAGCGGGGTCACGGAGCCCAGGAGAGCTGCTCTGCCATGTGGCTCACGGTCTCGGGTTTCCTCCTGATGGGATTAGCTTCCAGGTTGTTTATGACCAATCATTCTGACTCCGGTCCGTCCTGGACCATGCAGTGCCTGCCCGGGCCAAGGTGGATGCCAGAGCAGGGGGCTCTGGGAGGCCGAGGCATCTCTTTTTGACCTTCCCTAGCTCTTCCCATTGGTGGTGGCTCATTAGTTCCGTGTTCACTAGCAGGACCTCCTGGCGTAAAAGAACTCACGCAGCCGGTGCCTGTGGTGCCGGCCGGGGGGCAGTCTCGTCCACGCGCTCCCCTAGCGGGCCCACGTTGGACGGAGGGCAGTCTCGTCCACCCGCTCCCCTAGCGGTTCTGCATTGGCTGTGGGGCCGCGGGGAGCCTGGCTCAGTGGCCTGAGTCTCCTCCTCTCCCGCCCCCGGCTCCGTCCAGCGTCCTGTAGGGGTGAGGACCCCTCAGCCCGCGTGCCCAGGCTCTGTCCACTCCTGGGGCTGTGGATGCCCAGTGTCCTGGGCGAGCGGGCCCGGGGAAGAGGCCCGCACGAGCACTGAACAAAGTTTGGAGTTACTTGGGTGAGAAATTCCAGGATCTTACTTGTTTTTTAGTATGGAGAGAATGCTTCTCTAGTGGAAATCTACTACAAGCTGTATGAATAATCAAATTTTCTGGTAGCCACATTAGAAAACAGAAAAAGAAACAGGTGAAATTAATTTTACTGATATAACTTATTTAATTCAATATATCAAAATATATCAAGTGATTTAATTAAATATATCAAAGTGAAAACAATGACAGATTTTCTTGGGCTCCAGAATCACTGTGGACAGTGACTGCAGTCACAGAATTAAAAGACACTTGCTCCTTGAAGGAAAACCTATGACAAACCTATACAAGCATATTTAAAAAGCAGAGACATCACTTTGCTGACAAAGGCCCATACAGTCAAAGCTGTGGTTTTTCCAGTAGTCTTATATGGATATGAGAGTTGGACCATAAAGAAAGTTGAGAGCTGAAGAATCGATGCTTTCAAACTGTGTTGCTGGAGAAGACTCTTGAGAGTCCCTTGGACAGCAAGGAGATCCAACCAGTCAGCCCTGAGTGTTCATTGGAAGGACTGTTGCTGATACTGAAGCTCCAATACTTTGACCACCTGACATGAAGAGCTGACTCATTGGAAAAGACCCTGATGCTGGGAAAGATTGAGGATGGGAGGTGAATGGGGCAGCAGAGGATGAGGTGATTCAGTGGACGTGAGTTTGAGCACACTCTGGGAGCTAGTGAAGGATAGGGAACCCTGGCGTGCTGCAGTTCATGGGGTCACAGAGAGTCAGACATAACTTAGCAAATGAACAACCACAAAATCAAAATGATCGCTTCTGAAAAATTGATAGAACTTACATGTACTAAGTCTTTGAAATCCAGTGTGTATTTTATGATTAGAGAAACATGTCGGGTTGACGGGTGCTGTTGCAGGTGCTCGGGAACCACCTGAACCTACTGGTCTTGTGCGGACAGCACAGCTGTGGGAGGGAGCCGGGACTCCTGGTTACATAGGGACTTGGCCTGTGCCTACTGTTTATCTTTTCTCTTCCATTTAAGTTTGTCAACTGCCTTTTACTTATTCAGCTCACTACTGATTTCCTTTCTTATCAGCGATGATGTGGTCCTAGTAAACTTGTTTGTATAGATGAATATACCTTTTCCCCTCATTATTGACAAATACTTTTCCAAACGCCAGTGATTCCATTTTCCATTGTAAGTAATTACTGGAATTATAATCCTTCCATTCTCCACTTTCTGAAGTCTTTGTACTATATTGGTTAATGTTAGGATCTTTTTCCTTCATTGAGGAACTTCTTAAAAAACAGTTCAGTTTAATTGCATGCATATTTTAAAACTGTGGCCACTTCTACCAAAGGAGGGAACAAATCTAGACGTCTGGTAGGGTACTGTTTTTGTTTGGACTAGAACAGCAGTTTTATCTATTTCAGGATGAAGTTGCCAGAATTAGAAGGGAACAAAAGCATCTAGTTAAATTTGAATTTCAGAAAAACAGAGAATATATGTATTTTTTAACATAAGTAAGTTTCATGCAACATTTGAGACATACTAAAAAATATTTGTTGTTTGTCTGAAATACAAATTTAACTGAAGCCCTGTATTTTATCTGGGAACGTTATTTCAGGACTCTTTTACTGTGTCAAAAATTGAGGACCCTAAACAGCTTTTATTTCTATGGATTAAGCTGTTGATATTTACTATATTAGAAATTTAAGCTGAAAAATATTTTAATATATAGTAATTAATTTAGAAAATAAATAGACGCCATTCTTGTTAACATATGTATTTTTATGAAAGATAACTACCTTCTAAAACAAAAAAAATAGAAGAATGTCATTGTTTTATGTTGTTGCAAATCTTTTAAATCCTGGCTTAGTTGAAGACAGTTGGATTCTCAAGTCTGTTTCTGCTTCTAAACAGGTGTGCTATCACAAAGATGTGTACTGTCTGGAAACCTCCCCTGGACATTTGGGAGGAAAGGAGAGTCACAAGAAGCAAATGACACCTTAGTGTTGTTTTGAACATAATTTTGACCTTGAGAACCTCCTGAGAGGGTTTTAAGGACCTTTTCCATTGTGCCCCAACTTTGCTTTGAGAACTTCTGGGCTGGAAATAATAGAGCCTGTAATTCCAGCTTGTGTCAGATAGATCATAGATAGTCAGAATAGAGGATGAACATTCTTTTTCAAGAAGGAGTAATGAGTGAAATGGTAAAATACAAAAATTTCTTAGTTATTTAAGTTTAGCAGTAATTCTTAAGCTTTGTTTTTTGCTTTAAAGTTACTCCATCATCCAAGGAAACTGCTGTCAATCTGTCAGATATGTACATTGTCAGTTTTCTATCTGAAATAAAATGTATATAGCTATTTAGAGCAAAGCTTTACATTTTTTATTTAGAATTCAGTAAAGAAGTCACATGAGAGTTTCTTTAAAATGTTGACTGGACTGAATTGAGTTTATTTTTAAGATACTGTGTCTGTTTTAGGCATTGTACACCTTGCCTAGACTTTAGGCATGGCCAGTTTTTTAAAAAATTGACATAATGCAATAACTAATCAGATTTGCTTCTCAATAGAAAACGTGTAGAGGTTGGCAAAGAGCCAATCGTGAGAATTTAGAGATGACTTCTTGAATTGCTTTAATTGCTTGGACAACTGAGAAAATGAAAGAGCCATTAACAAAAATAGAGCAGGAGGAAGTGCTGGTCTGGGACAAAGATGGTAAGTTCAGTCTTGGCCTGAAGGGGCTGTCGGCAGGTCAGGGAGGAGGAGAGCGGCTGCAAAGGTCAGAGAGAACTGTGCACGGAGCAGGGAAACAGCGCCAAGGAAAGCAGGGTAAGGAGAGAGAAGGAACCGACGCGGACCAGACCTGTGACCCTGACTCTGCGGTAGGCACACGGGGACGGGGAGGAGAGCAGGAGGGAGGAGAGAAGGTCCGCCGCGAGCGGTGGACTTGAGGTGGCTCGGTGGGGGAGAGTCCGCCGACGCAGGCCGCATGGTTTCGGCCCTGGAGTGGGGAAGGTCCCCTGGAGAAGGGAACAGCCCGCCGCAGTGCTCTTGCCTGGGGAATCCCATGGACAGAGGAGCCTGCTGGGCTGCGGTCCACGGGGTCCCAAAGAGTTGGACACTGAGGGACTCAACAGCAGCAGGAAGAAGCAGCGAGGAAAGGCTGGTTAGAGGGGGGCGAGCAGAGCCCCCCCAGGGAGGCTGTGTGGCCCGCAGGACTGAGTGTGGGCTGGGAGGAGGCGTGGCAGCTGCCTCTTCAGCTTGGAACTGTACAGCTGGGCGCCGCAGAGAGAGTGTGGTTTTGATAGATTGAGAAGTTTTTTATTATTTCAGGTTTGGGTTTTTGACTTGTCTGGAATTATAAAGAAATCCTAAAGAACCTTTCCTTCCTCTCTGTTACTCACACAGGTGATAATTAAGCTAGCCAAGCTGAAGCTGAAAGTCTTAACTCCATCGAACTCACCTCCTCAGTATTCAACCTTGTTTTAGAGTGACGCTTGTTTCTAAATAGAATCATTATCTTTTAGGTGGAGCACCAGCCTTAGAATCTGAAGATGTGCCCCCCAGCTCTGCTGTTCATGTGCCCTGTGAGGGCTCTTCATTCTGCTCCACTGAATTAGAGTCGGACTAGATTATCTCTAAGGCTGTGCTGAAGTCATGTGCTGTTAGACATCTGTGACATTTGTCTTTTCTTTTTTGTTTTTGTGATAGGTTCACCAAGTTGAAGAGTCTTAACCTTTCCAATAACCATCTAGGGGACTTCCCACTAGCAGTCTGCAGTATTCCTACCCTGGCCGAGCTCAACGTGTCATGTAACGCCCTTCGAGCCGTCCCGGCAGCCGTTGGAGCAATGCACAAGTAGGTCCTCCAGACCTCACATCAGGGCTCCCGAGGCCCCACCCCGGACACTGCGCTGGGGCCATTGCACAGGAGGCTAGTCAGCCTGCTGTGCTGGTCATAGACGCCTCTGCCCCAAATCAAGAGATCATGCTCTTCTGTAGAGTTCATTTCATAGCTACTTTGAGAATCTTGTAAAAAAATTAAAATATCCTCATTTAGAACCAGTGATCCCTATGGATGAATGTGTCTAAATGCAGGTTGGTTCTCATTTCTTAACTTATGTTGAATTCTAAGACTTTGTGAAGTTATTTTTTTTTTTACATTAATTGCTTCTAATAATTTGCTTCCAGTTTTATTAACTGAAACTGCTTAAAATCTTACACATGCTCATTATGAAAGTGAAAGTGTTAGTTGCTCAGTCATGTCCAACTCTTTGCCACCCCATGGACTGTAGCCCACCAGGCTTCTCTGTCCATGGAATTCTCCAGGCAAGAATACTGCAGTGGGTTGCCATTTCCTCTTCCAGGGGATCTCCAACCCAGGGATTGAACCTGGGTCTCCTACATTGCAGGCAGGTTCTTTACCAGAAATATAAATACTGTAAAATACTATAGCAAATACAACAATAAATGATTTAGAAGCTCCCCAAATCCTACTATCTAAAAATATCTATTACTAATACTAGGAAAATATAATAATAATATTAATAATATTATTATTATTATATAATAATACTAGGATGGGTGTGTAGGTGAAAAGTGATATCTCAGTATTTGTATTTCTTTTAGGAGAGAAGTACAGAATCTTCTCATGTGTTTAAAAGTCAGACTTAGGAGTTAATTTTTTAAAATAACAATGAAAGATGAGTAGTATTTAGGCTGATTCACATTGCAGTCAGCTCGTGGTGTTCCCATTTATGCCTATCCAGGTTGAAAGAATTGGTCATAATTTTCGTTTTCAATAAAAGATTAAGATGCTTGTCTCTGATCTTTTCTCTCTGGTGTATTATCGCCTCAGGCCCTGCCCTTAGCATTTTGCAAAGAACAGTGCAATATATTTCCTTTTTCTGGTAAGAGGATCTATACTTGTGGAACTCGCATGTTAATAATAAAGATGTAAAATGTATACATTCTCTTTATAACTCTTACGTTTTCTTTAATAGCTTACAGACATTTTTGTTGGATGGAAACTTTCTCCAGACCCTTCCTGCTGAGTTGGAGAACATGCATCAGCTTAGTTATCTTGGTCTTTCTTTCAATGAATTTGCTGACTTTCCAGAGGTGCTGGAGAAGCTGACAGCTGTGGATAAGCTTTGTATGTCTGGAAACTGCATGGAGACACTTCGGCTACAGGCTTTAACAAAAATGCCTCACATTAAGCATGTGGATCTAAGGTAACCACTTTTAAGTAATGTATCCTGTTTGAGTGGGGTTGGCTTGTGTCTGGGATGTCGGTTGTAGCCCTTGTGGTGGCATTCTTCTGTCTAGACGAGCAAGCTGGTTAGTTGCAATTAGCACCTACTTTTCTGTTTTCCCCCAGAGGGAACCCTGAAACTTGTTTAAAAAATTTTTTTTTTTCCTCATTGATGAGTGACCATCTATTTCGAAGGCTGGTTTTGCAGGTTTGAGGCCAGTCTTAATTCGTAGGGCCGTCAAGTCCGAGGAACCTACGGTGAATGACAGCCATGTGTCTGGGAGCCCTGTGGGTTTTGCTCTCCCTTCTCCCTCCCTTTCTCTGAGGCAGTTGATGTCGTTGAGCTCCTCTCTTTTATTTTTTTCCCTTCCTTGGCTTCCTTAATATAATATATTCATTAAATTTGTTACTTACTTAGTTTATGTTAATTTCTTCTCTCTCCATCCAGATGGCTTTTCCGTTACTTTGCTGTTCTTTATAAAAGTGTAAACCACGTCATCTCTTGTTCGGCCTGAGTTTGGCCGAAGCCTCCACTCTAGCCCCTTTGCAGGAGCAGGGAACCTGCATTTTGAGTTCTGATCACACTAAACTCCAAGTGAAAACACCCACACATCCTCGCTTACATCACAGATGTATTTTTGCATATACTTTACATATGGATGGGCTTTGAGTTCCTGCAAAGCAACAACATACTGGGTTTAGGGCTTAATGTTAACTTGCCCAGTTTGATATTTTTCAATGAAAGTAACTTCCCCATTGGAGCTAAAGCTCCAATAACTGTGGCCACCTGATGTGAAGAGCTGATTCATTGGGAAAGACCCTGACGCTGGGAAAGATTGAGGGCAGGAGGAGAAGGGGATGACAGAGGATGAGATGGTCAGATGGCATCACCGACTCAATGGACAGGAATTTGAGCAAACTCCAGGAGATGGTAAATGACAGGAAAGCCTGGTGCACTGCAGTCCATGGGGTCACAGAGAGTTGGATACAACTTAGTGACTAAACAACAGCAAACTTCCCCATTAGCCAGGGAGTGGTGACCACATTAAATCTTAGGTGAGATATTTAATATTTCTGTGCAGCTGTATTCTCATCTCTAGATTACAGTTAATAGCAACGTAATTCACAAGAGTTTGGGAAGGAAGAGAGTAAATGCCTCACTCCCTCAGCAAATGTTCCATGCTGTTCTCATTACCTGGTGAGAACTCTTCTGCTCATGAGCCCTTCTCTGCTGTCATTCTCGGCATCTTTTCCCCTCTTTGGATTTTCTTTCCTTGTTTTTCTGCCCACTTTCTTCCCGGATGATGACACCAGACCCTCCCTCATGCCCGTCAGAGTTCATCAGTACAAAGTAGCAGCCTCGCCTTTTGCTCCACTTTCATCTCCATCCTTCCAGTTTGACCCAGGGAACCCATGCATTCCAGTTCCACAAAGACGTGGTTTGCTTTACCTTTCCTCAGACTGAAAGAATAAAGGCTGCCACACTCGGGGACATGTTAGCAATTTGCAGATGTACAGTTCTTAGTTCAGGAAGACCAAATGGTAACAATTTTTCTGACTTTGAGAACTTTTTGAAGGGTGACAGGATAGGGAGCTGAACACATTGTCTTGTTAACTTTCTTTCTGAATTTGTTAACCTTATTTGCCTCTGAGTGGTGGCTCAGTGGCAAAAGAATCTGCCTTCAGTGCAGGAGAGGCAGGAGATGTGGGTTCCATCCCTGGGTTGGAAAGATCCCCTGGAGGAAGGAATGGCAACCCACTCCAGTGTTCTGCCCTAAGAAGTGCCATGGACAGGGCAGCCTGGTGGGCTGCAGTCCGCGGGGTCACGGAGGGGCAGACGTGCCTGCTGTGACCGAGCACCCACAGCACACAGCTGGGTTAGAAAACCTTCATATTCAAAAGTCGGGCTCTTTTTAAATTCAGTCACCCGGAGATGAAACAGTGGTCGTATTGATCTCTGGTAACAAGCATCAGAGAGGATTTATAAGTTACCTCATGTTAGATAAGAAGACATCATTTTCCTTGATATGAATTAGCTTCCAAACAAGATCAATCTAATATGTTTGGAAGCAACTGTTCTTATTAAGAGCTTTGTAAATTCTTCAGATTTCTAGTTCAAATTGGGTATTTTTAGATGAAATCAGTTACAGGGTATTTAGAAACCAGAATAGACTTTTATACACTGTAAATGCTGAATGATCATGAGTAACTGCTTCCTTCCCAACTACAGAGTTGAGAAGGTCTGGTCAGATTTGCTTATAATTCTGCCTTAATATTTTATATTGAATCTAGTGGGATGATTTAAGAAGAGTCTCACTTAGTTTCTGTGAGCCGAGGGCTAATTTTATTGATTAAATTTCTGTTCCTTCAGATGGAAATAGTACGTCAAATTAAAAGTAATCATTTTTCTTTTAATCTTACTCCTTTTCTCACAGTGATGTATTTAAGATTGATACTGTTTTTTCTATGGTATAGTTAATATTTTCGCCACTTCTCCAAACTCTGGATGTTACGTTTCTCTCCTTGATCACTCCTCTCTCTGTTCTCTGCCTGTGCTCACGGGACCCCATTGTTACCTCTTGTCTCCGTGGTAAATACTCTTCATCTTGCTCCAACCCTTGTTTCTCGTCTTAGGATCAATTCCACTTCAGCTGGCAGCAGGATAATTTCACTTTCTTCTTTTGACATACTTAACCAAATTGCATGTGAAACAGTTTAATTTCTTTTTTTTAATGTATTTTTAAATTGGAGTGTAATTGCTTTACAGTGTTGTATTAGTTTCTGCTGCAAATCGGCTGTGTGTCTACTTGTGTTCCTTCCCTCTCAAGCCTCCTTCCCACCGCCCCCTGCCCCCACCCCACCCCCTAGGCCATCACAGAGCACTGAGCTGAGCTCCCTGGGCTACACAGTGGTTTCCCAGCTATGCATAGCAGTTACTAGCTACGTATTTTACACATGGCCATGCTTGTATCAGTGCTGCTCTCAATTTATCCCACCTTCTCCTTCCTGTCTCTGTGTCCACAAGTCTGTTTATACATCTGTGTCTCTGTTCCTGCCCTGCAAATAGATTCCTTAGTACCGTTTTTCTAGATTCCATATATATGTGCTGATACACAATATTTGTTTTTCTGACTTCATTCTGTATGACAAATTCTAGGTTCATCCACATCACTACTTTCTTTCTTTATTCAGCACGTTCTTTCCCATGGATTCCTATTTTTGCTTTTAGCAGCACCACTTTATTGGTTCAATTCATTCACTCAGTCATGTCTGACTCTTTGTGACCCCCATGGACTGCAGCACACCAGGCTTCCTTGTCCATCACCATCTCCCAGAGCTTGCTCAAACTCATGTCCATTGAGTCGGTGATGCCATCCAACCATCTCATCCTCTGTCGTCCCCTTCTCCTTCTGCCCCAATCTTTCCCAGCATCAGGATCTCTTTTAATGAGTCAGTTCTTCACAGCAGGTGGCCAAAGTACTAAGAGTTTCAGCTTCAGCATCCGTCCTTCCAGTGGATATTCAGGTTTGGTTTCCTTTAGGATGGACTGGTCTGATCTTGCAGTCTAAGAGACTCTCAAGAGTCTTCTCCAACACCACAGTTCAAAATTATCAATTCTTTGGTGCTCAGCTTCCTTTATGGTCCGTTGCTCACATCCATACACAACCACTGGAAAAACCATAGCTTTGACTAGACAGACCTTTGTTGGCAAAATAATATCTGCTTTTTAATATGCTGTCTATGTTTGTCATAGTTTTTATTCCAAGGAGCAAATGTGTTTTAATTTCATGGCTGCAGTCACCATCTGCAGTGATTTTAGATCCCAAGAAAGTAAAGTCTCTCACTGTTCCCATTGTTTCCCCATCTATTTGCCTTGAGGTAGTGGGACTGGATGCCATGATCTTCGTTTTTTGAATGTTGAATTCTAAGCCAGCTTCTTCACTCTTCTCTTTGACTTTCACTGATTGTCAACAAAGGTCCGTCTAGTTAAAGCTATGGTTTTTCCAGTGGTCATGTATGGATGTGAGAGTTGGACTAAAAAGAAAGCTGAGTGCCGAAGAATTGATGCTTTTGAACTGTGGTATTGGAGAAGACTCTTGAGAGTCCCTTGGACTGCAAGGAGATCCAACCAGTCCATCCTGAAGGAAATCAGTCCTAGGTGTTCATTGGAAGGACTGATGCTGAAGCTGGAACTCCAGTACTTTGGCCACCTCATGTGAAGAGCTGACTCATTGGAAAAGACCCTGATGTTGAGAAAGATTGAAGGCAGGAGGAGAAGGGGATGATAGAGGATGAGATGGTTAGGTGGCATGACCGACTCAGTGAACATGAGTTTGGGTAAACTCTGGGAGTTGGTGATGGACAGGGAGGCCTGGCGTGCTGCAGTCCACGGAGTTGCAAAGAGTCGGACACAACTGAGCAACTGAACTGAACTGAACTTTCATCAGGAGGCTCTTTAGTTCGTCTTTGCTTTCTGCCATAAGGGTGGTGTTGTGTACATACCTGAAGTTACTGATATTTCTCCCAGCAATCTTGATTCCAGCTTTCTCTTCATCCAGCCTGGCATTTCACATGATGTACTCTGCACATAAGTTAAATAAGCAGGGTGACAGTATACAGCCTTGACCTACTCCTTTCCCAAATTGGAACCAGTCTGTTGTTCCATGTCAGTTCTAACTGTTGCTTCCTAACCTGCATACAGATTTCTCAAGAGGCAGGTCAGGTTTTCTGGTATTCCCATCTCTTGAATTTTCCAGTTTGTTGTGATCCACAGAGTCAGAGTCTTTAGCATAGTCAATGAAGCAGAAGTAGATGTTTTTGTGGAATTCTCTTGCTTTTTCTATAATCTAGCAGATGTTATCAATTTGATCTTTGGTTCCTCTGCCTTTTCTAAATCCAGCTTGAACATCTGGGAGTTCTCCATTCATGTACTGTTGAAGCGTGGCTTGGAGAATTTTGATCGTTATTTTGCTAGTGTCTGAGATGAGTGCAGTTGTGTGGTAGTTTGAGCCTTCTTTCGCGTTGCCTTTCTTTGGGATTGGAATGAAAACTGACCTTTTCCAGTCCTGTGGCCCCTGCTGAGTTTTCCAGCTTCACTGGTTACCAGACACAAAATTTGTGACTCTGTTTTCTAGTGGGCCACCCAGATGCTGTCAGTTCGTCTTGGGCACCAGTCTCACTCTCTGGCCTTTATTTTTCTTCTCACTGCTGCTCTTGCCTCCTCTCTGCGCTGTCTGCTGCCACTGTACAGCCTCTTAAGCACAGCCTCACTCAGAACCTTCAGTTCTTTAATTCAAAATACTTAAGCTCTCATCTCTAGTTTCAAGCCTCTAGCCTGTGAATCCCTTGAGGATGAGGTTCTAAGTATGGTTCTGTGCAGACTGTGGTCCTCCAGCATGTGCTAACAAACCATTTGCAACTTTTTTTAACAAAGAGATATGTATAATGATTGAGACTTAAGAGCCTAGAAACATCGAGCACTGCCACAGTATTCCCATAGACCCGTGTAAGCAGACGCATCTCATTGTAAAGGGAACAGATGAGGTTAGGTGTTGGCGAGCTCGAAGTGGTGAGCCACCTGTGCAGGGAGCTGTGTCCTAGTGTATGCACGTCCGTCTGTGAGGGATTAGAAGTTTGGAAAATAGGTCCTTCCTCCTAGATAACTTGAGAAGCACTGCTCTCATTTATATATCCTTAGTCTCTGTAGTGAAAACGGGTTAGTCGCACAGCCGTGTCCAACTCTTTGCCACCCCATGGACTGTAGCCCACCAGTCTCCTCTGTCCATGGAATTCTCCAGGCAGGAATACTGGAGAAGGTTGCCATGTCCTTCTCCAGGGCATCGTCCAGACCCAGGAATCAAAGCTGGGTCTCCTGCATTGCAGGCAGATTCTTTAGCATCTAAGCCACCAGGAAAGCATGTGTCCTTGAACTAGCATGCAGTAGGCCCAGTGCTTGATAAATGTTAATGGACTCACCCACCTCTGTGTCCCTGTCCTCACTCCTCTCACGTAGTGTGCGCTCCTGAGGGGCCCCTGCACCCATGTGTGAAGCTCAGCCTGAAAGTCCACAGGCTGTTCAGCTCTTCCTCATGGACTCCTTTCTTCTCCCATTTATGTCCAGTGAATTCTGCCTGCTCTTGGGGTTCAGATGAGGTGCTTTCTCTTCCATAGCATCTCTTTTTGACCATTCTGTATGTCTTATACATCATTTATGACATTGATCGGGCTTCCCTGGTAGCTCCATCGGTAAAGAATCTTCTTGCCAATGCAGGAGACACGGGTTTGATCCCCGGTTGGGGAAGATCCCCTGGAGAAGGAAATGACAACCCACTCCAGTATTCCTGCCTGGGAAATCCCATGGACAGAAGAGCCTGGTGGGCTACAGTCCATGGGGTCACAAAAGAGTTGGACATGACTTATCAACTAAACCACCACCATGACACTGATCACAGACTTGTATCCTTTGGCTTCATATTTTAAAGCATATGTGGCTTGAATTACTAAATCTGTTGGGAAATCCCATGGACAGAAGAGCCTGGTGGGCTACAGTCCATGGGGTCACAAAAGAGTTGGACATGACTTATCAACTAAACCACCACCATGACACTGATCACAGACTTGTATCCTTTGGCTTCATATTTTAAAGCATATGTGGCTTGAATTACTAAATCTGTTGG
>CM035291.1:814960-853569 GCA_020226075.1 Hydropotes inermis | reverse complement strand
CACACCCCTTATTTTATTCATCTCTTACACAAAGCCTAGGGTTGTCCTTGTCTCGTCTCCGTGATCTCCTCTCGTCTGCAGAGCACTGGCACATGCATCCCCTCACTTCTCAGCGGCCGTGTAGGACAAGGAAGTTGTCAGCCCCAGTTTCCAGGTTAAAATGAGACTTCCTGGAGGCTTAGGTGATGGCTCAAGGGCATGTATGTAAAGTGTTGCCTTTTTAAAAGTGCATCTGAAGTAGTCGTATTATTATGTGAGACTGAAACTTTTTGATATTTGCATCTTGATAAGACTTGACAATTTAAAGTGAATAGTGGCAATAACCTCCCTGTCATTATAAATTTTCTTTTGTCTCATTAAATCAGCCCTGTAATTTTGTCCATGTTAATACAGTGCAGGGTTGGGGTGGACTGAGATGATAGTGCCACATGAAGGTGATTTAAAGTGTAGACTCGGGAGAGCACAGGACAGTTTTCAGTTCCTATAGGCCCTTATATCCAAAAGGAGACGGAGGTTTTGATGCAGAGCACTGACTCATTGGAAAAGACCCTGACGCCGGGAAAGATGGAAGACAGGAGGAGAAGGGGACGCAGAGGATGAGACGGCTGGACGGCACCACTGACTCACCGACGGCACCCCGGAGTTTGAGTAAACTCCGGGAGTTGGTGATGGACAGGGAGGCCTGGCATGTTGCAGTCCATGGGGTCTCAAAGAGTCAGACATGACTGAGTGACTGAACTAAAGTGATTATGTGTACATATTCTAGTAATCTAGTGAGAATTTCAAGATAGGCAGATCTCTGAGTTGAGGCCAGTTTTTTACTCTTACAACCTGGAACAGAAAAGAGAAAGAGCAAAAAAAATAATTTTAAATCTCGGGGACATGTGAAGAAGCCACATGCTGTTCTTGCAGTTTGACAGATCCTAGCTCTTGGCTGTCTTGTCCCTCATCCTTGTGTTCCAATGGCTTTATGATACTGCTATTAGAAATGTAGTTCAGTTCTCTCATTTTATTTTTTTAGATTTATTTTTTAAATTTTAAAAATGTAGCTACTCTCATTTTATTTTTTCCAAGGGCTGGAAACCACTGCAGAGCACACTTGGCTTTTTTCCATGTTCCCCCTCTCACGTGAATGCTCCTGTAACCAAGCACGCGGTCTCGGCGCCCTGCCGGCTCTGTGACGGGACATGGGAGGCTCTGCTGTTGTTTGTTTGTTTGTACAGGGGCTGGATGCAGCCTAGCAGACTAGGACTGGGGAGTTCTATGTTTCTCTCCACACTCGATGTGTTTCTGTGTTGATTCCTAGTCCCCTTACTGCTTGCTTGTCTTCCTGGCACCTCGACCATAGCAGCGTTGGTCCATGAGCTAACCAGTGTTTATGACCGAGGCTCTGCCAAGCTTTCCCTGTGCCCTAAACTCATTGGTCCCCATCACGATCCTTTGTTCTGTGAGTTCACAGTGAATCCTACATGCCAAACATCAGTATTTCCTGTGCTTTGCTTTTTCAAGCAGTATTTTAAAGATGGAGATAATTTTGGTAATTAATCCTTGGTCTGGAACCAGCTATGAAAATTCAGGTGTGCTTCCATGCCTGTTTCTGGTGCATAGGTGGTCTCCGTTCATTTTTTTTTTTTTTCCCCAAGCTTGCCTGTTAGTTTTGTCCTTTATGGCTGCTCATCTACCTGCTTGCTTACCCTCTCTCCTTCCTTAAATACTCAGTGTCGCTGCATGTGCTTAGCTGGGTTTTCTGGATTCTGTTTCTTGTATTCTTTCAACCAGATTCTTGGAAATAAATGTTTAAATGATTTCCCCCCCCCTTGAAATAAATTAAGGTAAGAATCAATATGCATGCTTCTCTTCCAGTCTATTAATGGTCTAAATTGAATTTCAGAATATAGTTTCAAAGTTAAGACCTCATGGAATTGTAGCTAGAAATAGCCAGGGAACCTAGCTAGTGAAGGAAGACTAGATACTGAGAGTAAGGAAATCATGGGGAACTGTGCTACAGTGATACTTGAGTCCTTCTTGTTGGTCACATATTAGGCGATGGCTTGTATTTACAGCATTGCCTTTGATTATAGTCTCTGTTTATGTCCTTTTCCTCTCAAGACTGAACCTAATTAGGAAGCTAATAGCAGATGAAGTGGACTTTCTCCCTCATGTCACTCAGCTCGATCTGCGAGACAACAAACTTGGGGGTCTGGATGCTGTGGTTTTCAACAACCTTGAAGTTTTACACTGTGAAAGGAATCAGCTGGTGACGTTAAGCATCTGTGGCTGCGTCCTCAAAGCGCTCTATGCCTCTTCTAACGGTATGTGACAAGGGCCCTGAGAATCCACTCAGTGTTGTCAGCTCCCTCCTGGCTATGACTTTTCTTTCCTCATTTAGTAAAATAGCTTTCAATTTTTACAAAGATAAAAATCATGACAGAAGAATGCTGTTTGGTATTTAAAGCAATCAAAAAGGAAGGACTTATTTATAGTTCCTGACTTGTTTTTCTTGTATTGTGACATTTAAATAAGTTATTTCCACTGGTGATTGGCTCTTCAGCTTGAAGAACAGACGGGGTGTGGGGGGTGGGGTGGGGGGCAGTGGGAAGTGAACTGTTTATTGGGCCACCTTGTGAAGATAGTGAATCTGCAGAGTGAAAGCGGAAGGTACGTCTATTATGGATTCCATACAAGGTCTCAGATTTCCTGCTCCACCAACAGAGGACCTCAGCGCAAGAGAAACCTCCATTATATACCATAGGGCCATCACAAAGCAAGAGCCTTATTCATTTAATAAGATTGCCTCCTTAGACTTTGGAGATCTTGGCAGTTCTGAAAAAGAAAAGGCCATATGGGCACATGTTTGGTGAATGAATGAAGGTTTCTGCCCCTTCCCGTCAGACAGCAGAATGGAAATGAGTGTTTACTGCTGCACTGAACACATGTCTGTCAGGCACTTGTGTTCTGTGTCATGTAGTGCAGGAGTGCTAAAGGATGGGATTCTTTCTTTCCTTTTCCTTTTTCTTGTTTTGGTTTTAATGAATTTACTGTCATCTCAATGGAGAAATAAACCTCAGATAACTGCAGGTCACCAAAGTGTTATAGGATTTGGCTAGTTGAGAGACATGAAATAGGTGTTGAAGAGGAAAGAATATGAATGTGGTTCATTTGGTAGATAGCAAAAGGGAATTCTGCTCTCATAGGTACCTGCTGGGAAGTAGTAACATGTACTTAAGGGACTCATAGCTTAGAGTCAGATGGTGAAACTTTGCAGCTGGTACAGTGAGCTGTAGAGATCCAGTGGAAATTTTTAGTGGAAGAGGCAAGTGATGAAAATGAAGCTGTAGGACTATTAACGTGGAAGCAGGGTTCAGAGAGCCCGTATGGGAGAAGAGTGGGATAATCCACCTTTCCACTAATCCAGGTTATTGCAGTGGTTTCATGTGAGTGAGTAGGAATTTGCAGTCGGGACTACAGGTGTCGACGCAGGACATCTGCTCAGAGGTGGTGCCGTGGAAGTAAGGTAAGGAGAGCAGAGAGGAGACCCGGTGCCAGGAGTAGACTTCCCCAAGCGTCACAGTTACTGGGCCAGATGAGGAGGCCGAGAGGAGCTGAGCCTCTGGAACACTTGGTAAGTGTTTACAGAAAGCAGAAGGGCCTCTCGAGACAGCTGCATCTGAGAAGCAGAGCCCTTGCTATCACTTTGCACACAGTTTTGAGGAAGGCTTCCAGATTTGAGTAGAGGACGTCCTTTCTGATCCTCAGGAGGGCTATTCCAGTGAATGGCACAGAGTGAAAAAGGCTCAAGCCAGGACACATTTGATTATGTGCCAGGGACCCTGAGTGTTTAAAAACAGTGATATTCGTGATCTTCCAGTTAAAATTTAGGCTGCATAACAAGAGGAGTGTCACAGCAAGTGGATGGGAAGAGGCAGGAAAGCAGAGTGAGTGATTTATTTCAGTCTTTGACTAAGACCTTGTGACTAAATTAGAAGGTCTCTGTACTTACTTCCCTGTAGTTTAGAGTTAAACAAATGGATATATTGTGCTTCCCAACCTAAACAAACAATGGAGAATAAAACACAGGAACGATTCTACACAAAAAGTGTCTCTGTGTCACTTGAATGGTGATGTGTTTGGTTGTGTTTTTTTCCCGCTTCCTAGAACTTGTCCAGCTTGATGTTTGCCCAGTTCCGAATTATCTGTCCTACATGGATGTCTCAAGGTAAGAAGCCAGTTCCTGGAGCACTCTAGGGTCTGTGTGAAAATTATCTGGATGATTCTGTCTAAGCCTGAGCATAAGAACTTTTTATATAAAACAGGTAATGAATGAGAACCTCTTGTACAGCACAGGGAGCTCTGCTCAGCGTTCTTTGGTGACCTTCATGGGAAGGAAACCCAAAAAAGACGGGATACGTGTGTACAACAGGCGATCACTTTGCTGTGCAGTAGAAACAACCTGTAAAGCCAGCAGCTCTGCCGAGCGGCCACAGCTGGGAGAGTTGCTCGGTCCTGTCTGGCTCCTGGCAACCCCGTGGGCTGCAGCCCACCAGGAGGCTCTGTCCATGGGATTCTCAAGGCAAGAACACTGGAGTGGGTGGCCGTTTCCTTCTCCAGGGGTCTTCCCGCCCCAGGGATTGAACCCGTGTCTCCTGCTTTGGCAGGTTCTTTATCACTGTGCTCCCAGGGAAGCCCCACGTCTCCTGCTGGAGCCCTGAAGTGGTGGCGGCTGGCACGGCCAGAGTGGGGTTTCTGTACAGCCGGCTCACTCCTCTCAACTCCCTTGTGCACAAGCTCACCTCCTCACCTTGTGTACAGACTCACTACTGCCGTGTATCATATTTACTTTGGTTTCCACAAATATCGTAGTTAACTTTTCCCTGAAGGCCCAAAGCATGTATTGGAACAAATTAGACTTTCATAATCTCCACACACTAAATTGAAACTCAATTTTAACATAATTTCAAAGGTAATAATCCAAACTTTTCTGAATGACTACAGTACATAGGAGTATGTGGCCTCTCAATGTGACAGGCAGCTCATTTCAGTGCATAAATTTGGTACAGCTGCTGTGTAATTTGTCAGGTGCAGAATTTGCCTTTAGTCTTAAAAGTATACAAACCTGGATATTTTAATAATATTTTCAATCATATAAGAATGTGTCAGAATTTGGCTGATGTGAGAATGATTACAGTTACAGCTTTGAATTTATAAAATTCTTTATGAGTGGTGTTTCATATACTTCCTACTAAATCATGTCAATTTTGTGTTTAATGAACTTTAAGTCAGACACTGCCCAAGTTCTTTTTATTTTATCAGCCTTGAATATTGTTATCTTCAGTATTGAGATAAGAGTACAGGAGTGGGGTTTGCATACCTGGGTGCATGTAAACATCTTGAATAGATTTACTCTAGAGAATTGGCCATAGAGTGAATCTGTTTTTCTTTTGTTTAAAGGATGTAATTGCTAATTGGTTCCCATTGAAGCCCCTCCCCCACCCCATGAGACTGAATTAGAAACTTGTGCTGTGCTAGTCCCTGAATTCTGTGCTTAAATGCTGCTCATCTTTTTCTTAAGAAAAATTATCATGTCCAGAGCCTGCACTGTGACACGCTCTGCCTTGTCCACCTTCCAAACTGTAGGACTTTTTCTCTTAGAAAACCCTCTGCGTCCGACCCCTCACAGAGTTCTGGGTATTTTGCCCTCCTCTCTGTCAGTATTTATGTTTCCAAAGGAACTGAGCTGTTCCTAATTATGGTGCTTATGAGGTTCTTAAGAGTTCCTCAGGGTCAAAGTTCAGGATATTTTACCACTTAGAGGAGTTGTGTTATTTTAGTGTTTGCTTATGCTGAAGGGTACTTTCACTTGCCTACCTTAATGAGATGTTTTAGGGGTTGATGTGTGTGTGTGTGAGAGAGTGTTCAGTTAGTCACTCAGTCATGTCTAACTCTGTGTGTGTGTGAGAGTGTGCATTTAGTCACTCAGTCATGTCTGACTCTGTGTGAGTGTGTGAGAGTGCCCTTAGTCACAGTCATGTCTGACTGTGTGTGTGTGAGAGTGTGCGCTTAGTCACTCACTCATGTCTGACTCTGTGTGTGTGTGTGTGAGTGTGTGCTTAGTCACTCAGTCATGTCTGACTGTGTGTGTGAGAGTGCCCTTAGTCACTCAGTCATGTCTGACTCTGTGTGTGTGTGAGAGTGTGCTTAGTCACTCAGTCACGTCTGACTCTGTGTGTGTGTGAGAGAGTGTGCGCTTAGTCACTCAGTCATGTCTGACTGTGTGTGAGAGTGTGCGCTTAGTCACTCAGTCATGTCTGACTCTGTGTGTGAGAGTGTGCACTTAGTCACTCAGTCATGTCTGACTGTGTGTGTGTGAGAGTGTGCGCTTAGTCACTCAGTCATGTCTGACTCTGTGTGTGTGTGAGAGAGTGTGCGCTTAGTCACTCAGTCATGTCTGACTGTGTGTGTGAGAGTGTGCTTAGTCACTCAGTCATGTCTGACTCTGTGTGTGTGTGTGAGTGTGCGCTTAGTCACTCAGTCATGTCTGACTCTGTGTGTGTGTGAGTGTGTGCTTAGTCACTCAGTCATGTCAGACTCTGTGTGTGAGAGTGCACGCTTAGTCACTCAGTCATGTCAGACTCTGTGTGTGAGAGTGTGCTTAGTCAGTCATGTCTGACTGTGTGTGTGAGAGAGTGCTTAGTCACTCAGTCATGTCTGACTCTGTGTGTGTGTGAGAGAGTGTGCGCTTAGTCACTCAGTCATGTCTGACTGTGTGTGTGAGAGTGCCCTTAGTCACTCAGTCATGTCTGACTCTGTGTGTGTGTGAGAGTGTGCTTAGTCACTCAGTCACGTCTGACTCTGTGTGTGTGAGAGTGTGTGCTTAGTCACTCAGTCATGTCTGATTCTGTGTGTGTGAGAGTGTGTGCTTAGTCACTCAGTCACGTCTGACTCTGTGTGAGAGTGTGTGCTTAGTCACTCAGTCACGTCTGACTCTGTGTGTGTGTGAGAGTGTGTGCTTAGTCACTCAGTCATGTCTGACTCTGTGTGTATGTGTGTGTGTGCGCTTAGTCACTCAGTCACGTCTGACTCTGTGTGTGTGTGTGTGTGTGTGTGTGTGTGTGTGTGCTTAGTCACTCAGCCATGTCTGACTCTGTGTGTCTGAGAGTGTGTGCTTAGTCACTCAGTCATGTCTGACTCTGTGTGTGTGAGAGTGTGCACTTAGTCACTCAGTCACGTCTGACTCTGTCTGTGTGAGAGTGTGTGCTTAGTCACTCAGTCATGTCTGACTCTGTGTGTGTGTGTGAGTGTGTGCTTAGTCACTCAGTCATGTCTGACTCTGTGTGTGTGTGTGTGTGCGCACGCGTGCCTGTGCGTGCTTGGTCACTCAGTCGCGTCCGGCTCTCTGCAGCCCAATGGGCTGCAGCCTGCCGGCTCCTCTCTCCCTAGCACTCTCCCGTCAGGAGCCCTGGAGCGGGTCTCCATGCCCTCCTTGCCTGCTATGCAGTGAAATAATTGTGTCAGTCGGCAGCCCTCAACGCCTGAGCAGTGTGCACGTATACAAACACTAAATGGAAAATAATGCCTGCTTTTCTATATTTTAATTGAGAAGTTGAATAAATAGAAAAAAATTTTATTCTACTGTAATCCTTGCTCCAAGCCTCATACTTTTCACAGACTTGTTCATCTGTTTTTAAAGAAGTGTAACCATAACATACATACTGTTTTAGATTTTTTTTGAGCCTAGTCATTTCACATAGTTTAAAAAGAAGATAAAAAGCTAATCCATGACTAAGGAGGCATTCAAGTACATTAATAGATTTATCAAAAAAGTGGTCAATTCATTTAACAATTACAGTTACCATTAGCTTAGTGTACTTGTTTCCAGTAATTATAATTACTGTCAAATGCATAAGTAAATATTTTCAAATCATTGATTCTGAGTCTTAGGGTCAGTGTATATTTTCATTACCATCTCTTTCCTCTTGTCTATGGCAGTGGTCTCAGGGTAGCTTCTGGAGTTGGGGAAATTTTTCATATTAATGGTAAAAATGCAGATTAGAAAACAAAGCTATTTTATGCCATTTGACTCTTTACCATAACTAGAAGTGTGTAAATATGTGTTTATTGGTTTTCCAGTGGAAGACATCTTCTCCCTAAACTTACATGGGTTTATAGACGTTTTGGGATAGTAACTCTGGAAGCCAGACTATTTTTTAGACTTTAGAGATAATGCAAATGATGTTACTGTGTTCTTTCTACTTTTTCTTTATTTCTTATTCCTTATCACATCCTGCTTTAGTTTAAAATGACTACACATATCTTTTTGATTTATATTTACTGTAATTGAGTATTTCCTCTGAAGTTTTATTTGTTGTATGTAATTATTTTTTACTTTTGAACCATGTTTTAAGCCAAATTCCAATCAAAGAAGAAATTGTATGTTCTTGCATTTAGGAACTGTTTAGAAAACGTGCCTGAGTGGGTCTGTGAAAGCCGAAAGCTGGAAGTTCTGGATGTTGGCCGTAATCAGATACGTGAACTTCCTGCACGGTGAGTGTTAAGCACAGATTAAGTTAGAGAATCTCAGATAAGATGAACAATGGAAAAAATTGCTGGTTCAGTGTTTAATTTGTTGTTATGAACCCCTGAAAGAGTTTGCTTTCAAACCTTATTTACTATCTCTTATCTCTCGTGGTATCGTTAAGTCATAATATTTCGTCATGTATTGACAAGTAGAGGGAAGCTTTGACTGCTAGCCAGACTTGGCAAAGCCTTGTGGAGGCTGATGCTTGGCGGGACTTTTCAAATAAGCCAAAAGAAATGTCCAGAAACTCAGCAAATGATATGGCTGGTTCACCTCTGTAATCTTAATTCTTTAAGAATCTTTACTTTCTGTCTCTTGTCTAAACAGGTCTGTCTTCTTGTAGAAGAACTGCAAGAAGTATTTAATTTAAACACTAAATTTCCATTTTTAGTTCCTGGAAAGCTCAGTGACTTTCGCTTTGTTTCTCAGGAATATATTACACCTGTGAGTTGAGTCCGTTTGAAAATGCGGAGTCTTATGCTCAGTGAGCATCTAGGTGAGCCACTGCAGAGCCCATCACCATCATCAAAAGAACTTTGGGCAGCAGTGTGTGTGTGTAGGATGTGGAGAGAGAGAGAGACCCTTTTAGAAGATAGCAAAAATAGTAAAAGGTGACTACTAACAAGGAAAAGTAATTTGTTAAAAAAAAAATCTTGTCCTATTATGTTTCCATCTGTTTTTCTCTTCCCTACTCTGACCTCCCCAATTTAACACATGTAGCCTATTGGAGTTTAAAGCCGCTGTGTCACTGCAGGCTGCAACAAACATATAAATAAACCAACAATTACATAAATACAGGATAACTGATTTATTATCCAGTTTGCCTGAGTGAATTAATCTTTGATTTGCTCTGCCAGACCACCTGACCTGCCTCTTGAGAAACCTGTATGCAGGTCAGGAAGCAACAGTTAGAACTGAACATGGAACAACAGACTGGTTCCAAATAGGAAAAGGAGTACATCAAGGCTGTATATTGTCACCCTGCTTATTTAACTTCTATGCAGAGTACATCATGAGAAATGGTGGGCTGGAAGAAGCACAAGCTGGAATCAAGATTGCCAGGAGAAATATCAATAACCTCAGATATGCAGATCACACCACCCTTATGGCAGAAAGTGAAGAGAAACTAAAAAGCCTCTTGATGAAAGTGAAAGAGGAGAGTGAAAAAGTTGGCTTAAAGCTCAACATTCAGAAAACTAAGATCATGGCATCTGGTCCCTTCACCTCATGGGAAATAGATGGGGAGACAGTGGAAACAGTGTCAGACTTTATTTTTATGGAATCCAAAATCACTGCAGATGGTGACTGCAGCCATGAAATTAAAAGACACTTACTTCTTGGAAGGAAAGTTATGACCAACCTAGACAGCATGTTAAAAATGCTTTACCAACAATTCCATCTGGTCAAGGCTATGGTTTTTCCAGTAGTCATGTATGGATGTGAGAGTTGGACTGTGAAGAAAGCTGAGCGCCGAAAAATGGATGCTTTTGAACTATGGTGTTGGAGAAGACTCCTGAGAGTCCCTTGGACTGCAAGGAGGTCAAACCAGTCCATCCTAAAGGAGATCAGTCTTGGGTGTTCATTGGAAGGACTGATGCTGAAGCTGAAACTCCAGTACTTTGGCCACCTCATGCGAAGAACTAACTCATTGGAAAAGACCCTGATGCTGGGAGGGATTGGGGGCAGGAGGAGAAGGGGATGACAGAGGATGAGATGACTGGATGGCATCACCGACTTGATGGGCATGAGTTTGAGTAGACTCTGGGAGTTGGTGATGGACAGGGAGGCTTGGCGTGCTGCAGTCCAAGGAGTCGCAAAGAGTCAGACACGACTGAGCAACTGAACTGAACTGAACAGTGCAGGATTTGGGGGATCTAAACAAATGCTTGTTCAAAGCAAATCCAGATGCTCTATTGTCATAAAATGTAAACAGCATTTGTTTTTGTGTGTGTTTAACACATGGGACAATAACAATACATATTGTTTGCTCATTTAATAGTGTTGTTTAGTTGCAAACTGTATCAGCCCTGTCATTGATCTAACATCCAGGCCAAGACAGCGATTCATTAGAAACTGATTGAACCATTCAAACTTTATTTGTCTAAGAGGTCTATTTGAAAGGGTTTGACAAAACAGAAAATAATATTTAGAACCAGAGATGTATTGAAAGGAAAAGAAGCTATTTATTCTTCATATACGAAAGAATTGAACAAATTCTGTCACTAGCATGTATACTCATTCTGTAGTCATGAAATCTACTTTCTTATGTGGAAAAATGAAGATAAAGATTGTGTTATCTTCTTTCAGCTATCCTTCTATTTAAGGGTAAAGCGTGTCTGTATATGTGTGTCTGTGCATGTGAGAGAGAGAGACAGGCAGACAATCTCATTCCTCTGTGGATCAAATCCAGAGTTACGAGCTTAGAGTGAGTGTCCCAGAGGTCGGCCCTGCAGTGACTGACTGAAGACCGTCCTGGACGGCTTGTCTTGTCCTCTAGCCTCTAAACCCGCAGAGGCAGGCGATCCTTAATGGTGACCCACGATGTCACTTTGCTGAGACAGGTTGGTAGCATCTTTGTGACCAAAGTTTCTTGTTTTCATCCTTAAAGTGAACAAAGTTATGGCTTTAAATTAGAGTGACTTTAAGAACTTTTAAGTGAGTGAGGTCAAGATGGTGGAAAACAGGAGGCGGGTGAGGAAGCCTCATTCTTTGACGTCAGTGTGAGTGAGCTCTCATTTCAAAGTGACCCTGACGTGGATCACAACCTTGCTTCCCCACAGTCTCCAGGCTTCTGTGTTTAACACAAGATGTGCTTTATTCTCTGCAACTGTTGCTGTCTCAAGTGATCATAAAGCAGATTTTGCTTTGATGAACACAAACTCATCATTTATTGCAGTTTTGATAATCCATAGAAGAAACAGTCACGCTTCCCAACAGCTCATTTAAGGCTCAGAAGAAAATGCTGCAGTGAGTGCCTTCCGTTCTCTTTAGAAGGGAGTCTGCTTTGGTCCAGGATGAAATCAATGAGAAAATAAAAGCAATCAGATTTAGGGAAGTGAGGAAAGGAACAAATAATTACTGTGAAATGCAGCTGAGGAAAATGTAACATTTTCTCAGTGGGCATTGGTAAAAGTTTATTTGGACGCAAGAACCCTCATTGAATGTTGATCCTGTAGGTGAAAATTGCTCAGCTGTGTTTCTTCAGAGTCTCTTGTGTAGAAGAGCGCCCTGTGTCCCAGGCAGCCCTGGGCGTAGGCCTTGCCTGGGAGCTGGCAGCCTCGCTGTTGCCCCGTGCGTCTGACGCGATAAGGCTGCCACTTTCCATGTCGCCCATGAAACTCGTGTTGTCTTCGCGCTAAGGAGAGCTGCTCTGTTAAACAGTCCTTCCGTAGTTTCTCCCGCCCTCTTTTCTTCTTGTTGAAGTATGGGAAGCATTGAGATAACAGCTCAGACTTTGAGCTCATATTGAAATGGATTTGCAGGTGCTCTGGTGAATTTAGGTTTCTTGGCAAGGTAATTTTAAGTCTTCTCTTCCCCCCATTCATTTTTAAGCCTTCATCCCAAACGAGCTCTCAGTAAGTTACCTTCTCTCTTTGCCCCTGTTCACACAGCCTGTTTTGTAACAGTAGTCTCCGGAAACTGCTGGCAGGACACAACCAGCTGACCAGGCTTCCTGAAAGGCTGGAAAGGACCTCCGTGGAGGTCTTGGATGTGCAGCACAACCAGCTCCTGGAGCTGCCGCCCAGCCTCCTGATGAAGGCCGACAGGTAAAGCTGCGGGTTTGCTCTGGTTGCTCGTTGACTCGTGAAACGCCCCTTCGTTAGCAGGCTTGTCTTAGCTGTCTTAGTCGCTCAGTCATGTCCAACTCTTTGCAACCCCATGGACTGCGGCCCACCAGGCTCCTCTATCCATGGAATTTTCTAGGCAAGAATACTGGAGTGGGTTGCCATTGCCTTCTCCAGGGGATCTTCCTGACCCAAGGATCAAACCTGGGTCTCCTGCATTGCAGGCAGCTTCTTTACCATCTGAGCCACCAGGGAAGCCCAGTCTTGTCTTAGGTGATCTCAGACCATTCCAGGGGGAATTTGTGACTATCTGAGGCTTCCCTGGTGGCTCAGACAGAAAAGAATCCACCTGCAAGGCAGGAGACCCTGTTTTGATCTCTGGGTTGGGAAGATCCCCTGGAGAAGGGAATGGCTACCCACTCCTTGTGACTTATATATCTGTCCTGCATTTATGAAGAAAATGGTATTGCCAACCTCACCATTTTGTGGGGATAGAGGCAGGAATATCTTAGCGAGTCTTCCTTGATTTTGGTTCCTTAAGTACGGTGAGCCGTGCATAAACCGCCCTGTGCCAGGGGGGTGTGTGTGATAGCAGGATGAGAAGTTTGCTACCTGAGCACATCCCTGCAGGTCACTCCTGCTTAACAGAATCATCTCAGGAGTCTCCCTTCTGTCTCCACATGTTTATGACTGTGGGCGACAGAGAGATTTTCCTAGAGTTTTGACTTGTCTTTTTTTTTTTAGTTCTCATCTTTACCACAGTTTCCCCTCACATTTGAACTGTTTTCTTTTTGGACCGAGTTTTTCTCAATTACTTGTTTACTAAGTTTTAAAAGACATTGTTTTGATCCAAGGAGGAAGTTAAACATTAAGTGCAAACTCTTCTCTGAGGAGTTACCAGGGGCAGAACTTTCTTTCAAGAAAGCTGTAAGTAGCTGCATGTTAAATTACTTTGGAACATCTTGTTTGCTTCAGAGCCCTTATGCATTAAACCGAAATGCTCCATAGCCTGGTGGCCTGAATTATGTTGTTCTCTGTGGATGTTTATTTTAGTGAGTGACCATAACTTTAGCGACAAGATGAAGGATCTGACTTTTACTGTGCCTCATGATAAAGACAAGAGTTAAATTTAGTTTTGTGCTTCCCTAAGAGAAAGACATCATGATGGATCTTTTTGCTTTAAAAAATATTTCAGATTGTGTGGTTTTTTTGTTTTGATTTTGTGGTGAAATAATAGTTGGAAAACTCTGGCTCTCCTGAACTGAAATAGGTAACGGTCCCCAAGCCCCCAGGGCTCACCCTGCCACCGTACTCATCACACCACAGTGTGTTTAATTTCTTGCTTACTGGTCTCGCCCTGCTCACAGATTACAGACATTTAGGTTGTTCCCATCGCTTGTTGTTCAGTCACTAAGTTGTGTCCGATTCTTTGTGACCCCATGGACTGTAGCTCGCCAGGGTCCTCTGTCCATGGGATTTCCCAGCAAGAATATTGGAATGGGTTGCCATTCCTTCTCCAGAGAATCTTCCCAGACCAGGGATGGAACCCATGTCTCCTGTATTGTCGTGGGTTCTTTCCCACTGAGCCCCCAGGGAAGTCCTTCCATACCAGGGATGGAACCCATGTCTCCTGTATTGTCGTGCGGATTCTTTCCCACTGAGCCCCCAGGGAAGTCCTTCCATGTCTTGATTGTTGTTAACAAGGGCTGCTGTGAGCGCTGAGATGCATGTGTCTTTTTGAACTAGAGTTTTTTGCAGATATGTGCCCAGAAGCTGGACGGCATGGTTACTCTCGTTTTAGTTTTTTAAGGAACCTTCATCCTGCTCCATAGTGGCTGTCCTGGTTCATGTTCCCACCAACAGTGTAGGAACCCTTTTAAGATGTTCAGTAAACATTTGTTTAATGAAAGATAGAAAATTTAAGGAATTTTAAATACTACCCTTGATCTTGGATTTGCATTTTTTATTCCTCCTCTTTTTTTAAAGGGAATCTTTTTATCCAGATGTAACTTCTGATAATAAATGTGCACAACTCTTAGCCATACCGCTCTGCGAACTTTTACGTACACATATACCCCATAACCATCGCCCAGATTGAAACAGAATATTCACTTCATTCTTTTCCTTCTGTTTTCCTCACTAAAAAATTATTCTCTGTACTTAATGTAAGTTACAGTGAACTCCTACTGGAGTAGTTATTGAGATATAATGAAATTGTGAGAAAATGGGACTGTCCTTTGTAATGGCTGGTGCTCTGTCGTTGCCCTGACAAAGAGCACAGCATTTCAAGATCATTTAAAGACTTGCTCTTGCTTTTGCCTTCACATGTAAAGGCAATGCACAGCCTATCAGCAGCTGTACTCTTGTTTCTTGTTGTTATGAATATAGGATTTGGTTTCTTCCCCTGTGGAGAATTCTATGTTGTGTTGTAGCCTTGTGTTTCCTTTCCTGAGGCTCGCTAGGCAAAATCTGCATGCAGTTCTATAATGGGAGTCTACTTGTTCTCTTGGAGGATCTACACTGAATTGATTGTAAAAAAATAGGTAGATGCATTTGGGTTTTAGGAGTCTTTGAGTGAGATAAAACCGTGACTCTGCGTCTTGTAAGGTCATGGCTCATCGAGAAGGTAAATAGACCTGGAACTCTCCAGTAGGTAGTAATTGCTCTTGTTAATTTCTGAGGATTTGATTCTAAAGGGACTCTTGTATATGTGTTGCATTCTCCGAGGTGTCAGTAAGCAGTCCTGAGTCTCCCAGGTGCCAGGCGCATCTGACAGCGTGTGTCTGAGGATGCTCGTAGTGTGGTCCGGGAGACGCTGTGTTCACATGAGGAGCTTCGAGTGGCAGCTTTAACTAGGTTGTTCCACAGGCCATTCAGCTGACCCCTGGGCTTAGGAACTGCTGTGTGGACTATTGCCTCCTGGCCCTCCGCAGGTCTTCCCATGTTGTCTCGGCTGTACAGTCCCAAATGGACTGTGTCTGTTGGAACAGGGGTGACTGTATGAGCCAGAATATTTCTAGTCACACAATGTAAAAAACTGAGGACTCGAATCGAGCCTCTGAAGGAGGACACTGCTACCGAGGGGAGCAGAGGGGGCCGAGCCTGCAAGTGAGAGCTGAAGGCATGCAGGCTGAGACACCCTTGTCTGAATGCATAGGCCTGTCCAGAGCCAGCTTTGTTTTGAAGAGTCAGGGCTGTCTCCAGGGGACATAGACAGTCTGCAGGTCTTGGGAGGAGGGCGGGCCGTGTTAAACATGGCTCTGGCCCAGGAATGCTCTGGAGTAAGGGGCCGAGGGAGCTGGAAAGGGCAGTTGTCCTGCTTCTGTTCTGTGAGAGAAAAGCAAGCGACCGAAAGGGGCTGAAGTGAGGAGCTTTTCCAGAAGGCGCTCTGCCTTTGTTTTCCAAGAGTGCGCGCCATAGCTGCGTCTCCAGGCTCCTGTTGCCGCTCACCCTGTGGTCCCGACTCGAGAAGAAAGGCCAGGAGGTTTGAGTCTCTGGGGCAGACAGGGTTATGAAAAGGGTGGGTTATGTCGATGAGATCTGTTTTTTGAACAACGTACTTGTATTATCTCACTCATTGGAAGACAAGAAAAACAGAACTTTTAAAAATTGGAATATGGTTGACTTACAATATTATATTAGCTTAAGGTGTACAACAACATAGTGATTCAATTAATTTTTATAGATGACATGCTATACAAAGTTATAAAAATATTGATTTTATTCCCTCTATTGTACCATACTATTTACTGCCTCTTAAAGGGTTAATACTTTTTTCTACTTATCCCATTTCCAAAACCTAAGTAATTGAGGTTTTATCTACCTACTTTAAGATTTTTTTAATTGAGATTTTAATTGAGACTAATTAAGATTTTACATTGAGGCATAATTTACATTCAGGAATATGTAGGATAGAGTATATTTGGCTTGATTCGTTTGAGGGGAAGGAATAAACTACTACCTACATTGTTGGGAGTAGGTCAACCTAAAGACATGAAGCTTAAAATATTAAGAGGGTTTTCTAGGAGAGAATCGTCACACACTCCTTGCAGGTGGAACAGCTGTGATCTGTTTTCATTTATTGGTTCAGGGTGGCTGGTGTCTCACTGACCTTTTCAGTTTATGTCACTGGGTTGGGTGCTGCAGGAAACTGAAAAACGACTAATCCTCAAGGTACTTACAGTCTAATGCCGAGTTAAAATAGCTGCACAATAAACTAATGAAACATGGTAGGTTAGAGGGAAAAGAAAAATGTAAATGATAGGGTTGGTTTCCATTTAGGCTCTCAGTATGAAGAGCAGCATTCTGTTGTATGATACAGGGCTTTGTATTTGGCAGATGGCTCCAGGCAGCGACAAGACTGCTTCAGTTCTCCTTCCATTCAGTTTAATTCATAGTACAGATCTTTAAAAACATATGTAGATGCCCACTTTTTCTTTTTTTCTGGTAATAAATTATTATTACTAGTTCTGTGGTTATGTAACTGAGGAAAAGGCCTGAATATATAAGTCTTTATAAGTTAAAAATGGTTTAGTTTGTTCTCTAAATAGAACTTGTGCTCGGAAGTGTCATGAGAGGTCAGAAAAAAACGTGTGTTATTGGACACAGCAAAAGGTTGAACTCCCTTTCTAGGGAGATTTCTTTAGCTCTGAATCTTGCTGGTAAAACACAGTATCATGGTTTTCATTGCATACTATTGCCTGTGAGGTTTTATAGTTTTGGAATGTTGTGTTTTGATCTGCTTGACCTGGTAGCAGTTAACTAGAGAAGAGAGAGGAGTCTAAATTAGATGACTTCTCGTGAGATGACTTCCTTGGCTTCCTCTGAAAACTTCAGACCAGTTTTCCCCCCCATACTTTTGTTTGTTTGTTTTTTGGCCGTGCTGGGTCTCCGCTGCGGCTGGGGCTCTTCCCTGGTTTGCGGGGCGGAGGCTGCTCTTGGCTGCGGGCAGGACTTCTTGGTGCTGTGGGTCCCCTGTTGCAGAGCGTGGGTCTTCAGACCAATTGTATTAAAATTCTTATGACTTGAATCAGCAATTTAAGTTTATGAGTTTACTCTCCATGTTTTTCTGTGAATGTTGTGTCTTTTGACTGGCAGCTCAATAAACATAGACAGATGTGAAGTATGTTGGAACATATTTGCCGATAAATGGACTGTGATTTGTATCTTGTGAACAAGACAGGACTTGGTTCTGTGAGGGAAACTGGCAAATATTCTCATCTGGATCTTAACTGGCCTAGTCCTCCCATCTTACAGAGAGTTGAGAATTTTCTTGATGGGAACCCCCAAAGGAGTTTCAGATAGTCAGTGTTCCTCAGCAGATAGGCAGGAGTAGGAGTAGACACCCCTGTGGATCGCCGGAGTGGGTGGTGAGGTGCTGCCGTCCTGCTGTCCCCCTGAGAGCTCGGCGGTGGCGGGTTCCTGGGCCGTTCTGCATCTGCACTCTTACGTCATGGCCAGAGAACTGCTTCTGATGAGATAAGTCTAATTAGCAAAGCCACAGGGGCCCTTTATAAGAGAGTTATGGATTCCTGTTATAAGTGGAGATGAGGGTCTGTTTTTTCCCCCTGATTGGAGCAAAACAAGGTATTTTCAGGGGATGTGAAGGAGGAGAGAGTGTATGTACAAATGAAGTACGTGGTAATTATTAAAATATCCCCAGAGTATTAGTCACATTACAGACCATAAGTTTTAGTGACTCAGATAGAATGGGTGTAAATATCAAAGGGACTAAAAGGGAATGGAAGATTTGGGAAAGCGTGATCAATTGACCATGACAACTGGTGCCTTTTGGCAAAGATAGAAAGTTTCTGACATTTTGAAGAGCTAGATTGCCTGTATTATTCTCCTAAGGGGAGAGAGCTATCTTGTGAAGTTCTGACATTTTGATTGCCATAGTGAAATGAAATAGTGTCTCTCAAAGGGCGCCCAGGATCCCCTAGGTTGCCTAGCAAACATGTGTTTTTCTGGCCATTTCCTCATTTCTACTGACTCAACTTGGCCAGTCATCAGAATTCTTAATTCTATATAGATTTTTGAAGTCTTATATGCTGTGCTTAGTCATTCAGTCACATCCAACTCTTTGCATCCCCATGTACTACTGTAGCCCACCAGGTTCCTCCGTCCAAGGGGATTCTCCAGGCAAGAATACTGGAGTGGATTGCCATGCCTTCCTCCATTTGAAACCTTACCCTGACCTAATTAATAATAATATCTGGGAGGTAAAGTTGAGAATCACAGACCTTCCAGAATGAGAAAAAACATCATTTTTGTGTGTTTTTGCTAGAGGTGCATTACATTATTCTAATGATAATAAAACATCAAACTAAATTGAGAGACATTCCACAAAATAATTGTACTTTTTTAAAGTGTCAAGGTCATTTGAAATAAATCACACTAATTAGAGGAGATGTCCGAGGCACGATAAGGAAATGGAACGTGCAATCCTTGATTGGATTCTGGACCAGAGAGAGGACGTGCATGGGATAACTGACTGAATCAGGATGAGGTCTGTAGGTTAGCTTACAGTGTTGCCTCAGTGTTAGTTCTTAGTATAATTACGCTTAAATTTTAAAGTCAGTCCTTTCTCAGCTCTTGCTTAGCAGGTCTCCGTCTGTGTGACCTTCGTTCCTTCAGTCCATAGGCTTGTGATCTTTACTGCCCAGGCCAGGCACGTTTTCAGACCTTGCCAAATAATGATGCGTGCGTTCTGCTAGGCGGTACATACGTACTCTCTCTTCCCATGCAGTCTCACTATTAAGCGGTGTTGCTGTACAATGAATAACAGGCATCCTTTTTTCAAACTGGTAAATGAGGATGTAGTAATTTAGTGGGTTTCTACCAGCACTTAAAAATGGGATAGAAAATATCAGTGTAAGAGTAAGATTAAAAACTGTTGCAAGAAACTTGTTTTGTTTCTATGTGTGTATTTTGCATCTTCACTAGGTGGTCCTGTAAAATGCATGTTATACTCTTAGTTGTCACTAGTGAAAAGTTTGAAAGTCCCTGCTTTAAGAGCTATCACTCTTTTGAAGATAGATGAAGTTGTTAAAAGCATTGTGTTGTATAGACACATCAGAAGTAATTTAGAGCATTTTGTTTGACACCTCTTGAGGATTTTGAGGGCCAGAAATCAGGGGGTTGTATAAAAGTTGAAGGATTTCACTTCGCTTAGGGTCTTAAGCTTTTGCATTTTTAATAGACCACAAGTCACAGTACCTGTCTGCATAAAAAATAATTCAAATGCAGAATACCTGGTCTGCCTGCAAATACGTAGATCTGTTGTGGCACCGATCCAGTGCTTCGTTTCAAGGACAGAATTTGGCTGTAAAATTTAAGGATGTTCTGGGAATTACTTAAAAAAAAAAAAAAAGGCAAAAGCAAAACAGAAAGCCCTAGAGGAGCCAGAACAGATGGACAGAGTGTGCCAGGGAAGAACAAAGGGATCGCTCAAGCACCAGGAAGCGGATGTGTCCCCTGCTGTCGTGGGCAGCTCTCCAGACGCTTCAGGGCAGGAGTCCTGTGTGAGTATCCTTTCTCTACAGCATCACGCTCTCTGCTGAGGAGAGGTTTGAGCGCTCTGCCATGCATTCCGTTATTTTGGGGACGGAGTTTGAAGAGCTGCGCACGTGTGGTGTTCACACTGCCCAGCAGGTGCTCTGCTTGACCTCCAGGGTTCTGGAGGAAAATGACATGAAAATGTCCTCAGGAAAATGTTTTATTATTACTGTTTCTGTCAGTTAAATTTTGGAGAATTGTATAAGGTAATCATGGGCTTTCTTGGGGCTTCCCTTGTGGCTCAGATGGCACAGATCTCTGGGTCAGAAAGATCCCTTGGATGGCTACCTACTCCACTCTTCTTGTCTGGCAAATCCCATGGATAGAGAAGCCTGGCAGGCTACAGTCCGTGGGGTCGCACAGGGTCATACACGACTGAGTGAACACTACCCCTTTCACATAGTGGGGTCTTTAAGACCAATGAGATCTGGTTTATTTAGAACCTGCCTGCCAGTGCAGGAGACGAAAGAGACACCAGTCTTTTGGAGCTTCCCTGGTGGCTCAAGATAGCAAAGATCGCTGGGTCGGGAAGATCCCCTGGAGAAGGGCATGGCAACCCACTCCAGTATTCTGGCCTGGAGAATCCCATGGACAGGGGAGCCTGGCAAGGAATCGGACATGGCTGAGCTCACTTGTACACGTGCGTGCACACACACAGACAGCCCTAATTACCGTTTAACAGCAGCCAAGTAATTTGACTTTTCTCAGCTTCAGTTTGTCTTCTGTGAAATAGAACAGGGGCATCTCTGGATGGTGGGAGACAGATGAAACAGGAAATAGGAAGGAGCTGTGGTCTGTACAGAGCACTTTACTGAAAGAAGGCAATGACATGCAACTGCTTTTCTCTGGTCTTTATGAGAGGGTTGAGTAGTGAAGAGGGTTCTATGGATCAAAGTCTTCATGGCGTAAAACAAGTCTTTTACACAGTTACTACAAAAAGCTACAAGGGAGAAGCTTGAGGACGTTCTTCCATACCATACGGAGTTGAGACCTAACTCAGTGTTTCAGGAATTTAACTCTCCAGAAGGTTTTGAAAGCAGAAGGTAGGATTTTACACCCTATTTATTGAGTAAAACTGTTACCTGGACTGGAGACATTTTACAGAATTAAAGCAGTTGCTCACTGTGATGGATATAACACGCAGATGATTAAACCAACTTAATCTGCCTTCTGCTGAAATGTGTGGTTGGGTGACAGGTGTGTTTTATTTCTTGAAGTATGGGTATTAAATTTAATTTCCCTGAGACGATTATAATCAAAAATGTTTTTAGCCCAGTTGTTTGCTCTTTGACCATTAACTAACAAGATAATTCAATCAGGATTTATTCAGTTCAAACTCAGTCTTTTGAAACCAACCATGTAGTTTCAACTTAGTTTTGTTTCCTGGAGGGGTAGAATGTGGGATCCCACCTCCATCAATTTCCCATAAGGAGTATAAGCTTCAATACAGGCAAATTTCAGCAAGATGAGTAGACAAGTCTTTCTGGAAATCACTTCCGTGTTGCAAGGAGTTTTTAAAGTTCCTTTAGTCATTTTCTAGTGAGCATTAACTAGTCAGTCTTTTTTCCTTTTTCGAAACAAATTTCCTTCTTTTTTTCCTGGCCTAAAGATAATGCAAATATTCATGAGTTAATTTCTTTTCATGTGTTTATAACTACATATTTCCTAGAGAATTGTGTTTTAATGAGATTGTCAGAGTTTCTCAGTTAGCCCTGTCTCAAAATGTTTTAGGGCAATGCATTTTAATGTTTTCTAATTCTACACTGGAGAAATCCTAACAGGGTATTTAAGTCAGGTAATAAAATGAGAGTTGTAAAACTGCTTTAAAGAACTATGGTGCTGGAATGGGTTTCCTTCCTAGTTCAAAACCATTTCAGAAACTGCATGAATGACCTTTATTTTCTTCTCTGTAGCACACACGACTGTAATTTCCCATGACTATTTATGGTCTGTACAGCCCTTTACTAACTTCCTTTTTTTTTTTTTTTTTTTTTTAAAGAAAATGTCAACGGAATACGTGTTTCTTTAATGGAAAATGTTCTATTTTGGGGAAGCTGCTTTTCCTTAGCTACATCGTGGAGTTGTGTGTGTGTGTGAGTAAGTGTGTGGGGGCTGTAGGATCAGAGCATTGAATTAGTGGATTGAAAGCTTGGAATGACAGTCTTGGTGGTAACTCCTGAAAACAGAGCCTTCTTTTTATCCTTGATTAAAAATATCTGTACCTGGTATTTCAGAGTCTTTATTTTCAAGGAAGATTTTCTTTTTTTAACTAAGGTATGGTAAAATAGTTCCAAACTGAGTACAGAATGTTTCAAACCTGGGTGGTTTTGAAATGAGAGAAGATCAGTTCATGAACAGAGTGGTTCGTTCCAGGTGGGCTTGGGGAGCAAGACAGCTTTGGCCTGGGTAACCGTGGCAGGGGGGCCCTGTGGTCTGGGCAGTCTCTGCCCGGTCCCTGCGGCCCCACGACAGAGCCTCGTGTCGGAGATCACCGGGACGCAGCAGGGTTGTCTGCCTGCCCAGGTCCTGCCCCTCCCTTCGCTTCCCTTTTCAGTGATTGGGAGCCTGATCCAAGCAAGGATTCTGTTTCAGTTCTCCAACATTGCATTTTGCATTTATCTGTGTTTCACAGTAACTAAGGAAGGGTTAGGTTTTTTTGAGAGTTTTAGTTACCTCAAGTATAAAAATATTATTCATAGTTTAGCTATTATTCACACTATCATTTGGATTACTGATAGCATATATTAATACATATGTTTCTATGTAAATTTTATTAAAGTATAATATAAACACAGAAATGGGACCATAAGTATGAAAATGTTAGTTGCTCACTCAAATTCTTTACAACCCCATAGACTGTAGCCCACCAGGCTTCTCTGTCCATAGAGTTCTTCAGGCAAGAATACTGAAGTGGATAGCCCATTTCCTTCTATTGCAAGTATAGTACTTGATAAATTTTCTCAAAGTGAACATATTCATGTGACCAGCACCCAGATTAAGAACCAGTACAGTATCATACTGGAAAAATTAGAAGCTGTCTCCTAGACACTGCCTCCCTTCCCTGACTTTTAATACTGTAGATTAGTTTTGCCTGATTTTGAACTCTGAAATTATGGAATCATGCAGTCTATCCTGTTATCTAGATTTTCTTATTAGTATCATATTTTTCAGATTCATCCTATTGATACATGTAGTTCTTCATTTTCACTGCTATATAGTATTCCATTATTTTACTACAGAACAAGTTATCTCTTGCAGTTGTGAATATATGCCAGTGAAGTATGGTTTAGACAGCATATTGAAAAGGACTCAGTCACTCCGTGATGTAGTTGTGTTGTGATCTAACGCTGATTGCTCTATTGCTATGAAAACTCTTTTATTTAAAATAATTGTGTTTCTCTCTCTTAAGACAGAATATTAGCTTTACCTGATCACTCTCCTTTCTACTGCCCATCAGCTATAAAGTGTGACTTCCTTCTACTTTGGTACTTCCATTAAAATTTACTTCTAGGGAATCCCCTTGCAGTCCAGTGGTGAGGACTCCATGTTCCACTGCAAGGGGCAAGGGTTCCATCGGGGAACTAAAATCCTGCAAGCCACACAGTGCAGCCAGAAAAAACAAACAAAATTGATCTCTGTCTCTTTGCAGTTAACACATTTAGGTAATTATTGTGCTCAGTGTAGATTGTGCAGTCATATATCTGTATGCCTGCTAAAGCTAAAACCGATTTGTAAGTTCATGTTTCTAAATCCAGTCTCCAGCATGGCAGGTGTCCATCAGAAACTTCTGGGTTTGTTGAGAATTCTGAAGTGGAGCTCTGGCTTATCAGCAGGATTTTGTTGTGTTTTGTCATCGTAGCCTGAGATTCCTGAATGCATCTGCAAACAAACTGGAAACCCTCCCTCCAGCCACACTTTCAGAGGAGACCAACAGCATCTTACAGGAGTTGTATTTGACGAATAACAACCTCACAGATAAGTGTGTGCCCTTGTTAACCGGACACCCCCATCTGAAGATTCTTCACATGGCCTACAACCGACTTCAGAGTTTTCCCGCAAGGTAAAAGAAGATTACAGAGTGGTATCCTTCATTGCATATCTGAAGATGGGTTCATAGATGGAAAGGCAAAAACTAAAATGTTTATTTTCCAAATAGTGTAAAGCTTATTCCTCTTTTCTATAAGCCATTATCAACATTGTGCTAAAGAGGAATGTGTTTATTTTTCTAATATGAATGTATCCAAGGACCCAATTGCTAGAATGTTCTTAAGATTTTTAAACAAAGTATGTTATTTACAAGGTGTATTTTTTCTTTTGCTTCCTATTAACCAGTCAAATTAATTTTTTTAAAAATTAACTTAGTATGGTGAGAGAGAACTAGAACATTAACTAGGAACCTGAAGGTTCTTAATTCGCTAATAGCTTCATATTTGTGTTTGTGGTATAAAAAGCAGTGGTGGCTTATTTGATCATAGAAACTGTGACATTGGAAATAATTTATGGCTCTCAGAAAATTACACTTTTAAGTCTTATTTTAATTTGAATTTTTAATCTGGGAAACAGTAGCACTGTGTCTTGCTTTGAATGAATGCACACTGAGCCTGCCATGGAGGACTTACTCTGCTTCTGTGTCATTGACATTTATCCTTTAAAAAGTCAGGGCCTAGAACTCACACCCCATGTCAAAGAAGCAAACAGTAACCCCTCTGCTATTCTACTGTTAACTGCAGCTTAGCATTGAGCCAAAGCAGAATACTGGCACAGCCTCCCTCTGTGGCCATCAAGGTTAGCAGTCTGTTGAAGCCTTACTAACACGGGAAGGCCCAGATATGCATTGACTTCTAGTATTGCCCTGTTTTGTAGTATACATTTATTTTCTCCCACTCATTTGATGTTAATGTTTAAGCTGTTCAAATTTTTTCTTTTAAATTGTTATGTGTTTTTCTTTTATTATGGAATGAGATGATAGTTTTAGAAGAAAACATGGTAGTCCCGTAAGGACAACCTCCCTGAAAGGGCTCCCCATCCTCTTTGAGATGGTTAGTGACCAAGCACAGCAGGAGAAATGGTCATACACTCAGGTTCTGAGGGTTTCCCCAGGGACCCAGGCCCTGAATATAGAAACTTGTTTTTTTTTCCACCTTCATTCTGTGTTGAGACATAGAAATTTCTTTAATATTTTCTTCCTCAGGCCTGATTTCCATATTTTGAATCTTTTTTCAAGCCTGTTGCTTATTGATTTCTTCCCATATCTTTTCAAAATATGATGACATATTCAAATAACAATCTCTTACAAATTCAGGCTATCATAGATGGATTACTTGACAGTCTACATACAGGGGTGTTTATAGTATATCCTAATCCCATGTTGAATGTTTATGATATTAAAAGATCTGATTTCATAATATAAAAACTTAGTTCTTGTATATTTGGTATATATCTTTGAGTAATCAAATAAAGTAACCTTTATTTTTGAGAGGTAACAGAAGGCAATAAAGGGTTTCTTGCTAAATTGTTTGTATGGTTTATTGTGACAAGTGAAACTGAAGCAGGCAGGTAAGATAAAATAACTGTGAACTAAACGATGCACATTGTAGGTTTGAGTTGCACTCACTGGTGCCTGTTAAGACTCTGGCATCACCTGTGGTGGAAAAGGGGTCAGAGGAGTGATAGATGCATATAGGACTTGGGGTGGGGCAGGGGAACTTTCTCCCTCTAGATTTACAGAAAATGTAGGAAATCCCTAACTCTGGAATTTTTCTTTATTTGGTTACTGTAATTATTGATTAACTAATGTTAATTCTAGACTATAGGTTAAGATTAAACAATAAAAGACATCCTTAAACAAAAACATTAAATTATATTGAAAGTGAAAGTCACTCAGTCATGTCCGACTCTTTGTGACCCCATGGACTGCACAGTCCTTGGAATTCTCCAGGCCAGAGTACTGGAGTGGGTAGACTTTCCCTTCTCCAGGGGATCTTCCCAACCCAGGGATCGAACCCAGGTCTCCCCCATTGCAGATGAATTCTTTACCAGCTGAGCTATCAGGAAAATTACATTAGTGTGTGTTATTAAGGTAAAGTCAGAAAGGTGCTTTCTTTGTAGATATTTAGCAGAAGTTGAGAGAAATTTCTCTGGGTACAGATGGAATTTGGCTCAGCCAGAAGATCTCTCGTTGGCTCAGACAGTAAAGAATCCACCTGCATTGCAGGAGACCTGGGTTCTATCCCTGGGTGGGGAAGATCTCCTGGGGAGGGGAATGGCTACCCACTCCAGCATTCTTGCCTGGAGAATTCCATGGACAGAGGAGCCTGGTGGGCTACAGTTCATGGGGTCTCAGAGTCGGACACAACTGAGAGACTAAGACACTGACACAGAAGGTCTGGAGGTGATCCGGGTGTCCGGCAGCATTCTCCTCCTCACCGCCACTTTGTTTTCACACGTTATGTCGGAGGAGTGTGGGGAGGGGGGTTTCAGGAGAAAGCATATCTTCATATAAGCTGTTCCCTCTTCTCCTCTGTACCCCCTTGAGGTTTCAGTGCCAATACAAAGAAATCCTACTCTTACACTAAGCTCTTCTAAAGCACATATACTGGATCAATGCTAACTTTTGACCCATTTGAGTAGGATTTTCAAGTTCTGATTTGAAGTTCAGACTAAGCCACATAGCGAAGTGATTGTTGTCAGGATAACTTAATTCACACACAGAGTTTTAATAGGAAAAGGACATCTGTTTTTCTTCTTGTTGCCAATTTAAAGAGTTGAAGCTGAGACTTTTTGTAGTAAGAAAAGTGTTGCTCAATCATGTCCAACTCTGTGCGACCCCAAGGACTGTAGCCCACCAGGCTCCTCTGTCCTTGGAATTCTCCAGGTCAGAATGCTGGAGCAGCTTGCCATTTCCTATTCCAGGGGATCTTCCTGACCCAGTGATTGAACCCGGTTTCTTGCGTCTCATGCATCGCAAGCGGATTCTTTACTGTCCGACCCACCAGGAAAGACCCCTGTAGTAAGAAAGGAGGTGTTAAGGTACTTTGATCCTCAAAAAGAGTAGTGGAAAAGTGGTCTAACAAATCATTTGTTAGAATGATTCTAAGTGAATCTTTAAAGAATCTTCAGACTAAATTAGCCTTTGGTTCTCATGATCTATTGTTAGTATTTTCTCCTTAAATTTCCTTCTAATTATTTTGTGACTTGTCCACCTTGGATTTTCTCTTTCTTTAGTAAAATGGCAAAACTGGAGGAGCTTGAAGAGATTGATCTTAGTGGGAATAAACTGAAGGCCGTCCCAACAACCATCATGAACTGCAGACGCATGCATACGGTGACTGCTCACTCCAACTGCATTGAAGTCTTCCCTGAAGTTATGCAGCTCCCGGAAATCAAGGTATGTGGTCCAAGCCCGTAACCCCCAGCCTTCAGGTCTGCAGAGAGACTTGTTTCCTCTGAGTCACCAGTTCAGGATGTTGGCACCGTCATTGGGTCTCCTCAGAATGAAGACATCTCTGTTGTTCTTGCCCCATCCTTCCTCACTGCTGGGCCACACTGCTGAGTTGGCCAAGGGGGAAAAAACCATTAAACAAGAAACCCTGGTCTGGGAGTGGGGAAGGTGGCTCAGAGGTCAAGAGTCGGCCTGCAGAGACACTGGAGACCGGGTCCCATCCCCGGGTCGGGAAGATGCCCCGCAGGAGGGAACAGCCGCCCACTGCAGTGTTCTTGCCTGGAGGGTCCCATGGACACAGGAGCCCGGCGGGCTGCAGTCCGTGGGGTCACGAGGGATTGAACACTGCTTGGGACTGAACAGCATCAGCCGCATAGCTGCCTTGCTCATTCCCATCGTGTCTAACAGCCCCTGCCGCACCTTTTCTCAGGGTGTTTGTGAGACTCGGAGACTGACCAGGCTCGACAGGGGTTTGGCAGAGACAGCAGCACCACTGCACCCCATGCCCTGATTAAACAGCAGCACCCCCCAGCACTGTGGAGTAGTAGTAATTCCCTGGGCACATGTAGTCTCACTGCTGCTACTATGGCCAGAGATTCACTTCAGTAGGATGATGCTGGCAGAACAAGTAGTATCTCCCATGTGGTAGGCAGGAAGCTGAGGTGCTGAAAAAGAAGTGGTTTGTGTCAGTGAAGAGAGCAGCTTGGTGGCAGAGGTTTTCTGCACCTCCTGACCCTGAGCACTCTCACAGGATGAAACCAGTTCACTAGAAGGAACGTCATCTAACGATTTTTTTTTTTGGCACAAAGAATAAGAAGTTCTTTCATTTGTATCTCAGCATTTCTGCTTATTCATTTTATACTTAAAAAAAAAAACAACTCTGGTTATAGACTCAGGATATATTCTGATCTCCTAAAAAGGAACAAATGTCAACCTATTTGAAGACACTTTGAATAGCATGAAAGATTTTTCATCACAGGAGTACGTTTACATGGTTGAGGTGTATATGAGCCATGTGATTGTGTGTGTGTGTGTTTTAGGCCATGAAGTATTTTACTGTGAGCACTGTCTTCTCATATATGACTGGCATTTTACAACACTTACTGAAAACTAGCAGAATTTTTCTTTTTTTGCCACGCCGTCTGGCTCGTGGGATCTTAGTTCCCTGACGAGGGCTGGAGTCCGGGCCCCTGCAGTGGAGGCACAGAGTCTTAACCACCGCACCACCAGGGAAGTCCCAGAAGTATTCTGTTTTTACTTTATAGCACCTTTTACAGTGGGTAAGAGGCAGGCTTCTGAAAGGAATCCATCTAGAGTTGGATTCCAGCTAAAAGTCACTTAATTCTGTTTACCCATCTGTACAGTGAGGGAAAGAACAGTACAGAGTTGCAGTATTGCCGTGAGGATGAAATGAAATATAACATGTAAAGCATCTGAAATAGAAGTAAGAACCCTAATGAGAGTGCTAAATATGGACTGTTATTAGTGACGAGGCCTCCATAGGGGTCAGCTCTGATGTTGATTATATGGAGCAACTGTTTTGACTGATGATCAGCAAAATCCAGGAAACCTGTCACTTAAGCACAGGCTTCTCTGATTCCAGCACAGGAGCTATGTTGACAGCTGAGCCTGCTGGGGGCTGCTCGCCGGCCAATCCTGGGAGGGGGTGTGGTGTGTCATGGGGGCTCATTAAACAGGACCCTGTGCACCCCGGCCTCCGGATTAACCTCCCGTGTGCTGTCTTATTTTCTGCACCTGTCTTTTAATGTTACCGAACGCTTAGTTGTAGATTCTTTTGTTTTTAAGTATCTGGTTTAAAATATGGGTAGACATTTACACTTTTCAAGTTTCGACTAGATTTTGCACAATGTGAATGCTGTCCTGCAAAAGCAAGATTTCTCTCAGACTCTTCATTGGGTTCCTGGCTTTTAAAATTTGTGCCTTTGTGTTTCGTTTAATTTCTTCCCTGTTGTCTGCTCTCTGTGCCCTGATTTGCAGCCCCTGCGTTGAGGGTGGGGGAGGGTGTGTGGCTGGAGCTACACCAGTGGCTTGTGGGGTCTTAGTTCCCCTCTCCTAGGGTTTAAACCCAGGGCTCTGGCAGTGAAAATGCAGGGTCCTAGCCACTGGACCACCAGGGAAGTCCTACAGCCACTTTTAAAATTTTACTTTTGGTGTTATTTTTTTAATAGTTTTTTTTAAATCCCAGATATTATATCTTAGCATTTTCCTTATGTTAAAAATGTCCAGTCTTTCTGACCCAGCAGTTCCATGACCAAGAGATATTTTGTTGTTGGGGTTTTATTTGGGGGGGCGGTGATGCACAGTATCAAGTATCCTTTACATACAAAAGTATGAACTTTGCAGCCCTGGACAGTATTATTGAAAACGTAATAGTTACATTGTTTGAGAACTCTGGATTGATATTTTGGTGTTATTTCATATGAGAAACAACTCATTCATATTTCATATGAGAATATTTTAAGCAGCTATGTAAGTATTTAACATACATTTAAACCATTCAAAAGAAAATTCCTGGTAAAAATAGTGGCTGATAACAAATGATAAAATACCTATAAGAGTCGTCACTGAAAACTGAGCCCTAATGCATGTTTTTAATATAAAAGAAATCATTTTTTATAAGTTGAAATACTCTAGCCTATGTTAAAAATTTTATTGTGGTTCAGATGGTGAGAATCCATCCACCTGCAATGCAGGAGACCCAGGTTTGATCCCTGGGTTTGGAGGGAAGGTCCCCTGGATAAGGAATGGCAACCCACCCCAGTATGCTTACCTGGAGAATCCCATGGACAGAGGAGCCTGGCGGGCTGCAGTCCATGGAGTTGCAAAGAGTTAGACGTGACTGAGTGACACTAGTAATCCTAGATTATATTCTTAATGCTTCTTGAAAATAAAGTACAGTAATTGTAAGGTGTTTCATATAAAGTGTTAAAATCATTGCAATTATAAACATTAGCAGATAACATAATTTTTAAAAAAATAAGGTCCTATTATATTTAGCTAGTTCTCTGTGAGCAGTCTCATCTTTTAAGAAGGAGAGGGCTTGTTCACAGCTTTGTTACCAAAGCTTTAAAACCAATTATCATTTAAAAGGATAAACAAGTTTTCTTACTAAAATATACTAAAATGTAATTTTGAAACTTGTAAAATTAGGCCATTATCCGCATACCCCTAAAACAGAGACCACGTGCCTCTCCTAATCTTGGATAAAATGTGGGTGTAGGCTTCCCTCATTTTGGTGCATTCAGTGAGATCTCGCAGAGTGATCATCAGGCAACAGATTCTCTATGTGGGCCAGAAGTCATATAAGTTAGTAGAAAAAGGTTAATTTTTTAGAGTTTCCTGGTGCGCTCGAGGGCACCCAGTCATAGAAGCTTTGCTCCCTAGGATTACTGTCTTCACCACTGTTCGGCACTTTCTTCCAAACCTACCACCAGTCCTGTGTCCTGGAGCAGGTCGTGTTCCGTTCTGATTCTAAAATAGACACACGTCCTTCTGGATACAGAACCGTTGTTCATCAGCTAGAGAGGAACACCTGGTCCTCGAGTCCCCACGTCAGCCAGGCTTGGTGTGAGGTCCCAGCCGATGTCCTCATCTGGGCTCCGGTGCTGGTGGCCCAAAGAGCAGCGGAGCCGCCTGGGCGGCCCTCAGTCCCTCTCCCCCAGGCCCCTCACCTCGCTCCACAGCAGTCACGGTGAGAGTGTAGGAGCTTTGCAGCAAAACCCGAGCTCTTCGTTGAATTACTTCCAATTAGTGGCATATTCCTACCATTTTCAAAGTGTGGTTTAAGCAGGTGAGATTAATGTGTGACATAGCAGGTGAAATTTAAACACCATATACCAGCAACTTTTGTCAAATTTTCCATTTTTCTGTAGGGTCCTGATTCTGGCCCCTAGGTGAACAGCATATTTTAAAATGTTTTAAGTTCTCCCCAGAAGGTTATTTTCATGTTTGCACCGTCCAAACCATTTGGACAAGTTGAGTGATGTCATCTCTAGGACTGTTGTTTTCACTGGGAAATGGAGTACAAAATGTTTTTTAATACTCCACACTCTTTGACAACAATGGCTCCAGGAAGTTGAATTTCCCTTGGGATCAAGCCATGTTTGTTGTTTCTGAAGTGGGATGAGAGCAAGAGAACCAGCTCAGTCATAAAACACAAAGCATGTGGGGAAGTGCTGGGTCAAAGCGGATGAAAGAAGCATTAATTCTTCGGAAAGGAGGGTAAGGGAAATAAAGACACGCCAGGGACCGGTTAGGTGGCAGTTTGGGTGGGGTAGCTGACCTTCTAGACTCAACAGGTCACCCAGGAACTGACATATCCAAAAACCAGGAAGCAGGAACAATTGTCTTTCTGATCCTGGAGTCTGGGTATTAGTTATTTAGGAATTCTTCTGAAATTTGGGGAATCTGGCATCCGTTCCTGCTTGGAACAAAAGCTTCGGAAAAGGAATGAAGCAGGGTCTCCCAGGACAGGGCCGTTGAAGCCGCTTTTCTCCCTGGCACTCGGCCACACGGCCCGCAGGAAACTAGGCCTGAGCAGCCTCTCTCTCTGAGTCAGGGTGATGTATTAGCTCAGACAGATTGGTTTGTTTTTTTAACTCAAGTTTGAAAAATTATTTCAGCAGGTCTTTTAAACACAAAGCCACGCTCTTTCCAACCAAATACTGCTTCATCTTATGAAGTGGGCTGTGTGTACATGCAGATAAACAACTGGCCCTCTGAGAGTCGTGTGTGTGTGAAAATCATCTCTTCAGAGATGCTCCGGGGAAAGGAGCACTTGTGACTGTGAGTCCTCAGAGAGGTTGGCTGGGAAGTGGGCACTGTCATGCTCTCGACAGTCTCCTATCCACAGGGAGAAGAGGAGTAAGATCATATGCCCGGAAGTCTGGAATATGACCTGGAATCATCTATCAACTTCTTTGACATCTCCTTTCTGATCTAAAATTACATGTTAATTTTGTGTTCTACTCTTTTACCATTTCTTTTAGTTTTAATATAGAAGTGAAGGCTCCATAGTCTTCTAAGTAACACTGACACCCCCAGAAGTACAGGCCAGGTGTCCTGTAAGTTAATGATACACCACTGGGTCTCCCCAAGGGCACACAACCAGTTTTAAGAAGAAATGATGAAAAGGAATTGCTTAGCTTATATATAGGATGCATTTCATTAAAGTCAGATTTTAGAAATAGTTTTGGTGTTGAAGGGAATTTACTATTTGCAGGAATGGAATAGTAATTGGTGGAATGAAGATTTTTTTGAAAAAAGTTTTACCCTGATGGTCATTTTTGTCAAGGTGTTGCCAATAAGGTTTCCTAAATCTAAAATCCAGTTGAGAAAAATCAGAGATATTGTATATAAACTTAAAAGGAAAGGTCTTTACAAATTAATGGAGAAGGGAATGGCAACCCAGTCCAGTATTCTTGCCTGGAGAATCCTATGGACAGAGGAGCCTCGTGAGCTTCAGTCCATGGGATCGCAAAGAGTCAGACATGACTGAGCAGTTAACACTTTTACAAATTGAAGTTCTTCTTCTGCTTATTCAGTCAACAAGCATTAGTGGAAGACTATTAAAAGAATAGGAAATAGTGCTTGTAAACTAAGCACGTACTGTCTGTGTTAGCACCAGAGGTCATCACCAGGTATCAGCGTCCTGTACTTCTTAGGATAAACCCCCTTCAGTATGCACGGCTGTGTAAGGGGTGTTTCTCCACTCAGCCTGCTCTTAATGAAATGAGTTCCCGTCTCATGCAGAAGCAGTCACATTTAAAAACATCAGTTTCTTTGCAGTGCTACTTACTCTAGACTGAATTTAACCTAAACATGTGTATTGCATTTCCCATCCTAACAGATCCAGTAAGATCCGTTCATTTATTCAGTCAACAAATAATTGGCAGGCAGTAAGTAGTTTGTTTCTCCCTCTGGTGAAAGCATCGGTCGAGCGTCTGCTTTGTGCAGTGTGCTAAAAATGCGTGAGACGTGGGAGGAGATGCAGCAAGGAGAGTGTGAAGCGTTCCACCCACAGAGCATGCAGGGCACAGACAGGTGAGAACAGGTTGGTGCAGAGTCCCTCTGACACAGCTGAACACCGCGTGAGGACGCAGGTGCTGAAAGGCGGGCTAAAGGCCGCAGCTGAGGACTTCTGGGGCAGGTTGAAGGTGGCAGGGAGCAGCAGAGAGACCGAGGCTGGAGTGGAATGAGATAGAAAGAACCACATCAGAAAACCACCCTGGCAGCACAATGAGGAGCGGATCAGAGGGAAGTGAGGCTGAAAGCAACATTGGGAAGTGCTCAGTGGTCAGAACAGGATGGTGGCACTAGATGGTGCGGAACTGGCTGCAGGGAGTAAAGGACTGGTGACCAGATGGGCCTGGGAGGGCTAGTGCATGAACCTGTCTCTCAGAATCTGTATCGCTGTCCCCAAGGTCACTTTTATAAATGACACCCCACTGAACTTGTTTATAATCTAGTAATTTAAAGAAGGAGCAATTTTATGTCTATGGAATTATAAAAGTTTAAATCTTTAGAGGTAGCATTAAAAACATTATTGACCAATTGCATAAAAGTCAGTGATGTCCCACAGTGTCTTTAATCTTTTCCCGTAATACATACTCTGACCTCTGAATTCATTTGTGTCAACCATTTAACCTTCTACGTTACCAACACCTGTCAGTCCTTGAGCTCATGTTTCATCACCATCAGGAGACTCTATTGATACCGTGTGATGTGCTGTTTTCTCTCTACTGAGGTATACGGACCGTGCTACCAGAATAGCCCATAATGAAGCAGTATTATCAGGGTTTCATTCAAGTCCAGGTGGCATGCAGCCATTATTTATAATTGGAAAAACAACAAAAAGGAGGAGATGACCATGTCCCTATTATTAACATTTAGATTAAGTGAATTCTTGCACTTCTGTTCAGAGTATTAATGCTATCAAAGGTGATGAGAGAGAAGATCTGGAATAAGTGAAATGTAATGAAATTGTACCTACATTTATGATTTTTATATTTTAATAATAAGGCTGAAGAAAGATACAGAACTCTAACACTGGTTATGTTCAGGTGTTACAGGGTAGTGGTGGTGGTGTAGTCACTCAGTCATCTCTGACTCTTTGCGACCCCATGGACTGTAGCCTGCCAGGCTCCTCTGTGGGATTCTCCAGGCAAGAGTACTAGAGTGGGTTGCCATTTCCTTCTCCAGAGGATCTTCCCGACGCAGGGATCAAACCCACGTCTCCTGCATTGCAGGCGGATTCTTTACCAGCTGAGCCACGCTGGAAGCCCTAGTCCATTGTAAATGTTTAGGGCTAAACAGCAGACAAACATAGTTCCTGCATTTGGCCGTCATAGTGCGGTGAATCGTCAGACTGATTCTCCTGCAACAGAGCATTAGAACCACTTGAACCACTTCTGCAGGCCATGTCTTCTTTTTTCCACTTTTCCTTCAGTGTGTGGACCTGAGCTGTAACGAGCTAAGCGAAGTAACGTTACCAGAAAACCTGCCTCCGAAGCTGCAAGAGCTGGACCTGACTGGAAACCCCCGACTCGCCCTTGACCACAGAACCCTGGAGCTGCTGAAGTGAGTCCTTCGTGAGGTGCCGCATCCCCTCACTGCAAACATTAAGTGGAATGGGAAGTGTCTGATGCACTAGGTCTGTCTGCACAGACTTGAAGTGAAGTGATTTGTGAGTCTGTAGTTCACCAAGATGGACGGACAGCGAAAAATTTTTTTCAGATAATTGGATACTCCTGTCCTTCCAGAAAGTTTTTAAGAAGGTGTTCCGACAAAAAGAGATGAGAATAATGAAAACAAAGTAGAAAGGGAGATTTAAAGACACAGGAGACCTACAGCTCTCTCCACTGTTTTACCAGGATGCAGAGGCTTGGCCCAGGTCCCTCAGTGTGCCCATTCCTTAGTCTTTTCATCTTTAAGGGAGGGTGGTCTACACGCTGTCTAAGTGACTTTACAGAACTAAGAATATATGGATTATCAAGACATATTTCATCCTTATACAGGTAACTTTTGAGTGTTTAGAAATATGACATGTCATTTTAGAAATATGACGTCATTTTGTGTTAAAAATTGTATAAAAATGTGTTAATAAGTGGAAGCAGCTCTTTGGAGAAAAATAAAAGTCAAATTTCTATTGCACACCAAAATAAACTCTAGCTAAATTAAAGAGTTAAATCTATAAAATGAAATAATTTTTAAAAGTAAGAAGAAATCATATATATTCACAAACCAGAAAAGAACTTTTAAGGCCAAAAAAGAGAAGGGGAATCACAAGAGAAGTCAGTATATTAGTATTAATATTTATGTTCTATGTAGTTATGTGTAGCTCAATAATGCTAATGACTCATTCAAGCAGAAAATAAGCATAAGACATTAACACTTAATAAACAAAGTACAGATAGTTACATGAAAAGATCATTGTACAGCTTTATTAGTGTATCAAGGAAATACTAAATATTTAAATGATGACATTTTTCCTCTCAAATTGGTGCTGATGGAGGATTGTCAGTTTATATAAGTTTTTAAAAAAGCCATTGGCTCTCTGTGTCAGACTTTTAAAAAAGTATTCGTATACCTAAATCAAGGTTTTCTGTGATAAAAATTTTATTCTAAAAAATACTCAGAAATGTGTTCATTTTAGGCATAGGGATAGTCATCAAGATATTTCTAATTACATTTAGGATTACTGTAAAATCACATGGGGAGATTTTCATGACGTAATTAGAAAAAAATGCAAAACCATATAGTTAATGGAATGACTCCACTATTATACAGGCCTAAGACAGTGCCCGTTAAATTTTCTACCGAAGAGTATATGGTACTGGAATGGCTGGAGCGCCTGTCGTGAAGCGCAGGTGTGCTCCCAGATTTAAAAAGATTAGTAACAGGCAGTGACATCATAGCACTCTTCAGGTAAAAGTGTCACCCTCTGTTTAATATCTAGAAAGTTGGGGCCCCTTAATAACCTGGTAGAGGTTCCGTATCTAATGTGTAACTTAGACCCTCTGTCAAGGGCTGGCCGGTCTGTTCTCCACAAGGCAGCGTCAGTCTGTGTGGTGTCCCTTCTACAGGGTTAAGCCCCAGCTCCCAGACCCCCGCAGCCTCCTCTCAGGATGCACACGAGTCCGCGCCCCGCTCACTTCAGAGGGCCGCCTGGTCGCACTGTTCTCAGCCTGGCAGAGGATGAGTGCCGCTTCACTGGAAAGGACTGGGGGGACGAGCGGCAGGGTTATTCTTTTCTTTAATAATCAGGCTAGGAAATGGAACTCTTTAAAGGCTCTCTGTTCTGTTTTTTGGGTTTTTTTTTTTTTCGTATATATGTCTTTAGAAAGGAATGTTCCATTTTTCTCTAGAATTCAGAAAGGTAAGCAAAAAATGCAGTGAGAACCTGTAAGACATGCCTTAAGAAACCCAGTGCATTGCTTACCATGGTACTTGGATCACATCTGGTACCAGGTCATATGGAAAACAAACAACAGCAGGTCTTTTTTAAATACCCCTTTTATTGATGTGTTTGAAAAAAGGATATATCCCTCTGATGTAAAATGAGGTATTTTATTTCAGAATTTTCCATTGGCACCATCTGTGATATTTATGTTTCTCAGCTTTTTAGGATAAGGGAAAAAGTGAATGCCTTCTGGTAATTAAGAGTAGAAGCTTCTGTTTAATGAAATAGTTTTAAATTTCAAAGAAATTGCCACCAAATATTTCTAGAATCAAAGTTAATATTATTAGCTGTTGATTTACTTCTGAGTTGGCTGCTTCTTGGGAAAGGTATTCCGTGTTTATTATATTGTGGAGTTAATGAATGCCAGCAGATAATTTAAATTCTTAGGCTCAGGACAGAAGTGTTTAGGTGTTGAGGTTATATGCCCTTTCTCTTAATTAATAGGGGAAAAAAACTATTGGCAGTTTACAAATAGGGATTTATCTCACCATGTGGTAGGCAGCCTTTTAAGGACCTGCTACATATCTGTGTGACTTCGTGTTCATGGGCATTGAATGCTTTCTCATAGGATGGTTTTTAATGAACTGAGTTTGAGGGTTTACTCTTTTAATATTTCTGTTTGTCATCCTATTGGGCCAGTTACAGCATACCACAGCCAAGGTGAGATAAGAACTTATCTCCCCGTTTATATATATGTAGTTAGCATGAAATTTATTGAATCCCCCTCACTTATTTCATAACTTTATGATGTTGGTCTCAGCATGCTTGGCTGTGCATGTGAGGAAAGAAATGGAAGCATCAGGGAGCAGCAAGTCCCCAGTGACGCTCTATAAGTATTTAAAGGGGTGATGTGAGCAGGTATTGGATTTGAGGATGAATGTCGCAGAACTCTCTTGCATCGTCCAGGCATAGTACGATTGTAGCTGAGGTTTCATTCTTTTCACATCTGGGTTTCATGTTGTGAGAACACACATAACTTAAATAGTTCTGTTCTCATGCCAAGGCTGAGAGCCTTCCATTCCCAGCAGGGAGCAGCCATCCAGGGCGGTGAGTGTGAAAGCCCTTAGTAACCGCCGCTTGACACTGATGAACTCGTTTCTGTGCTCTGTGTGTATGCCTGTTGGTTTCATTATGATGAGTAGCTGGTTCTTGCTGCTGATGAACATTTCAGACACATCAAACACAGTGAGAAATGGTAAAGACAGAGTGCTTAGGTGTTTCTTGTTTCTCAGGTGAAGGTAGCAATGAACACCTGTTCTGTTTTAATGATTCCTGGCCCCTCTGTTTCTCTGATCAGTAATATCCGCTGTTTCAAGATTGATCAGCCTTCGGCAGGAGATGCTTCTGGAGCTCCAGCCGTGTGGAGCCACGGCTACACCGAAGCTTCAGGGGTGAAAAACAAGTAAGTTGACACTTTGGGATGAGAACTGCTGCCTGCCCGCCTTCCCGCCATAGCGGGGCAGAAAGAAGCCCCTCACTGGCACAGGCTTCCTTGTGCCACCTTTATTCCGGCCTGTCTCCCCAGAGGGAGGCCACCACATGACTTAGGCGGGAACATTAGCTCAGCCCTGCTTGGCATCATATCCCTCCCTCTTTGTGAGAGAGGTTGCTAGGAGATGGTGTAACTGACACATTATGTCTCTGTGAGACTCCAGTGTTTGGAGAAGGCGTGAGTATTGAAACGCATCCCCGCTCTTTTGAAAAGCCCCTTTATCTTTCTCTGAAGCCTGTTTACCAAGCAAAACAGGAACAGCGTTAAAGCCGCAGAAG
>CM035291.1:788954-814860 GCA_020226075.1 Hydropotes inermis | reverse complement strand
GCAGTCCCGCACAAGTAGCCTTGATGGTCCTTATTCGCAGTCCCGCACAAGTAGCCTTGATGGTCCTTATTCGCAGTCCCGAAGAAGTAGCCTTGATGGTCCTTATTCGCAGTCCCGCACAAGTAGCCTTGATGGTCCTTATTCGCAATCCCGCACAAGTAGCCTTGATGGTCCTTATTCGCAATCCCGCACAAGTACCTTGATGGTCCTTATTCGCAATCCCGCAGAAGTAGCCTTGATGGTCCTTATTCGCAGTCCCGCACAAGTAGCCTTGATGGTCCTTATTCGCAGTCCCGCAGAAGTAGCCTTGATGGTCCTTATTCGCAGTCCCGCAGAAGTAACCTTGATGGTCCTTATTCGCAGTCCTGCAGAAGTAACCTTGATAGTCCTTATTCGAAATCCCGCAGAAGTAGCCTTGATGGTCCTTATTCGCAATCCCGCACCGCACTGACTGCATTTTTGTGGAGCTGTCTTTTACAGTCTCAATCAGCTTCTCAGGAGTTTGATGCCCATTCTCTGTAATGTCAGCTGCTTGTCTTGCCTCCAAGTCCTGTCCATCTTAATTCCTTTCTCTTCCCTCTTTTCACCAACTTTCCCTGTCTCACATGCAGATGTTGGTTTCTTGAGAAATCGTAATCCTGCTCTTCAGGCTTGCTTTTTATGAAGGGGTGCTGATAATTAATGCGGGTGAAGAATCCGCCTGCATTGCAGGAGACGTAGGTGTGGCCCCTGGGTCAGGAAGATCCCCTGGAGGAGGGCAGTGGCAGCCCACTCCAGTCTTCTTGCCTAAAGAATCCCATGGACAGAGAAGCCTGGTGGGCTGCAGTCCATGGGGTCACACAGAGTCAGATGTGACTGAGCAGCGGCAGCAGAGAAGCAAAGGCTCCCGTAACTTGGAAGAGGCCTTGTTTCACTGGCGGGAGATGTACGAGCACAAAATGTCCAGAGCGGGCAGGGGGAGGGGGACAGGAAGTGGGGGACGACCTCATGAGAGCCAGCAGCCTCCACCCCGAGTTGCACATGAGAATCAGCCAGGCGAGGAACTCTAAAGAGCATTCTCCCGCTGAGGACCGTTAAATCAGGACGATTTAAAATCTCCCCCAGGCAACTCTAACGGGCATCCGGGACTGAGGCCCGCTGGCTATCTTTCCTTCATGGAAAGTAAAAGGTGGAACTGTGGTTGCAATGCTGACTGCTTTTCCTTGGGTGAGAAAACAACGGAAGTCACACTGTGGGTCTGACACGTCCGTCCCCTCCTCTCTCCCTGGGAGTGTGACAGGTATGTTAGAGGAGACACACACTCCCTTTATCACGTTAGGAAAGTCCCTTCTGTTCCTCGTTTGCTAAGAGTTTTTATAATGTGTATCAGATTTTTTGTCATAGGCTTTTTCTTCATCAGTTGAGGTGATCACATTTTTTTCCTGTCTTAGTCGGTTGAGATAATGAATTGTATTGATTTTAAAATGTGGAATCCGCCATGCATTTTCAGCATAAGTTTCATGTGGTCATCATGTATTACCTTTTTATATTCTGCTGGGCTCAGTTTTCTACTAATTTGTTGATCATGTCTGTATTCACAGCTCTTGTGGTTTCTGATTTTGATATCAGGGTGATGCTGGCTTCACCTCATAAACTTAGTTGGGGAGTATTTTGTCTTCAAGTCTTCTGGAAGAGTTTCTGTAGCCTTGATATTATTTCTTCCTAAATTTTTGGTAGTATTTGCCAATGAATTCCACCTGGACCTGGAGTTTTCTTTGGTTTATAACTAAATATATGATTTCTTTAATATAGGATTATCTCTCTCTTCTTGAATGAACTTTAGTAATTTGTGTCTGTCAAAGAATTTATCCATTTTCATCTAGTTTTCAAATTTATTGGCCATCACTCAGTCAGTCAGTTCAGTCACTCAGTTGTGTCCAACTTTTTGCGACCCCATGAATTGTAGCACGCCAGGCCTCCCTGTCTATCACCAACTCCCGGAGTTTACTCACACTCGTGCCCATCGAGTTCGTGATGCCATCGCCATCTCATCCTCTGTTGTCCTCTTCTCCTCCTGCCCCCAAACCCTCCCAGCATCAGGGTCTTTTCAAATGAGTCAGCTCTTCACATCTGGTGGCCAAACTATTGGAGTTTCAGCCTCAGCGTCAATCCTTCCAATGAACACCCAGGACTGATCTCCTTCAGGATGGACTGGTTGGATCTCCTTGCAGTCCAAGGGACTTACAAGAGTCTTCTCCAACAAAAGCATCAATTTTTTGGTGCTCAGCTTTCTTCACAGTCCAACTCTCAACATCCATATATGACCACTGGAAAAACCATAGCCTTGACCAGATGGACCTTTGTTGGCAAAGTAATGTCTCTGCTTTTTAATATGCTATCTAGGTTGGTCATAACTTTCCTTCCAAGGAGCAAGCATCTTTTCATTTCATGGCTGCAGTCACCATCTGCAGTGATTTTGGAGTTCCCCAAAATAAAGTCTGACACTGTTTCCACTGTCTCCCCATCTATTTCCCATGAGGTGATGGGACCAGATGCCATGATCTTAGTTTCCTGATTGTTAAGCTTTAAGCCAACATTTTCACTCTCCTCTTTCACTTTCATCAAGAGGCTCTTTAGTTCCTCTTCGCTCTCTTTCATAAGGATGGTGTCATCTGCATATCTGAGGTTATTGATATTTCTCCTGGCAGTCTTGATTCCAGCTTGTGCTTCTTCCAGCCCAGTGTTTCTCATGATGTACTCTGCATAGAAGTTAAATAAGCAGGGTGACAATATACAGCCTTGATGTACTCCTTTCCTATTTGGAACCAGTCTGTTGTTCCATTTCCAGTTCTAACTGTTGCTTCCTGACCTGCATACAGGTTTCTCAAGAGGCAGGTCAGGTGGTCTGGTATTCCCATCTCTTGAAGAATTTTCCACAGTTTATTGTGATCCACAGAGTCGAAGGCTTTGGCATAGTCAGTAAAGCAGTAATAGATATTTTTCTGGAACTGTCTTGCTTTTTCGATGATCCAGTGGATATTGGCAATTTGATCTCTGGTTCCTCTGCCTTTTCTAAAACCGTCTTGAACATCTGGAAGTTCACGGTTCACATATTGCTGAAGCCTGGCTTGGAGAATTTTCTTGAAGAGATCTCTAGTCTTTCCCATTCTGTTGTTTTCCTCTGTTTCTTTGCGTTGATCACTGAGGAAGGCTTATCTCTCCTTGCTATTCTTTGGAACTCTGCATTCAAACGGGTGTATCTTTCCTTTTCCTTTGCTTTTTGCTTCTCTCCTTTTCACAGCTATTTGTAAGGCTTCCTCAGACATTGACTATAATATACCATTATTCTCCTTTTACTATCTGTAGGATATGTAGTAATGTCTCTCCCTTCTCTCCTGATATATTTATCGTTGTCTTTTTATCCTGATCAAATTGGTTTCAGGTCTGTCAGTTTTATTGATAATTCTCAAGGAACTAGCTTTTGGTTTCATTGAATTTTTTTGTTGTTGCTGCCTTTCTGTTTTCTATTTCATTGACTTTTGCTCTTATTTTTATTATTATCTGCTTGTTTAGATTTATTGTGCTTATAAATTTCTAGCTTCTTAAGGTATAAGTTTGGGTCACTGATTTGAGCTTAGGGTATTAATATTCTAAGTATTTAAGAGCTATAAATTTTGTCCTAAGCAGTTTTCCCAGTGTGGTTGGAGAACATACTTTGAATCACGTGAATCTTTTTAAATTATTAAGACATTTTCTGACCCAAAATATGGTTTATTATGGTAAATATTTTGTGTGCATTTGAAAAAAAATTGGGTAGGTTGTTATTTAGATCAAGTTTGTTGAAAATGTTGTTCAAGCCTTGACTGTCCTTACTGATTTCTGTCTACTTTTCTGTCAGTGCCTGAGAGACTGTAATTACAAGCTTGTCTGTTTCTCCTTGTTATTCTCTTAGTTTTTGTTTCATGTATTTCAAAGCTCTGTTATTAAGTGCATAAACATTTAGAATGTTACAGCCTTGTGATGAACTGACCCTTTAATCACTATAAAATAACTATTTCTGTAATGTTCTTCATGCTGAAATATATTTTGTCTGATACTAATGTAGCTACTCTAGCTTCCTTTTGTTTAGTGTTAGCATAGTATAGTTGACCCGTTAACTACTTCAGATTAAGAGGCACCAACCAACCATCAGAAATCCATGCATCACTTTACAGTTAGCCCTTTATATCCAAGGTTCCACATTTGCAGAGATTGTATAGGACTATAGTAGTATTAGAGGGGAAAAAATTAACATATAAGTGGACCTATGCAGTTTAAACCTGTGTTGTTTAGGGGGCCAGCTAATCTAATCCTTTTTGCTTTTAACCTATTTGTCTCTTTATGTTTAAAGTATATTTCTTATAAGCAGCATATGGTTAAGTCTTACTTTTTAATATAATTTGAATCTTTTTGGGTAGTGTCTAGACCATTTTTATATTTAATAAAATACTGATGTGGTTAGGTTTAAATCTGCCAGTTTAATAATATTTGTCTTCTGTTTGTCTCATCTGTTCTTGATTCTCTTTTTCTTCATTCTTTTGGGTTATTTCTTATTCCTTGTTATCTCTTGTATTTGTTCTCATTGGTTCTGCTCTGTGTGTGTGTGGTTTGTTTCGGGTCTGTAGGATAACCTTGACCTTGTTCATTACGGTTTGCCTTCAAATAGTAGCATCCTTTCACATGTGTGATAAGAAGCTTACGTTGTGTACTTCCGCTTTCCCCTCCTCGTCTTTGTGCCATTATTGTCACGTTTTACTTCTGCTTTTGTTATAAACCCCAGGATACATTATTATAATTTTTATTTTAAAGTTATTTCCCAAAGTATTTCTCAACTTAAGTATTAGTGACATTTTGAGCCAGATAATTATTTGTTGTTGGAGAGCAGGGGAGGGACAGGGTGTCCTCTGCATTTTAGGATATTTAGCAGCGCCCTCGACTCTACCCCCTAGATGCCAGTATCAACACCATCCCAGTCATTACAAGCAAAGATGACTCCAGGGGGCAGAATGTCCCCTGCTGAGAGGCACTGTTTTGTCCTTTCTTTGTTTTTTGGCTGCACCCTGCAGCATGTGGGATCCTGGTTCCACAATGAGGGGTCAAGCCTGTGCCATAATGAAGGCGTCAAGTCTTAACATGGACTGCCAGGGAAGTCCCGAGAACCACTGTCCTAACGTGATTTTTAAAATAAGAGAAAGAAACGTTTACATGTACTAACCTCTTTGTCATTTCTGACGCACTCCATTCTTTTGTGTAGAGCAAGACTTTCATCTGGTAGGGCCATTTTCTTCTTCTCTGCCTATTTCCTATTTCTTGGAGTGCCGTCTTTTTGTGTGTGCATCTGAAAATGTCTGTTTCGCACCTTCACTTTCGGAAGCTGTTCTCACTGTTTAGAAAGCAAGGGTGATGGTCTTTCTGTGAGTCCTTGAAGACGCTGCTGCCTGTCCTCCGCCTCCCGCGCAGTTTCTGACAAGATCTTTGCCATCTCTGCTGTTCCACGGCGGGTGTGCTGTCCCTCTGCCCCCACCCCCGCCTTCATCCCTGCTTTTCAGCAGTTTGATGTGCCTCAGTTAAACTTTTTTTACTTGCTTTCACTTGCTGTTTGTTGAGCTTCTTGTCATTTTCATCAGATTTGAATATTTTTATCTATTCTTCAAAATGTTTTGCCGCCTGTCTCTCTTTAGGAAGCCATCTCCCCACTTACTAATGCCATGGCTTTTCGTTTCTCCCCGGCGCTGCCCATTTTGGAGCATGTGTGGGACACGGGGCCCCACGGACGCAGCCTAAGTGGAAGGACTGCGGGTCCCCCGAGTGCCGCGTGTGGCCCTCCTCCCGCTGGTGTGCATGTTTCCCTTCCTCTTCCCAGTGTTTCAGTGGTGACTCCATTTTTGCTCCTTGTGGAAGTTTTCCTTAATAAATGTTTTGTGAACGAATGTGGACATTATGCATTTATAATCTGGTATTATTCCCCATGCCTCTTACGGTCTTTCAGTGCTATTTAAAAATAAAATCATCAGAAGAAAAGAGTGGGGGAAAGCTATGAAGCATAAATATGTGCTCATTTTTCTTCACTTACAGAAATTAGTTGATGTAAATTAGCTGGGGTTTAGTCTTGTTCAGTCACTGAGTCGTGTCCAACTCTTTGCCACATCATGGACTACAGCACACCAGGCTCCTCTTCTCCTTTATTTTCCGGAGTTTGCCCAAATTCATGTCCATTGAATTGGTGATACTATCTAACCATCTCATCCTCTGACACCTGCTTCTCCATTTGCCTTCAGTCTTTCCCAGCATCAGAGTCTTTTCTAATGAGTTGGCTCTTCATATCAAGTAGCCAAAGTATTACCTATTCTTAATCTACTCAAGAGTCACGAAGAAAGAGACAAGACTGGATTAAGCAAATGGGAAAAGAACCACAGTTGGGCTGGGCATGGAGAAGAAAAGATGAGTTGACTCAGCACAGAAGCATGTTTGCTTTGCAGGTTGTGTGTTGCGGCCCTGTCGGTGAACAACTTCTGTGACAACCGGGAGGCCCTGTACGGTGTGTTTGATGGAGACCGCAATGTGGAAGTGCCCTACCTTCTCCAGTGCACCATGAGTGACATTTTGGCAGAAGAGCTGCAGAAAACAAAAAACGAGGAAGAATACATGGTCAACACGTTCATCGTTATGCAAAGGTAAAACTTAGAGCACCTGCTGTGGGCTTTCCTATTCTTGTTCGTGATCAAATTTTAAAAGGCCAGGAGTTAAATCATTCTTCAGATGTTGTGTGTGTGTGTGTGCACGCGCATGTGCATGCGTGTGCTCAGTCGTGTCCAACTCTGCAACTCCATGGACTGTACAGCCCACCAGGCTCCTCTGTCTATAGGATTTCCCGGGCAAAAATACTGAAGTGGGTTACTATTTCCTTCTCCAGGGGATCTTCTCAACCCAGGGATCAAACCCACGTCTCTTGCATATCCTGCATTGGCAGGTGGGTTCTTTACCACTAAGCCACCTGGGAAGCCCTGTTCAAGACAGTGTTACTAGAAGAATCATAGGCCTTTCCCTAGAGATTCTGGTCACCATGGAAGTTATGGAATGTTGTTTCTAACTCTGAGGGCTGAATGTCATAAGTATTCCCACATTCAAAGCCTTGCTCGCTCTTTGTCACTTTGAAGGCTTTGTAGGTTGTGAAGGACGTGCCTGTTGGTATTGTACTGTAAACATTTGCTCCTGTGGGACCAGGAAGCAGAGAGTGCTTCAAAGGTCATGGGAACAGTGACGATCTTTTCTGCTTCTCTTCTTTTTCTCTCCCTTGATAATCTGCCAGAGGAAATACTTTGCAGCAGGGCTAGAAAAAGTGTCCTCTGAGGAATGCTGCCCCAGAGAAGCCTTGACAGTTCCCCCAGGCATGAGGACTCCTGGAGAGCTCAGTAGAGGTGTCCCAGTGAGGTTCTGTGCCTCAGCTCACCTCGGTGGGCATGTGCAGTTAATAATCGATGCTGATAACAGCTAATGTTTAGTGAGCCCTTAATATATACCAGTCATTGTTCTAAGTGCCTTAATGCCGAGCGGTGTGAGACAGGGACGTCTGTCTGCACAGCTGTCTACTTTTCTGTTTTGACCACCATCCTGTTTCAGAAAAAAGCAAACACGTATTATACACACACGCACCACATGGACAGACTTCCCACAGCCCAAAGAGGCCTGCTCTTTATGGCCCCAAGTACTGGGTCAGAGTTAAGAACTTGAGACCCTCAAACCCTGGTCACTGGCTGCACTTGCCCCAGATACAGCCCGAGCTCTGGCTTGGCTGGCAGAGTCACGGCCTCTGACAGCAGGGAAGCCGTGCTGCCTTGGCGGAGTCTGGAGCCAACAGCCTAGACGTGTCCGAGCTGGGGTCCAGAGGCCCCCACCATCCACCTGTCTTCGCGTCACTTCCTGCCTCGTTTTCCCTGTGGGTTAGTGGGATACAGGGCATGTGTTGATGCTTGCAGTCCTTGCGAGAAGCGTGTGTCTGTTCTGCCAGCATCTTGATGCCTGTGATCAGGCCGCCCGTGTTCCCATCCTTGGTGACCCCGGCCTGACCTCCAGGGTCTGCCCTCGTGAACAGTGGGGTCCGTCCATCTGGCCCTCCCTGCTCCTGCCGTGCCCAGGGTCAGAGTGGAGGCTCTGCCAGCCTCAGGCCTTGCTGGCGGGGGTCTGAGCGCCTTTTGATTGCCAACACTTGCAGGTGTCTTGTGTATTCAGTGTGTGATGAACTCATGGCGAGTAAGAGCACTTTGGAGCTCGTCATTAGATGGTCTTTTCTGTAAATATTTGAGGATAGACCTCATTCCTCCAGGGAGCTGCACTGTGTAGGACCAGAACATGAAACCCAGTGCGTGAAGGCTCCTGCCCGCCAGCGTTCTGGCGCGCCGGTGGGCGTTCATGCCTGCTCCTGTGCTGTGGTTCCCCGTCCCTCTCCGGAGCAGAGGGGTGGGGGAGACACAGCTGCCCCCACTGGTTTGGCCATGCTGATTTGGGTGCCGCAGGCCGCACCAAGCCGGGAGAGGGCTCTTCATCCCTCAGCGGCTCCTCGGCTTTGCGTGGCAGAGCGGCACCGCCCAGCTGGGAGCAGACCCCACGTGTGTGCCCGGTGTGCATCCAGTCTCACGGGCTCTCCCCCCAAGCTCTACTTCCCTGTCCCATGGGGCCATCTGGCGGCGGTGTGGGCTCTCAGCACCGTCTCTGTATTCTAGGAAGCTGGGCACGGCCGGGCAGAAACTCGGAGGCGCTGCCGTCCTTTGTCACATCAGGCACGACCCTGTGGACCCGGGAGGACCCTTCACCCTGACCTCCGCCAACGTGGGCAAGTGCCAGACGGTGCTGTGTCGGAACGGCAAGCCGCTGCCCCTGTCCAGGTCATATGTCATGAGCTGCGAGGAGGAGCTGAGGAGGATCAAACGGCACAAGGCCATCGTCACCGAGGTGAGAGGGTGTCTTCCTCGGGGGTGGAGGGGGAGACCGGGAGGAGGCGGCTGAGACTGGCCAGGGAGCGTCTCCCTCAGTGTCCTGTAAACACCAAAGCTGAGCCGAGATTCCAGATCCGAATCCATAGCATCACAGACCAGACTCTGTGTGTGATGTGTCTGGGACATTATAACGTCCAGAATACAGAACAGGGCCGAAGGCCTCTCCGCGTCGGGGCCATCTGTTCCTCAGGTGCCCGCAGTGGGGCTCAGGTCCGGCGGCCTCTCTGCGTCAGGGTGGGCACCTGGTGGCCTCTCCACGTCAGGGCAGGAGGTCACCCCATCCCCTTCTTAGGGCACCTGCAGAGGGGCTCAGGCCCAGCGGCCTCTCCACATTAGGGCGGGTGCCTGGCGGCCTCTCCACCTGGGGGCCAGGCGGTCACCCCATCTCCTCCTCAGGGTGCCCACAGAGGGGCTCAGGCCCAGCGACCTCTCCATGTCAGGGCGGGCAGTCACCCCGTCCCCTCCTTGGGGCGCCTGCAGTGGGGTTCAGGCCCCGCAGAGGTCACACTGCCCGCCCTCCTGTCTTCCTGGCTCTGGTGCCTGCAGGTCGTCAACTTTCAACCTCAACACCTCGGTGTCCTCCTGGGTGAAGTGGGTGTGGTGAGGCATCCCAAGGCCAGTGTACATATCAGTGTAAACTAACTAGTACTAGTTGCTTCAGTTCGTGACTCCTGCTGCACTTGAATAAGGCAGTGAGGGGTTCTCAACCAGGGGCCATTCCCCGGTCAACACTATAGGCACTTGGTAATGTCCGAGGACATTTTTGTTGTCATAACTGGGGTGGAGAGTGCATGCTTTTGGCACCTAGCCTGTAGAAGCCCGTAGATGTGCGTGTGTGATAGTCACTCAGTCACGTCTGACTCTCTGTGATCCCATGGACTGTAGCTCGCCAGGCTCCTCTGTCTCTGGGATTCTCCAGGAGTGGGTTGCCATTTCCTTGTCCAGGGGATCTTCCTGACGCAGGGATCGAACCTTGGTTTCTCCCTGCATTGCAGGCGGATTCTTTACCGTCTGAGCCACCAGGGAAGCCCAGGTAGAAGCCAGGGATGCTGCTGAGCACCTTACAGTGCGGGCCGGCCCCTCTGAGCTCCCCACGGTGCAGGCTGGCCCCTCTGAGCCCCCCACGGTGCGGGCTGGCCCCTCTGAGCCCCCCACGGTGCGGGCCGGCCCCTCTGAGCCCCCCATGGTGCAGGGCGGCCCCACAGCACAGTCTGTGGCCCGGAAGGTCCGAGTGCTGCTGCTGAGAAAAGCCGTCGGGCTGTGGCACAGCCTCCAGAATGGGCTGGAAGAGCTGGGCTCCGTTCACACGTTCATCCTGCAGTGTGGGTTACCTCTGTGTGCCGGAAACAGATGGGTGCTGTCGACGTGATTCCCGTGTAGATGCACGTCTACCCACAGGAGGTGTCCAGCCTCATCTCGTCGATAAAGCCCGAGGAGCCGTGTGACGCGCAGGTGGACCATGGTGGAGGTCTGCAGTTGGTAGAGAAAGACTGACTCCAGGACAGCTCCAACCAGGGCCATGAGGAAGACACCTCGGGATCTCCGTGGAAGTCTGGGAAAGGAGTCTGCCTGTCGAGTCCAAGTCCCCTTCCCGTTCCAAGAGCAGAGAGGACTAAGTGGACACTAGGTACCATGTAGGGAGTCTCAGATGGGAGTGTGTTAGATTATTACCTGTGTATTGAATTCCGTGCTCAACAGTACACGGTGTGGAGATTAACCATTTCCACTGAAGAACTTGAAGAATAAAGAACCAAGCAGGTACACTGTGGGCTCCTCGCTCCAGCCTCGGAGTAAGAGCTTTTCACTGGCAAACTGTGAAGTTTCAGTTCACAGTTCAGATGGTGGGAACCCAGCTGGACTGAAGCAGGAGGTGTCATCATCTGCATTTGCTGCCAGGAAAGTCAGCTCGGGGGTTACAGGAGCCGCCTTTCTCGTGGAATACGTGTCTGCCTCTCCAAACACCTCACTTCTCCCCACCCAGTCTCACCGCAGTTTCCCCAGCAGTTTGTTTCAGCCTCAAGTTTAAAACTGCTCACTTCTGAACCTTCCTGCGCTACGCCTGCTGGTTGCTGGGCTGTGGGCAGCTGTCTGAGATGGGGGCCATCACGCTGAATCACACCTGCCTGGGAGCATCTGCCGCCCCCGGCTGGCTCAGCAGGCCCTTCCTCCCTGGACCCCTGTGCATTCCCAGAAATGCTGATCAGCCCCTGTTGCTGACTCAGCCAGATGACCATGTGCTTTGGAGCAGACAGGTCCCAACACAGGGAATGCATGAAGCGCTTTCACGTGTCCCTCCTGCTCCCTGCCTGCCGCGGGCTTCTACCCTGGCTTCTGATGACAGGTGGCCGGGAGCCCCTCACAGGAGGCGGACAGGCCTGCAGGGCGGGCAGGCCCCGGAGTTTCCCCCAGCAGGAGCCCTGCCCCCCAACTCTCGGTGGTAACATCTGCTTGGCAACCCCTCTCTTTCCAGGATGGCAAAGTGAACGGAGTGACCGAGTCCACGCGCATCCTGGGCTACACCTTCTTGCACCCCAGCGTGGTGCCCCGCCCACACGTGCAGTCCGTGGCCTTGAGCCCGCAGGACGAGTTCTTCATCCTGGGCAGCAAGGGGCTGTGGGACAGCCTGTCCGTGGAGGAGGCCGTGGGCGCTGCGCGCAGCGTGCCTGACGCGCTGGCCGCTGCCAAGAAGCTCTGCACCCTGGCACAAAGCTACGGCTGCCGAGAGAGCGTGAGCGCGGTGGTCGTGCAGCTCAGCGTCCCTGAGGACAGCTTCTGCTGCTGCGAGCTGGCTGCCGCCGCCACCCTGCCACCGCCCAGCCCTAGTGTCTTCACGCCGGCCGCTGGCGTAGCCGTCCGGGAGCGGCCGGCCGACGGGCTGGGTGCGCCATCCTCCAGCAGCGGCCTGGCCTCCGAGATGAGCAGCGAGTTGTCCACGTCGGAGATGAGCAGCGAGGTGGGCTCCACGGCCTCTGACGAGCCGCCGCCACCAGGCATGCTGGGTGAGGGCAGCCCCGCCGGCCCCTGCGAGCCGCGCTGCGCGCTTCACCCCGGCAGCGCGCCCGGGGCCTTCCAGCGGCAGCTGTCCAGCGCCACCTTCTCCAGCGCCTTCTCGGACAACGGGCTGGACAGCGACGATGAGGAGCCCATCGAGGGCGTGTTCAGCAACGGCAGCCGTGTGGAGGTGGCGGTGGACATCCACTGCGGCCGCGCCAGGGACGGGGAGCACCGGCGGCCGCCCGCGCCCGGCCCACCGCCTGAGGCCGCCGACGAGGGCGCGGGCGCCGCGGAGGACGAGCTGGGCGTGGTGCGGCGCGCAGACGGGGCCACGGGGACCATGGGGCGCCGGCGGGGAAACGGCTCCGTGGCCCCCCAGGAGCGCAGCCACAACGTTATCGAGGTGGCCACCGACGCGCCACTGCGCAGGCCGGGCGGATACTTTGCGGCCCCTGCGCAGCCCGACCCTGACGACCAGTTCATCATCCCCCCGGAGCTGGAGGAGGAGGTGAAGGAAATGATGAAGCAGCGGCCTCCCGCGCCGCCCCCTGCTCCACCGCGCCCGGCGGAGCCCACGGACTGCTGCTGCGACACTCCGCTCTGACCCGCCCCAGGCCCCGCAGACCAGGGCCGCCCGCCGGCTCCAGACGGCTCCGCTGTCTGCAGGCCCCCCTTCGGTTGGCCGTTTAAAAAAATAATAATAATTACCACTTTTCTTCTAGTGATGCTTTACCCATATGATTTCAATTTGTTAACCTCTTCCCCTAACATAACACATGTGTAAAGACGAAGAACAAAAGGTTTAATATATTACAGAGAAACAGTTAATGTAATGTTTTTTAAAATGGCTTTTTTGTTGTTCTGTTTGTGTGGAAGGCAGGGCAGGTTGCCAGTGCTTAAATGATTTAATAATATTGTAATTCTTTATTTCTTTTTGGGGGGAAGACATTTTCTCGTTTTTTTTTTTTTTTTTTTTTTTTTTTGTCTTGAAAATGATAGACATTTGTAGAATATGGAGACTAACTCCTAGGAGTTGTTTTACTCTGTCAGGTGACTGAAGTCACTGGGATTCACTAATTTTCTCTGAGAGAACCGTTGATTGAGAAATTTCTATTGTAAATAGCTCCATGTTGTATAGTGATGCTTCAGAATTTTGTAGCTTTGGCGTAAGGGACACAGACTGAACAGCTGATTCCTGGTCCCCATCCCCCCGCACCCACAGGGTCTCCCACTGATGCGCCTGAGCCCTGCTGAGGGACCTGCCCCCAGGGGCCTCTGACCCACCCCTCCTCCTCTCCTGTTCCCGCCCAGCCCCTCTTGCAGACACTTTTTAACTGTGTTCCTTACTGCTGCCACAATCAGCATGATTGTGTAAGCATTCAGTTAGATCCTTTACATACCAAGAGTTATATTAAAGCAGAATGCACAAATGAACATGTCATAATTTTGGTATAATAAATATAAAATTTACAAGTCCCGGACCCATCTGCTTTTGTCTGGGGAGCCAGGTATGTCTTACAGATGATCACGCCCAGCTTGGGTTTAGAATGAATGCATGTTAACTTTGGGGTTATCTGGTGCTTCTGTCTTTGACTTTTTTCTTTTGAAGAAAAAATAACAGGTTAAACTACCTTGAATAAAGGTAGTGAAATACACGCTGTAGTTAACAATATGTGTAGCTGGTTTACAGCGTTTGTTTCTGGTTGTTGCTGTGTAACATATAGACATTAAAAGGGGAATAGATAAGGTTGCATAGAGGAGACCCCAGGAGAATCCCACAGAGCCAGGTTTGTTGCCGTTTTTCTCAGAGGCCCCTCAATCATGTGAACCAGTTAGCTGACCTTTTTCTTTTAATTGGATAGAGTTGTTCTTTTGTATATTGGAGCATGATTGATTACCTGCACATACAGAGTGAAAATCCAGAGCCGACTGCCTCACTCTGCACGCCTCGCAGGAACAGTGTGCGTACAGTGGGGTCCTCTGGGGGTCCCACGCTCCTGTTGGCTTCCTGGCCCCACTTACAAATGGCAGCGTCTCACTCTGCATCTGTGACCCATGTGTTAGAGATGCTGTAGGTCTTCGCTCCATCTCATGTAGACTAGCTTTGCAGGTAGAATGGTTTCCCTTCTTCAGTTCTGCCCTCCAGAGGGGTACCTGGCAGGTTCAGTAACAGAACACAGCAACTAGTCTCTCTTGTAGATTCAGTAACGGGCTGTCCGTCCCCTCTCTGGGTGGCCAGATGAGTGGACCCCTCCTTGTCTTGGTGATGCCCGTTCTTCACTCCATGTCGGGCTACTTGTACACTGTGCAAACCTCTATGACTGTGGAAGAAGACTGAGCTCATCTCAGCCTGTAAGTGTGGCTTCCCAGGTGGCGCTCGTGGTTAAGAACCCGCCTGCCATGCAGGAGACATAGAGACATGGGCTCCATCGCTGGATGGGGAAAATCCCCTGGAGGAGGGCATGGCAACCCACTCCAGTATTCTTGCCTGGAGAATCCCATGGACAGAAGAGCCTGGCGGGCTACAGCGCATGGGTCACAAAAAGTCAGACATGACTGAAGTGAGTTGACTTGGCACACGCCCAGTCCCACGAGGGGTCAGTGACCGAGAGCAGAGACTGCTGAAACCCAGGCAGGGCTCCGCTTTAGACCGGGAGCGAGGCTGGCTCAGGACCCCACGCCCGGGGCTCCACTTTAGACTGGGAGCGAGGCTGGCTCTGGACCCTGCGCCCTGCCCCCTCACCAGCATCCGGCCCGCCCATCTTCCTGCTGCTCAGGGCAGATCTGAGCGGACCGGGAGGCTCAGCATTCTCACCTGCTTCAGTCCCTCCGGAAGTTCCCGTCCGCTCTCTGACTCCTTAGTGCTGGAACCCCCTGCGGGCAGGGCTCATCGGTCGCCTTGTGTGGCCCCCGCCCCAGACAGACCGTGTGGACCCCATTCTTCCACAGCTCACCTCCAAAGGAGCCCACACTTCCGCCCCGAGCAGGGCCAGCAGAGGCAGCATGACCTGGGGGTCCACAGAGGGTCCCTGGCAGCTGTTTGTGCCAGAGGCGGCCACTGGGACCAGCGAAGCCATGCCCCGACCTCTGCGGCTGACGGGGAGACGGGGCGCAGGCATGTCGTGGCTGTTTCCCCGAGACCGGCAGCTCAAGGCGCACTTGCTCCTATCCCAGCAAGTCCCGCTGTCCACTCGCCACAGGTAAGACTCTGGAGATGAAGGACAAGACTTTGCCCTTGGGGAGTGTGGGGCCAATAGTGAGTGAGTAAAAGAGGCCAGTGGGCGCAGGGGTCCTGCTTGGCCTCCTTGCTCTTCCCCTGGGAGCCGCCTGAGGAGCCTTCACTGTGGCCCATTGAGGTGAAACTGAAGTCACTCAGTCGTGTCCAACTCTGCGACCCCATGAACTGACCCCCCCCCCCCCCCAGGCTCCTCTGTCCATGGGATTCCCCAGGCAAGAGCACTGGAGTGGGTGCCATGACCTCCTCCAGGGGATCTTCCTGACCTAGGGATCAAACCCGGGTCTCCTGCATTGCAGGCAGATTCTTTATCCTCTGAGCCACCAGGGGAGCTCACCCAGGCAGCATGTAATACGTATGTAGAGCTGCTCATAAAGCTGGAAAGCACTTAGTATTTGGAGATTCCCCAGAGCCATGGGATCTCCAGGATGAGTGTGAAGGACACGGGCTCCCCCTGCCCCCCGACTCACTCCTTCCTCTGGGAAGGCCAGAAAATGCGAAAGGATTGCGGAGCTCCAGCGAGGCCGGGGCCTTGCTGACACACTCAGAGCCCCCACTGAAGATCCCGGGAGTCGCGGGTGTGGGCTCAGCATCGGGTGTGCCCGCCGTGGCTTCCCCAAGGGCCCTGGTGCCCTGACACCCAACCGTAGGACCCGGGATGGTGCCGTGGCTTCCCCAAGGGCGCAGGCACCCTGACACCCAAACATCAGACCCGGCTTCTCTCGACGGCTTTGTTGCAGCGCCACCTGCTGGTGAGACTAGACTTGGGTGGAAATAGGCATGCCTCCCTTCTTTCTCCGTCTTTCACTCTTCCAGAAGAAACAGTTGGAGTCCCTCCTAGAACTTAGACAGAAAGCACTCCCAAGCACTGTGGCGTGGTCAGAGAAGCGACGTTAAGCCGTGTTGCTGTTCCCCCCGGAGTTCTGCTCTGTAAGGTGGAAGGTTGACGACTGGTTCCTGTGATGAGCACTGTTTTTTTCTGGGAAACCAACATGCAGGCATATCAAGAGGTGTAACAGGAATCATAGCATTAACCTGGGAGAGAGGAAGTCAGTCTCCAGCATCCATCTAATCCTCTGTTCCTCATGGTGGAGAAAGGGCTTCCCTGGTGGCTCAGCTGGTAAAGAATCCACCTGCAGTGCAGGAGACCTGGGTTCAACCCCTGGGTTGGGAAGATCCCCTGCAGAAGGGAACGATACCCCCTCCAGCATTCTGGCCTGGAGAATTCCATGGACTGTGTAATCCATGAGGTTGCAGAGAACTGGACACGACTGAGCGACTTTCACTTAAATGGTGAAAAATAAATAAAAACTGTAATACACTTTGGATCTAATAGGACTGTACCTGAGAGTAAGCTCATTGCTGACACTGCCCAGTAGGGAGATAAGAACAATTCCCATGCGAACCTCATCAGAAGGCATTTTGGATTCCCATGGACACGTCAGGAAATAGAATTTTTGTAAAGGGTGAGGGTTACGTATCTGCCCTCCCTATCTCCCCATGGTCAGATCAGGTAATCTGTAGGTAGTAGCACCTTATGTAAGTGGAAGCATTGTCTTGTTGTAAACGAACACCTAAGGGTGGTCAGAGAGACCATAATTGGGGACACAGCAAAAATGCTTTTTTAAATTAAAATCTCCTAGAGAAAAATAAAACTAGAGAAATATCTGTTGGAACTGTTACAGGAGGGAGGGATGTGGTAATGGTACAAAAGGCAGGTTTTCTCATTTCTTGCCACTGAATTTCATTTTCTTTCAGTTTATCCCCCAAAAGGCATTTTGGGCAAATGAATCTACACTCACCTTATTTCACTGTTGCTGTTGACCTGCCGTGAACTGACTCCTACCGCTGCAGAGTCGGAAGATTGCTCTAAAGGTTGTCCCCCAATCCGAGCTTTACCAAAATTGCAGCCAAGTTCAGACTTAGCATGGCAAATCCACTGCCCTGATCAGTAACAAAGTAGGGAAGTCCAGCGAGCAGACAAAGCTCTGGGTGATGACAGGAAGCCCGCTCTCCAACCACCTCACTGCCTGGTTCTCCACGTCCATTCACGCCACACGTTCAGGAAGCGCCGGGGACCACCGCGTGCTCAGCCCTGGGCCCCCGGGCCCACGAATGCAGGGGGCTGGGGTGCCCAAGTGGCCGTCTGACCCCCTGCAGTCGTGGCCTCACCAGTAGAGGATGAGTTTGCACCCTGTGTGTTGCCCACTGCCTTCCAGGGGACTGAAGCTGCACCTTCAACAGCAGAACGGGGGCCAAGGGGCCCCAGGCCGCTTTCTGTCTCCTGGCCGTGTGTAGAAAGCCACACTGCACCCTGCCCTGGGTTAAGGACACAGACAGAAGCGTTGCTTTTGTTGGGTTCTAGTTCATTATGCTTTCATTTTCTTCTAGATCAGAAACACAATGCTCTATTCTGTTCAAACAGGAACGGCAGAACCTGGAGAATCCTCTCCGTCTGCCTGTGACTAGAGCTGCTCCCATTGTGATTCCTCTCTTTTTCTAAAGCCATGGAAGTAAAACTGGCTTCAGACTGAATTTCAAGCAGTTTTTAGTCATTACTATGGTCTTATTCCAATAACTGAACTTCCCCCTAATTCATGCTCTTACCTATTGGAGGGAAGTTGAAATGGCAGCTCGGCTCATTTCCCAAATGGGGCACCTCCAACTGTTGTCTTTTCCTGAACTCGTTTACAGGTCATTTGCTTTTCTGCGTCTAGAAAAACTGCTTTGCAGTTAGCATTTGGAGGTTCTTGAGTCAGTTTTACATGTAAAAGAGGTTGCCATGTCAGCCAGGAATAAACTACACACAAAACGAAGTCTCTTGTTTGTCTGATGGTCAATACATCTTAAGAACTCTTCAAACACTCCTTTCCCTAGAGCAGTTCAGTAGGTTTATGATGGCTCACTGAGAAGGGTCCCACCCCGAGTACCCTAACCACAGTCATTCACACTTTTTCCTCGGGAGATGAAACCACCCTCTGTCCCAGGTAAAGCCACAGGACTTTCTCCCCTAGAAACTTCATTAAGCATGTATGACAATGCTGTCTGCGTATCATTTGCGTATAGTCTTCCTGTAAACGTTTTTACAAGTCCTCTGCTTTTCAAATTGGAAAGTCTCATCACTGCACTAGCCTGGCAGTCCCATGGTCAGGACTCTGTGTGTCCACTGCAGGGGGCAGATGCAAGTTCGATGCCTGGGCGGGGAAGTAAGGTCCCGCACGCTGGGTGTCACAGCCAAAAAAACCCATAGCGTTCCTTGGATTGTAAGCTGTGAGGTTTTGTTTTTTTCTCCTTTTCCGTTGTCAATACATGCTCTGAAGGATGAGATGCTGTGTACTGGGGGAGGAAAAGGCAGCGGGCAGGCGGGCCAAGCCCGCCAGCGTGGCCTGCGTGGCAGCCCTCTCGATACCGGAAGCCGGGCTGAGCACCTTGTAGCCGGAATGACCCGAGAAAATGACGCGGAAGCCGACCCAGTGCGCATCCCTGAGCAGAGTCCAAACTGTCTGCAGATGGGCTTCTGTGCTTTCTTGCTGGAGCTCCAAACAGACCCACTTCATAAACTGTCGAGCGCCTACAGGCTGAAGCTGAGCCTCACTCTGAGCAGAAGCCCCAGGGGGGGCCAGAGCGCAGGGAGAGGACCACAGCAGTGAGGAATAAACCATGTTTTGCAAGTTATTAGTATTAGATGCGTAGAATGCAGGGGCAGGTGGGGGTCAGGGCAAAGACTTGCTCCTGGTCCGAGTGCACCCCTGGCTCGGAGCTCTCTCAGCCCTGCCCTGTGCCGAGCTTCTCGGTCCACCATCAGGCGTTCCTGCCCTGGATCCTGTGGGATGACCGCTGACTTCCCACCTCTAGGCCACAAAGGAGGCCCACGCACCATCAGCGGCTTCTCATCAACGCCCTGCTCGCCTACCTGCCTGCCTGCCTGCCTTCCTTCCCGCAGAGCTGAAGCCTCCGACGGCTCCACCCTCGTGGCCGCGGGGCACAGCGCCGCCTCCTCCTCACGGGTCAGGCACTGAGGGTGCAGGCGTGGGGCAGATGGACGCTGGGCGTGCGCCCGCACAGCTCTGAAGACTCGGCTCTCGGGCGGAAAGCAGAAGGACCCACGTCCCCTTGCTCATGGAACACCAGCACGACCGCGTCTGGCTATTTTTCTCCAGCTGGCGGATTTTCACTTGAGCAGCTCTGTGTCCCCACTTGGGGCGCTCACAGGCCCCAGCCAGGGCAATCCTCCTGCAGCCCGTCCTCGCGAGGGAGATACACATGCCCATCTGTTGACAAAGTCTGCACATCCCGGAGGGCTTGGAGCAAGCCCTCGGTGGTCGGCACCCCCACCCCAGGCTGGACGTGCGCCTTGGCCTCCGCTGGAAACCACTGACTTGTCACTTCAGCCAGGCTTCCGCTAGAAGCACCCTCAGCGTCTCCAGGCTCCGTCCTTGAGCGCAGTCCCCGCGCCACCGTCCACCCGGGCCAGAACGAGTATCAGCGGTCCATCCCTGCGGCACCCTGGGCCGCAGCGGCCGCCAGCCCCTCCGTCCCCTACAGCCTGGCCTCGGCTGCTGCGCCTCCCGCCTCTTGCTGCCCTGAGGGCCGGGGCCACTTCCAGGACTGGGGCCAGCGTCTGCGCGGCTGCGCTTCCCTTGTTCAGACCCCACGCCGGCCCCGGCTCCGTCTTTGGCCGCCTCTCTGCCCCGTTTCCGCAGGCTCTTCTGCCGGATCTTCAGAGCCAGGCTCCGTGCTCCTCGCACTCTCCCCCAGGCTCCTCCCGGGGGGCTCACCCCCGGCCCCTCCTCCGCCCACGCGCTCGCAGGACCCCCCCCTCCCTGGCCTCGGGCCCCACGAACCCTGTGGGCCTCAGATGGGCCCCTCCGCAGGCCCGACGCCAGCGGAACCTGCGCCCGGGCGGCTTCGGACGTGGGCCTCCGTGGTTTCGTCCCCCCGCCTGCGGTCCACCGCAGGTTGGCACAGAGAAACGCAGGGCCGCGTGCTGCCGCCCAGGCGGCCCCTCTGACCCATCACAGCCAGAAGGAGCTTTGAGTTTAAAAATGTCTGCCGTTCAAGAAAAGGTTCCTTTCCTCCCTGGACTGAGGAGCATGCCTTGTGTTCATTCCGTTCTTGGCAGGAGCTGCGGCAGGCGTGGGGCGCGGCGGCGTCACCGGTCTGCGGAGGGTCCCTTCCTGTCCGCGGAGGGTCCCTTCCTGTCCGCGGAGGGTCCCTTCCTGTCCGGGGAGGGTCCCTTCCTGTCCGCGGAGGGTCCCTTCCTGTCCGTGGGAGGGTCCCTTCCTGTCCGCGGAGGGTCCCTTCCTGTCCGCGGGAGGGTCCCTTCCTGTCCGTGGGAGGGTCCCCTCCTGTCCGCGGAGGGTCCCTTCCTGTCCGTGGGAGGAGTCCTCGCCGTTTGAGTCCTGCTGCGGGCACTCCAGGCCAGGCCAGCACAGGTCGGAGGTGCAACCGATCGGAGCTCTTGTGTGGACTGGGCGTTTGCTGTGGCTCAGCTTAACGGTCGAGCCCCCCGTGCCGGGAGAGGTGCCTGGTGAGCTGGTCGGCCACCCGCTTCGGGGTCTCCTGTCCACGGTGTGTTTATTAACGGCCTGGGAACAGATGACTGGCTGTGGTTAGGTTTTTCCCTGTATCTCTATTTTAAATTGCTTATTTAGCCCAGGACAAGCCATTTCACATCCTCCATAATCAATAAATATCAAGTAAATTCTTCCAAAACAAAGTGGAAACCAAATCTGGATAATGAGCGGACTTAAGCCTTTAATGAAGCTCCACCATGGCCGCTTCCGTGGGCAGCTCACTGCTTTCATGACGTTCTTCCCAAGCGGAGACAAATTGGAACGGGCACCCTTCAGGGTTTTCTCAGGAAGCAGGACTCATCCCAGCACATGAAATGGACGTGGCCTGATTAAATCAGACTCCTCGAGGACCTGCTCTGGGCCTGGGCTGCCGGTGTGTGCACAAAGCCGGCCCCAGGGGGGCCCAGCACCACCAGCATGAAGCCTCCCCGGCCAGGAAGGGGCCTGGAGGACAGAGTGGCTCCCAGGAGCATGTGTTCAGCCCTCGATGCACAGAGGAACCGCTGAATATGGAAGGAAAATACCAGAACTTGCCTTTTTTTTGTTTGTTTGCATTTCTGAAAGTTGTGAGAGTTAGATTCATATACAGCGGGACTCCCCTGGGACGCCAGGGGAGGCTTCACCTTCCAGTGCAGAGCTAAGATCCCAGAAGCCTCAAAGCTGAAATCCCGGCCAATAGAACAACACATAAAACAGAATCAACAGAATCAATATCAGAACAAACTCAATAAAGACTTTAAAAGTGGTCCACATCAAAAAAATCTTAAAAAAAATCATACCCTGATTTGAAAGAAGTGTTGGACGCTGCTTCCCTTAGTGGTTGGCTTGATCTTGACGGCAGCTCTAGGAGGTGAAGACTTACAATCCTTGTTTCCTCAGGAAGCAGGGCTCAGATGGTTCCAGTGATCAGCGGCAGGTCAGGTCACCGCCTGGAGGCATCAGAGCTGCCAGGCTGGTCCCCAGACGGTCTCTTATTGCCGTTGTTTAACCATTTCGTGGGTGAGCCTGTCTTCATGTGGTTACATGTATGTATTAATAGCTTCCCTGGGGGCTCAGACAGTGAAGAGTCCACCTGCAACGAAGGAGACCGCGTTTGGGTTCGATCCCTGGGTTGGGAAGATCCCCTGGAGAAGGAAATGGCAACCCACTGCAGTATTCTTCCCTGGAGAATCCCATGGGCAGAGGAGCCTGGTGGGTTACAGTCCATGGGGTCGCAAAGAATCTGACTTGACTGAGTGATTAATACTTTCACTTTAGTTTTTAAAGCAAACTCCACCTGTTCTCCCTGGTAACTATCAGTTTACATTCCGACTAACAGTGCAAGAGGGTTCCCTTTTCTCCACATCCCCTCCACCATTTATTGTTTGTAGACTTTTTGATGATGGCCATTCTGACCGTGTGAGGTGATACCTCATTGTAGTTTTGATTTGCATTTCCCTAATAATTAGTGATGTTGAGCATCTTTTCATGTGTGTGTCAGGAGATCTGTATGTCTCCTTTAGATAAATGTCTTTTTAGTTCTGCTACATGTTTTTTGATGGGTTTTTGGTTTTTTTTTTTTAATGTTGAGCTGCATGACCTGTTTGTATATTTTGGAGATCAATCCTTTGTCAGTTGTTTCATTTGCAAATATTTTGCTCCCATTCTAAGGGTTGTCTTTTTATCTTGTTTATGATTTCCTTTGCAAGGTAAAAGCTTTTAAGTTTAACTCGATCCCATTTGGTTATTTTTTGTTTATTTTTTATTAGTCTAGGAAGTCAGTCATAAAAGATCTTGCTGCAATTTATGTCATAGAGTGTTCTACCTGTGTTTTCCTCTAGGAATTTTATAGTGTCCAGCCTTGTGTTTGCGTCTTTAGTCCACTTTGAGTGTGCTTTTGTGTGTTAGGGAGTGTTCTAATTCCATTCTTGTACATGTAGCTGTCCAGTTTTCCCAGCACCACTTATTAAAGAGACTTCTTTTCTCTCTTGCGCATTCCTGCTCCTTTGTTATAGATTAGGTGACCACAGGTGCTGGAGTTTTTCTCTGGACTTTCTCTCCTGCTCCATTGGTCTGGGTTTCTGTTCCTGTGTCAGGACCACACTGCCTTGATGACTGCAGCTTCCTTAGATGGTCTCATCTCTGCCTCCTTCTGTCCGCCTCCATCAGCCAGATCTGATCCTGGCTCAGATGTCACCTCCTCAGAAGGGTCTCCTTGACCACCCAACCTAAGGTGACCCCTTCAAAATCACCCTGTACTACATGACTGCATTTTGATTTCTTCATATTCTTTGTCAATACTGACACGAGCTTGTTTATTCTTTGTGCAGCATTCCTTCCTTATATTAGAAGCTTCATGGGAGTGGAAACTCACCTGTGGTTGTTAAGTGTCCCCAGTGCAACCAGTAGTACCAGGCCCACAGGCGGCAGGTGACACAACCAGATGTCCAAGTGGACATGTAAATGACTTCCTCCTCCTTCACTGTGACTTCTTTTGAAGGTCAAGGCGGGCTTACAGAATGCTTGAGATAATTCCAGGCCATGATGGCTGCAGAAAGTTGAGGGAGGTTTTGTTTTGACAGCATCTTTTAGCCTGAGCTTTCTTAGTCTGGTGAACTAAGTGCGGGCGGGCCCAGGTGAATGACCCCGGGGATTCAGTCTCTCAGTGAGGAGGCTCCCACCCAGAGGTCACCCCTCGGACAGCCCAAGCAGAAAGAAGCCTGGCGGGTGGAGGGTAGTTAGGTCATGGAGAGGTTGTTGACATAAAGGGAACATTGACTTCCAGGAAACGGGAGGGGCCCTGCTGAGAGCCAAGGTGTGGGGAGGTGGAGATCCTGTCCTAGGAGGCTGGGGCGTCCCTCACTCCCCCAGCAGTGTGGCCCCCGCCCTCCTGACTGCCCCGTGGTCACACACACTCCTCCTTCCGTCTCACAGGATGCGTTTCCGGGGCCTCTTGCTAACCTCTTGACTCTCTTCTCTTTGCCAAATCCTAGGGCCAGCTCTGTCTCCTCCTGACCTCTCTGAAGCTTCTGACTCCGTGAATCACTTTCTATCGCTCTTGGCCGGCTTCCTTACAGAAAGAAAAAAACCCTTTTGCTAGATTAATATTAATCACAAAGGATACGTTTTTACACTTTCTTTTTTTTTTTACATCTCATTTTTCAATCTCAATGGATTCAATTTGTTGCAGCTACAATACATTGCAATTAAATATTGGAGACAGGAGCTGGGGACAAAAGTCAATATCGATAGAATGTGTGTTAAATATTGAAGTTTTCAAAATAGAAATGAATCACCTTATTATTTTCTGTGGACAGGCAGCTGCTCAGCACAGCGCACTCCCCGGGGGCAAAGCTTTGATTAGTGTCCACCATGTGCCCACAGCTTCGAGCACAGCGTCCAGCGCTCTGTGCAGCTTTTGTTCCCTTGAAGCAGGTACTCAAGCCAGGTCGTGGTTCCCTCTCTGACAGCAGCGGAGTGTGCAGGGCTGGGACAACCAGTGTCTGGACTCAGGAAACTTGCGTTTGAGGCTTTGCAGTGAGCTCACACTGAGGAATGCTCTGCTTCCAGCTGTTATCCCCCCGAATAGATCATCAGTGACGATGCTCCAGAAATTGGAGAATTACTGTTTGAGGGCAAATTCAGACTGTTCTACCAAAATCTTATTCACACACACCACACACACACACACACACACACACACAATGGATGCTGCCCTGAGTGGCTTTAACTGAGTTTTGAAATCTTCATAGAATATACTGGATGCACTCTAATGGCAGAAAGTGAAGAGGAACTAAAGAGCCTCTTGATGAAGGTGAAAGAGGAGAGTAAAAAAACTGGCTTAAAACTTAACATTCAAAAAACGAAGATCATGGCATCCAGTCTGATCACTTCATTGCAAGTAGATGGGGAAATAGTGGAAACAGTGAGAGACTTCTTTGGGAGCTCCAAAATTACTGCAGATGGTGACTGCAGTCATGAAAGTAAGAGATGCTTGCTCTTTGTAAGAAAAGCTATGACCAACCTAGACAGTGTATTAAAAAGCAGAGACATCACTTTGCTGACATAGGTTTGTACAGTCAAAGCTATGGTTTTTCCAGTAGCCATGTATGGATGTGAGAGTTGGACCATAAAGAAAACAGCACCAAAGAATTGAAGCTTTTGAACTGTGGTGTTGGAGAAGACTCTTGAGAGTCCCTTGGGCTGCAAGGAGGTCAAATCAGTCAATCCTAAGGAAATCAGTCCTGAGTATTCATTGGAAGGACTGATACTAAAGCTGAAACTCCAAAAGCCCCCCCCTTGGCCACCTGAAAAGACCCTGATGCTGGGAAAGATTGAAGGTGAAAGAGAGTGGCAGAGGATGAGATAGGTTAGATAGCGTAAGTGATTCAATGAACATGAATTTGAGCAAACTGTAAGAGATAGTGATGATTCCAATACAAAATCCACTTCCAATAGACAAATGTGGAGAAAACCATGAAGTGAGCTGAGTGCACATGTTCAGAGACGAGTGTCCTGTCTGAGGTTATGAAGCTAAACCCACACCCGAGGTCAGGATCACAGGCACACGTGCCCTCACATTCTCATCTGATGGTGGGTACCCCCTTGGATATCTCTAAGCAACTGGAATAAATCCCTTTGTGAGGGCGGCTTTGTCCGGGGTCTGATGCTCTGGAAACCAGACTGTAGGCTGGGACAGGAAGCAGGCAGAGTTGACCTGACGTCTGCAGTAGGCCCAGTGCACTGGGGGCTGGATCTTGTGCCAGGAGGGTCTGAGGTCAGGCAGGACTGGGGGCATGAGACTAGCCACTCCAGGAAACGAAGGGCCGTCTCCACGAGTCCTGAGAGGTTTGGGAATGGTGCGTCTGATGGGGTCATCAGAGCTGTTGGTGTGTTTTCTCCCGCTGTGGTTCTCCTGCCCTAGCAGGCAGGTTCTTTACCACTGAGCCACCTGGGAAGCCCTTCTTGGCAGTGAGTCTCAACCCTGGCTCCACACAAGAGTACTTGGGGAGTATTTAAAAAAAAAAGAATACTGATGGCAGGATTGCACCCTGAGAAATTCTGATTTAAGAGGCCTGGGGGGGGACCTTCAGGAGTATTTAAGAGGCCTG
>CM035291.1:736274-788554 GCA_020226075.1 Hydropotes inermis | reverse complement strand
GTGGGGACAGTGACGGGATCATGGCCAGAAAGTGGCGGAAGCTCGGCGTGGGAGCAGCCCGTGTCCCCAGAGGAGGCAGATGGGCCCCAGGCAGGGCCCAGAGGGCACCGCTGGCGGTAGACCTCAGGGGCGCCCTCGGGTGGACCCCAGGGCTGATGTGAGGTACCTGGGTCTGGTGAGGTGAGCTCAACCCTGTGGCCGGGTGACCCCTGCAGAGAGAACAGCCCCCCTTCCTTTCTGACTTCCCATCAGAATGAGGGTGCGTGAGGCATCCAGCTGGCGCTTCTGGATCTCAGGCCTGGCCCTTCCGCAGGGCAAACCAATTAACCTTTGAGCCTCAGCGGGGTGAGGAAACACTCTGTCCCCTCGCACACTTTCCAGAGGTTAACTGTGCCCCGTTCCCGCCTCCAGGAAGCCCTGTGGGCCCTCGTCAGGGTCTCCTCCCCACCCTGCTTCCTCTCTCTGCACCTTCCTTCAGGCCCCATCTCATACTGGCTTGAATTAAACGTCAGCATCTAAAGTGGCAGAGCTGGCTGGGACTTGGAGCCTACCATGAGGGTTTTATTTTATTTTATTCACACCAGTCTCTTCCACCAAGTTAAAAAAGTCCAAGGTGTCTTAATAGCAGAGGTGTCATCATTTGTACAGCGCCCTGCAGTGTAAGGAACACTTATATATTTATCATCTTACCAAACTGTTGAAGGCTGAAGACAGACATAACTACACCTGGACCTCGTCCAGTTTCTGCGTTATCAGGTGTAGAGACTTCCCACCTCCAGACCACCTGTCAGTGAGAGATTTTTGACACTCAAAGAACTGATTCCTCTTGCTGGAATTTGTCAGAGCCACCATATTGTGAACCTGAACTCTAAGGAACAGTGTTGGAGCCAGACTCACCTGAGCGGACCATCCTGGGTGGTCATTTTCTTGTCCAGGAGCAGCCCTTCCCTCTTTACATCCTCCCTCCTCCAGCCTGTGCACTTAAGCCCTGCTCATTGTTCAGTCGCTCAGTCGTGTCTGACTTTTGCGACCCCATGGACTGCAGCACGTCAGGCTTCCCTGTCCATCACCAACTCCTGGAGTTTGCTCAAACTCATGTCCATTGAGTCAGTGATGCCATCCAACCATCTCATCCTCTGTCGTCCCCTTCTCCTCCTGCCTTCAATCTTTCCCAGCGTCAGGATCTTTTCCAATGAGTCAGCTCTTTGCATCAGGTGGCCAAAGTACTGGAGTTTCAGCTTCAGCATCAGTCCTTCCAATGAATATTCAGGGTTGATTTCCTTTAGGATTGAATGGTTTGATCTCCTTGCTGTCCCTGGGGACATGTGGTAAGCACACCCCCTGCCATCATGGCTTACCACACACTCGGACGATTCCCGAAAGGTCCTGAAGAGGCTTTGTGTTAACAGTTGACCAGAGCTTCAGCTGACTTGGTTGCCCACCCTCCATACCTCCCCTCTGGGGTTTGGCCCCCTCTGGGGTCCATCTGTCAGGGATTTTCCTCTCCTCAGGGCCTGAGTGTGGTGCCAGTTCCTGGTGAACCGGACTTTGTAATAAAATCCTGCACAAATAATCAGCTCTGAGTAGAAAGCGCAAGTGGCTCAGATGGTAAAAATCCGCCTGCCAAGCAGGAGATGCAAGTTCCATCTCTGGGTCAGGAAGATCCCCTGGAGAAGGGAATGGCAACCCACTCCAGTGTTCTTGCCTGGGAAATCCCATGGACATAGGAGCCTGGTGGGCTACAGTCCATAGGGTTGATCACAAGGAATGGGAAACGAGTTAGCAACTAAATCAAATTATGCGTCGAGCAGTAACCATTTGTACTGATGTCCTATTGCAGAGCCTCACATGGCTCTGAGCACATGTCTGTGCAGCCAGGGCCTTGGGGGTGAGCCTGTGCTGGGAACGTGGGAGGCTTCTGGGTGGAGCTTTCTGATCATTTCGCATGATGTACTCTGCATACATCAGGCCTGGCGTGCTGCAGTCTATGGGATCGCAAAAAGCTGGACACGACTGGGTGACTGAACTACAGCAAGAACTCTGCATGTAGGTTAAATGGGCAGGGTGACAATATACAGTCTTGCCGTCCTCCTGTGTCAATTTGGAACCAGTCTGTTGTTCCATGTCTGGTTCTAACTGTTGCTTCTTGACTTGGATACAAATTTCTCAGGAGGCAAGTGAGATGTCTGTATTCCCATCTCTTTAAGAATTTTCCACAGTTTGTTGTGGTCCACACAGTCCAAGGCTTTAGTGTATTCAAAGAAACAGAGGTAGATTTTTTTTAGAATCATCTTGCTTTCTCTATGATCCAACCAATGTTGGCAATTTGATCTCTAATTCCTCTGCCTTTTCTAAATCCAGCTTGTACATCTGAATGTTCTTGGTTAAGATAAGCCCCAAAGATGGCATGTTACAAATACTGTTCTGCACCTTGATTTTTTTTTTTCACCTAATAGTGTATCAGAGATCTCTCTATGTCTGTACTTAGAGATCTTCCTTACGGCTTGTTTTATTCAGTCTGTGCATGGGTGTTTGGTTTGTTTCCTGTGTTTTGCTGTCACATATAATGCCACTGTGTTTTGCTCAAACACTGCTTTGCTTTTCTTTCCAATGTCTCTTTGGGATAGATTTCTAGAAGTGGGATTCCTGAGTCAAAGGATAAATGCATGTGGGATATCAGGAGGCATTGCAAATTCCCCTTCCTAATGGTCATTCATACTGTTTTGCATTAAAAAAAATTGTCCGTGCAACCAGGCATGCGGAATCTTAGTTCCCTGACCAGGGATTGAACCTGCACCCCGTGAACTGGAAGCATGGCTCACCCTCCCAAGTGCAAACACTGTAGATGACTTCTCCCTGATTTTGGACTGTATGTAAATGGGGTCCCTTTTATATCTGCCTTCTTTTGTTCAACATTGTGGGATTCACCCATTATACCATGTGTAACCACAGTTTGTTCTTTTTCATTCCTATATAGTATTTCATTTTTTGAATTATGCTGTAGTTTATGTATTCATTCTACTGTTAGTGGGCATTTTAGTCATTTCTTCTCTGAAGTGGTTATGAGTAGTGTTGCTATTAACATTCTTGCTGAATTTCCATGGAATTTTATACCTAGGAGTGGAATTTCTGGATCATAAGGTGTGCATATTCTCTACTTAGTAGATATGGATGATTGATTTTCTGGAGTATTTACACTGAAGTATGCTCTTATTATCAGTACATGAGATTCAGTTGTTCCAAAATCTCATCAACCCTTAGTATTCTCTGTCTTTCAATTTAATTTTGTGGTGATGTTTGTGATCCCATGGAGCCTGCCAGGCTCCTCTCTCCATGGAATTCTCCAGGCCAGAATACTGGAGAAGGTAGCCATTCCCTTCTCCAGGGGATCTTCCCAACCCAGGTCTCCCACATTGAAGGTAGATACTTTACCAGCTGAGCCACCAGAGAAGCCTTAGACAATTTTATTTTAATGTTGAGCACCTTTTAGTGTGTTTAATGTGCTTATTGGTCATTTGATTATATTCTTTTGTGAAGTAACTAAGTCTTTTGTTCATTTGTCTATTGGGTTGCATATCTTTTTCTTGTTGACTTTTAGGACTTTTTACATATTCTGAAGGTAAATTATTTGTTAGGTATATGTACTATGTCTACTTTACACTCTGAGGCTTGCCCTTTCACCTTCTTAATGTTGTCTTTGATGAGTAAAAGTCTCTAATTTCAATTAAGTCTAGTTGACCAGTCTCTTTTTCTAGAGTTAGTGCATTTTAGATTTTTTTTCTCTGTTTTTTCCTAGATGATTTAGTATTTCATCTTTTACATTTAGTTCTGCAATCCATCTGGAATTGATTTCTGTGTGTAGTGTGAATTAGGTGTCAAGGCTCATTTTTCTCCCATATGGTTATCCGGTAGATCCAACACTGTTTATTAAAGTTTGGTTTTTCCTTATTGTACTGCATTGTCACCACTGTCATCAATCAGGTGATCGTATATGTTTAGGTCTGTGTCTGGACATTCTATGCTGTTTCATTAGTTTACTTGCCTGTTTTTATGCTTTATCACACCGTCTTAGCTGCTGTGGCTTTATAACAAGTCTTTTTTTCAATTGTGGAAAAATATCCATAACATAAAGTGTCATCATTTTAACCATTTTTAAGTATACAGTTAAGTGGCATTAAGTAGCTTCATAGTGTTAGCATACATATCCAAATTTTTAAAATTTTAAACACTAAAAATTTTTAAATTTTGCAAAGCATATAGCATGAAGAATACCATCTTACCATTTTTAAGTGGACAGCACAGTAGTGCTAAGTATATTTACATCATTGTGCAGCAGACCTCCAGAACGTTTCCGTCTTCTGAAACACACTCTGCACCCATTAAATAACAACCCCCATTTCCCCTTGTCTCCTGGGTACTTCTACTTTCTATGATTTCACTATGCTAACCACCTCAAATAAGTGGAATTGTGCAATGTTTGTCCTTTCATGTCTGGCTTATTTCACTTAATATCATGTCCTCAAGGTTCCTTTACGTTGTAATAGGTATCAGAATTTCCTTTCTTTGCAAGGCTGAATGATATCATATGTGTAGACCACATTTTTGTGTATCCATTTATCCATTGATGGACGACAGTTTGCTTTCATCTTTTGGCTATTGTGAAAAATGCTGCTATGAACATGAACAAACAAGTATCTACTTGAATAGATCAAAAACAATTCTGGAAAGTTCCAAAAACAAAACTGGAATTTTCCATGTACCTCCAAGTATTAACATAGCATTGAGTGTGAGAAGTTAATCTAGAGATGATTTAAAATATACAGGAGGATGTGCATAGGTCATATACAAATACTGTGCTATTTTCTATAAGGGACTAGAACATCCACAGATCGGGGTATTCAGTGGGAGTGGGGGCACCCTGAAACCAATCCCTGAGAGATACCGTGTATTTCTTATCATACCATAGTGACCCTGCCCAAACGTATGGTCCCCTCTTCTTCTTCAGGAGAGACATTGGGCCCCTCAACACCCATCTCTTCTCAAAGTGTCTCCTCTGGTTCTTGCCCCAGGCTCTGTGTCCAACTCCTTGCAGATGACCCTGAGTTTTGGGACCCCAGAAAAACCCACTCATCCTTGGTCATCTGCAGGTCCCAGCAACATATGCTCGGGCCCGCAGGTGTCCTGAAGCTGAATGTGGAGGAAAGAGCAAGACCATGTTCAGGTCTGCGGTCGCCAGCCAGCTTGGCTTTGGTCATTGAATTGGCTTGTGGCTTATTCCTTGGGCACGCAGTTAGAAGCCTGGCGGGGTAATGCGTTGATATACAAGCTTTGTTCTTCATCTTCTGCCTTCCCCTCCCTCCATTTCATGCACCCAGAGAGGCTCTGAGTGACATCTCCTCAGGGGACGTTTGAAGAGAAGTCCGCTTAGCGCCAGCAGCTCTGTTTCCTTGGAATTGCTTGAGGAGTTGCCTGTAGGGGCTTCAAGAGGGAAGAGGAAAAGAAGTTGGTAGGCTCAAGACTAGCAAGGCCCAGGTCTCTGGTGAAGTGGCAGCACTCTGAAAGGATTCCTGTGTGGGATGCCATATTGCTGGGTCCTGGACACCCGAGTTGCCAAAAGACAGAGTTTGGAGCCCTCAAGCAACGCATGAGTGGCTGGCCGTTGGTTTGCAGACACAGAGTAAGCTTGGGCACTCAGCAGCAGCTGGGAAAGACAGAGGAACAGAGGTGTCTCCCAGGGGTTTTGGGTCGGCCCCAAACATCAGAAGCTCAGTCTTGGGCTAGAGGATATGGGGGTGTGTGTGTAGCTAATTAATGGTGGTCAAGGTTGAGTTTCCTGTTAACTTGGCAGGGTGGAGATTTTTAAGGGTTGAATTGTGTCCTTTCAAAAGATATTTTGAAGTCCTAACCTGTAGTACTTCAGAATGTGACCTTACTTGGAAATAAGGTCTTTATAAAGATAAACAAGTTACAGTGAGGTCAGCAGGGTGGGCCCTAATCCATTATGCCTGGTGTCCTTACAGGAGGGGAAATTTGGACAAAGAGACGCAGGGAACACCGTGAACTCCAGAGCTGTGAGATGATACATCTTTCTTTAATTGGCGTATAGTTGATTTACAGTGTTGTGTCAATACATTTCTATTGTTTCAACCACACAGTGGTTTACATTATCACAGCAACCCTAGGAAACCAATACAGAGATTCAGAATTGGGTTTAAGGAGAATAGAGAAAGGCAGTATTTCTTATGCACGTGGATTTATGAACCGAGGTTCCTACCAGCTGGCAACTGGAGAGCTAATTTCCTGAACATCCGTGTGGTTTTCTGGAAAAAGTTTCTAAAGCTGTCTGGTATCCTTCAGCTGTCCATCCAGGGTTACACTATCTCCTCTCTGGAATGCGCTTTCCCCTCCTTCAGCCCTCCCAAGCGTGTGGTCAGGTGGATTCCACGGCAGTGCTGAGCAGAGAGGGTCAGGGCCAAGAGCACACACTGGGTTCTCGGCCGCTAGGCCGGCCCGCCTCTCTGCCATCAGGATGTGCTGTCCCCAGTGGTCAGCGTCCTTCAGGATGGAAGCTCCCTTTATGGTCACAGAGGGATCCTGTCCCCTGGCAGAAAGCAGGGATGAACAGAAAGTTCCCACAGTTTTATGGAAAAAAGAAGCCAGAGTGAGGAGGCCTGGATGAGGGCGGGCCGAGCCAGCCACCGGAGATGTGGGGGAGACCCAAGCTCAGCAGGAGCCGGTCACATGCCCTGCTGGATGAGAAACTTGTGCAGACGTGGTGCCATGATGTGTTCGCGAGGCCTGTAGCTCCCCAGGAGTACCTGGCTGGTGTGGGTGGGACCACACCATGAACACCGTGTTCAGGGCCAGGATCCGGTTCCCCTGGGTCTCCCTGGCGCTGGTGAGCTGTCACAGCACAGGTGGGATGTGGGTGCTGGGAGGCCAGGCGAACGGGGGCCGGTCCTGGTTTGGATGGGAGACTGGGGTGGCCGAGGGGTGCCTGCATCCTGCGAGGGCAGGCTTGGCTCTGATGCGGGAGGGGCCGGGTCGCACAGCGCCACTGGGAAAGAGGTGGTTGTGCTAGGTCGGACCAGGTGGAACTGTTGAGCAGGGGCTGCTCCGGAAAATGTTTACACCAAGGATGGGAGGCCAGGACGCAGCCTGCAAGAGGAGGGGAGGGATCACTTCCTGAATTCTAGCACGATGCCTCTGACTGCACACAGTTTCCAGTAAAAACCCCCTTCATTCATTTCACTTTTATTGTAGGAAACTTGGAGGTTGTAGCAAGATGAAGGAAATCTTTTTTCATGAGCAATGATAAAAACAGTTAAGAATAGATGGAGGACAACGTGGAGGGTCTTAGAATTTGTCATGAGGCCACTAGGGGGCAGAGGAAGACAGCTCTTTGGAAGGAGCCAGTAAAACCACTGCGGTCCCAGTCCTTTCCCACCACAGAACGCTTTAGTTAAAAAAAAGAACAAAAGCCCCCCCCCCCCCCAAAAAAAAAGAACAAGCATTGCACAAGAATGGCTTTACCACTATCAAGAGTTTCTGGTATTCGGAGGTAGTTTGTATTTTGCAGATGGAGTGTGAGTATCAGACGGAACCCTACCTGTAACTGGAAATCAGTCAAAATTCAGTCAGGCCAGCTGTTTAGCATGTGCTTCTGGCTCACACAGGGGCTTCCCTGGTGGCTCAGAGGTTAAAGCGTCTGCCTGCAATGCAGGAGACCTGGGTTCGATCCCTGGGTCGGGAAGATCCCCTGGAGAAAGAAATGGCAGCCCACTCCAGTGTTCTTGCCTGGAGAATCCCATGGACGGAGGAGCCTGGTGGGCTGCAGTCCATGGGGTCACAGAGAGTCCGACACTGAGCGACTTCACTTTCACTTTCTGGCTTGCACACGTGCGCCAGTATCTAGGGTCACTGTTTTTAGAGAATGTTCCGTCGTGCTGCTCTTTTGGCTGCTGCCATTTGATTTAGGAGGGAATCAACCTCAGGTCCAGTCTGATCTCAGCAAAGTCTGAAATTGTTACTTCTTGCTGTTGTTCAGTTGCTCAGTCATGTATGACTCTTTGCACCCCATGGATGCAGCACGCCGGGATTCGCTGTTCACCATCTCCTGGAGTTTGCGCAGATTCATGTCCGTTGAGTCAGTGAAACCATCCAACCATCTCATCCTCTGTCTCCTCCTTCTCCTCCTGCCTTCAATCTTTCCCAGCATCAGGTTATTTCCAATGAGTTGGTTCTTCACATCAGGTGGCCAAAGTATATGAGCTTCAGCTTCAGCATCAGTCCTTCCAGTGAAAATTCAGGGTTGGTTTCCTTTAGGATTGATTGTTTTGATCTCCTGGCAGTCCAAGCGACTCTCAAGAGTTTGTGACTCTCAGAGCCTGTTTTACCACATGAAGGACTTTTCCCACTGAAACCCTTCCTGCCTCGCAAAGCGCTAGGAAAGCAGACGGTGACTCACGGTGACCCCGTCACCAGGCACAGTGGGAAGACAGCGACACCTCTGCGGGTGCCTCATACCTGGCGAGTGTCTTGTAGTTGATTCCCTAATGCCAGGAACACGGGCCTTCCCTGGTGGTTGAGATGGTAAAGAACCCAGCTGCAATGCAAGAGATCTGGGTTTGATCCCTGGGTGGGGGAGATCCCCTGGAGAAAGGAATGGCAGCCAACTCCAGTGTTCTTTCCTGGAGAATCCCGTGGACAGAGGGGCCTGATGGGCTGCAGTCCACGGGGTCACAAAGAGCTGGACACGACTGAGCAACTAACACTTTCAACCATTTGATGCAGTGATCTTATGGGTTGAATTAAAGTACTTTTTGACCCTGAAGATCTATCTCCCCCCAGTTCTATGAAGTGAGGATGAAAGATAACATCCCATTCAAAAAAGCTAAGGCTCTGAGGACTTCCTTCTCCAAGTTCTGTCAGTCAGCAGAGGTTTATGAGCTCGGTGTCCGATTTGATGACTGTTGAGGGGTTCAGAGATTAATTGAGGAAACAGACATATGACCTAACAGCAGAGTGTGGTCTGAGGCTCCACACGAATGTGTCTGGGGGGCTATGCACGCAGAAGAGGAGGTTCCAAGGCTCAGCTGAGGAAAGCCAACCCGAGGAGGCTGTAACGATGTGGCCCCTTTTAGCCGCTCCGGCTCCCCCCAAGCAGCTGGCAATAGCAACACCAAAACCACTTTGGACGGACATTTCTGTGTTTCAAATTGCACAGGATTCTTGCAGAGAACAAAACATGATCATCCCTGTGGAAGACAAGCTTATAGTAAAGAGGAGTAATTATAAAATGCTAAAGGACACAGTCATCAAGAGTTAAGTGTCCACACCAAACATTGTAGGTTTTAGGTAATAGAATATTCAGAGAGCATAAAGTAATGCATTTAAAATATAAACCACAGAAGAGCAAGTAATAAATGGAGATAAATATGACCAGATAGATTCAAAGAAGAGCCAAATAGAACTTGTAGAAATGAAAAACAAGATTATTTAAATAAAACATTCAATGGATGGGGTTAAGCAGCAGCTTAGACACAGCTAAAGGAAAAGTTTGTAAGTTGGAAGATGGAACCAAGGGGAGATAGAAAATATTAAAGAGAGCTTAAGAGGCATGAAGGATAGAATAACATGAGCTGTCATATCCCTGATAGGAATTTTAAGCTGGAAGAGAAAGAATGAGACAGTGGCAATCTTCAAAGAGATACTGGCTGAGTTGTTTTTTGTTGTTGTTTGTTTATTTGTTTGTTTTTTAAAGAACTAACAGAAGACATGATCCTTCATACTCAACTGGTAGGGAGTCCTGAGTAGTATAAGTAAAAATAAAGGCACACCTACAGATGAAAATGAAATTGCAGAACACCAAAGAGGGGAAAGAGATTAAATCTCTCTTGATAAAGAAAACAGATTAAAAAACAAACGGGCTTGCCTACAAAGCAACCACAGCCCAACCGAAAACAGCCTTCTCAACATCAACAAGAGAAGTCAGAAAAAAAGGCACATGCCAACAGAAAGTAAGTACCAAGGTAGACTCCAAAATTGAGCCAAAGGGTTATTCAGAGCAAGGATACAATAAAGACATCTTCAATAAAATAAGAGTGGAAAGTTTATAAAAATAGTTTTTTAAATTTATTTTTGTCTGTGCTGGGTCTTCATCGCTGCGCAGGCTTCTCACTGCAGAGGCTCCTCTTGTTTGGAAGCGCAGGCCCCCACAGGGCGTGGCGAGTTTGGCAGCCGCGGCTCCCGGCTCCAGAGCGCAGGCTCAGCAGCCGCGCTGAACGGGCTTAGCTGCTCCTCGGCACGTGGGATCCTCCCGGCTTGGGGATCGAACCCATGTCTCCTGCACTGGCAGGCGGACTCTCTCCCACTAAGCCACCAGGGAAGCTCAAAGTGGAAAGTTTACCCCTAGCAGATCCTCCCTAAAAAATACACTAATAAATATACTTCAGAGCAAAAAGCGTAAGTTGAATCTAAAGGAAATGAGCAGGATACAGAGAAGCCTTCTGCTTCCCCTGCCGCTCACGGGGAGGAGGGCCAGGCGAGGAGGGCACTCACAGATGGGGCAGGAGCACGTGGGGCCCTCCTGTGACTCCACTGTGTCAGCGACACGCAGTGTCTGTCTACTTAAATCTCTGGCTGCGGGTCTCCATCAACTCACCCCTCCTGGGACAGAGGCCGGAGGCCAGGAGGACCCCAAAGTGCATCACAGGGCCTCCAAGCCCTGTGCTGCTCAGGCTGCGGAAGGAGCGCACTGCTGGTTTTGGGGGGGAATCTGTCACCGATCCCTGCATCCTCCACAGCAGCCTCCCACTGGCTGAGGTGGGCGCCCGTCTTTGGGATCTCTCTAAGTCTGACCGTAAGACAGAGACTCCAGATGGAGCAGTTTATTTGGAAGATGATCCCAGGAGACACTGGCAGGGGCGTGGGGACACAGGACAGGAAAGGGAAGACAGCCAAGTGCATGATATCAAACTGGTTGCCCTCGCAGGTGACTGAAGCTTATGCCTGCTCAGGAAGCTCTGGAAGCCAGTGTAGAATGTGCCTCTGAGTGTCCTGTCTGGGGGGTAAGGGAGCCGAGGTGTTCATACACCCGCCCCGTCCCGCCCTGTTGGGAGGCTGTTCCAGGGGCATCAGTTCCTAGGCACTTTGGCCTGCTGCCCTGGTTGCAAGGCGGGTGCTACAAGTCAAGAAAAAGTCTTTGGGCCACAGGAGGAGGTTCTGGCCGTGGGAATTCCACGCTGTCATCGCTGAAGGGGAAGGACAAGGGTGTAGACAGACTCAGGCAGCATCCGCTATCACAGCTTGATTCCAGGCCGCAGGAGAGCGTGCTTCTTTCACAGGCAACACGAAGACCCAGCAAACTCGGGGCCAGAAAGGTGCTTCGGAACGTCCCTCTGCTTACTGGCCTTGTCTGAATGAACCCTGCCGCCTCCCGGTTCTCGTGCAAACTTTGGGAGGGGTTGCAGGAAGCCTGGGGCTTTTGCCTCTCACTGCAGGGACAGAATCTAGAAAACAACAACCGTGAGTATGTGCCTTGTCCGCCAGTTTTGCTAGTGGCCTGGCAGGCCGTCAGCAGGCAGATGTGCACTCGAAAGACCACGCAGGTGCAGCCGGCACCACAGACAGCAGGTGATGGAAAGGAGCAGGAAATTCGGGACGCTTGACTCCTCGCTGACTCACCCTCCAAAAAAGTGGCGCGCCTTTATATTCCTGACATTCGCCCAGGTTTGAGTACTATAAAAAGAACCGGAAAGGAGTAAACTTAGAAACACACCTTTTGGCACTCTTAAAATGGGAAAAAAAGCTTTGGGGAGTGACAGGAAGAACACCAGGGCAGGTGGTGTTACTCACTGCAATTTAGCCTTGGCCGCAGCCTCGGTGGGGTACCTGTCCCATCCCACTGAATGGTTTTAATGACCCTGTCCTCTTCTTTTGTTCCTTTCTGTGGTCTGCAATTTTATCTTGAATGCCCAGTATTTTATAAAGTCTCTAATAGCTTGAACGTTCATTGTCCGCAGGGGGTTTCAGTTCACTGCCTCACCTAAAATGATGATGCTGCCTCTTGCTCGTCCTCTTTTCAGCCTCTTCTTACTCGCTCTGCCGTTTTACGGTTGTGAGGAGGGTGGGTCCCAGTGGAGAGCCCTGTGTCCACCTCGGCAGCTATTAGAGAGACTCGTATATGAAGCTGTGAAATCTCCATCTTTCCTAGAAGAGAGTTGGTGCTTCCCTGGTGGTTCAGCAGTAAAGAATCCGTCTGCAACGCAGAAGATGTGAGTTTGATCCTTGGATCAGAAAGAGCCCCTGGAGGAGGAAACGGCAACCCACCCCAGTATTCTTGCCTGGGAATCCCATGGACAGAGGAGCCTGATGGACTACAGTCCAGGGGGCTGTAAGCGTTGGACACGACAGCGACTGAACCAGCGCCACAGGAGAGGATCATGAATCAGGCCAGGCCCCAGCACTTGAATGAGAGTCTTGTTATGCTTCAGTGTCAGTTTCAGCTTTATCTATTCCATCCGTCCATCAGTCTATCCTACACCCACCCACCCATTGTTCCGCCACATCCCTCCTGCTCGGGAGCCAGCCGTCTCTCTTCCATCCCAGCCGTTTTCCAATCATCTTTCCAACCAAGCCAAGCGGCCTCCCCAGCCTTTCCTGCCTACCTACCTTCCTTTTTCTTCCTTCCTTCCCTGTTTCAAACAATGTCTCAAATAATCATCCTTCCGTCTATCCACTCATTTATGGCAACCATCCAAGACTGATCGAGGGCCTCTGAGCTAACCACCTAAGCATCGAAATCCAGAGGTAAAAATATTAGTTTACCGTTTAATAACATTTTTAAAAAAAATCTGTAACGGGATTACCTTTTCTTTTCTTTTAATGGAAACCATTTCCTCTAGAAATATTTGTGAATCTGCGCACATGCAGTCATAAGCCTATTCAGGGAAAAGTGGGAAGAGAATTCCTGAGAATGTCATTGTAATTTAACACGGGGCCCTGAACCAAGCGTCGCCTGAGGGATGCTGCCCCGTGTCGGGGAGCCCTTCCTCTGTGCATTTTCACTGGGCAGCGCAGACAACCTTGTACGCTTTCCTAGTGGAGCAGGAACTGAGACCGAGCCTTCCAGATGTCTGGACAGACTCTGGGAATGTGCACAGCAGGCAGAATGAGCCATGTGTTAGAAACTGGGGTCCAGACTCAGCTTCCTTCTGACGGCCCGGAATCTCCCAGCAAACCTCCTAACCTCAGCGTCTGTTTCTCCACATGGAGTTAGCGTGGCCTTGCCTCCTTTCACATAAATTGTGTGCAGACAGCCCAAAAAGAGCTTTGAAATCCATCAACTCTTTCTTTTAAAAATTTTCTATTTCTTAATTGCATAAATTGCTAAATGTTGACAGTAGAAAAATTAGAAGATCTGAATGAGAAAAAAACTAAAACAAACAGAAATAAAAATCTTTCAGTCCCACCACTCAGTTCCCCTAAGATGTGTTCTGTTCAGTTGCTAAGTCGTGTCTGACTCTTTTCGACTCCAGCCACATGCCAGGCTTCCCTGTCCTTCACCACTTCCCAGAGTTTGCGCAAGCTCATGTCCACTGAGTCAGTGATGCCATCCAACCATCTCATCCTCTGTTGTCCCCTTCCCCTCCTGCCTTCAGTTTCCCAGCATTAGCATTTAATGAATTCTCAAGCTAAAAAAGCAGTTTCTATAACAGGATATATAGTAATGATCCCAGCATTTAAAATTGTCTTTTCAAATATGCACATATATTGCAATTATTTTAAATTAACTTTAATTCCAATATTTATTCATAATATTAAAAAAGTTAGATAAGTAAAAGATAAAAATTTTAATTGATCATGCCCTACTATGTAACTTTAACCACTGATGACACTTTGGTGTATTATTCTCACAGAATTTTTATCTCTGTCTACATTTTACAATTACACCAAATCATACAAATATGTAATCTGTTTTTCCATTCAATGACCGACTTTCCATGTTAATATGTACACAGTTGACTCTTGACTTGCACAGATCTGAACTGCTTGTATTTAAAAAAAATGCATACTACAGTACTGCAAGGTACATGGTCTGTTGAATCCCCGGATGTGGAACCATGAATAGGAAGATCAACCATGAAGTTATATGCACATTTTTCATTGCAGGATATGGGATAGCACCCACCACACTGGTTGTTCAAGGGTCAGCTGTACTTCATGCTATTTAATTAGCTGTGACTCAACCACAGTTAATTCAGCCCATCCTCTGCGGTTGGCTAGTTAATATGTCTATCTTTCAAAAATTTGTAATTTTCCCCTGTGAACAACATACAGCCAAGATCCTTCCAGTGAAATTTTTGTGTGCATAATTTCAGAATTGTTGGACTGCTTATTCTCCCGTTGTGATATAGACGAATCGTCACACTTCAGAAATGTTGAACTATTTCAGAACAGTCCATTTCAGAAATGTTGGACTGTTTATTCTCCCGGTGTGATATAGGCGAATCTACCCTACCCCCTTATAAGAATATACTTAGAGAGGTCTGAATTGGAAGCCCTTTCTTCCTTTCAGCAGTCACACAGAAAGGGGAGACTGGAGAGTCTGTCTACAAGCCGTACTTTGTCCATCAGACGTCCCACCTGACAGATAAACTCTTTCAGTAGCTTTTCCCTAAATCCCTTCAGATTTGCCTTGCAAAGCCAAGAGAATGCAAATATAAATCCTTATCTTCCACCCCTTTTGCTACACAAAGTGGCAAATCATATGCACTGTCCTGAAGCTCACTCATTTTTCCCAAGAGACACAGGAGAGCGCTTTTGCATCCGTGCGGAGGACACGCCTCCTCTTGTTCAGGCAGTGGTCAGTCTCAGGGAGGCCTTGGTCTGGGAAGAGCCCCTGCTGACTGCAGTCTCCTAACACAGGCAAGGTTGCAGTGAGCCGTCTCCTACGCACGTCCTCTTCCGGGCCTGCCCGTGGCCACACGGCGCATTCTCAGAGGAGCGATCATATATTGGTATTTTTTTTTTTTTGGCCACACCACACAGCTTGCAAGATCTCAGCTCCCCGACCAGGGATTGAACCCAGGCCCTCGGCAGTGAAACCACAGGGTCCTAACCCCTGGACCACCAGGGAATTCCCCACTGGATGGATAAGACACAATCCCCTCCATAATGGAAATACCAGTTCACATCCCACCAGCAACATTCCACAGAGGCTGTCTCTCCACAGACCAGCTGACAGAGCATGGTATTAAAAACTAGGATTTTTGTCAGTGCAGTGGATGAAAACGTGTTTCAGGGGTGCTTTCTGTCCATGATGCCCATATTTTCTATTGGATTCTTTCTCTTTCTTTCATCTTATTTCTAGGTGCTCCTTTTTGTATTAGGAACTTTTATCCCTGATTTATCATATGAACAGCAAGAATTTTTTTTTACATTTGTCGTTTAGAAAAAATTAGCCTACAGTGGTTTTTTTCCTTTCCATGCAAAAGTTTAAACAGTGTGCGAGCTCAGTTGTGCCCAAGTCTGTGTGACCCTGTGGGCTGCAGCCCGCCAGGCTCCTCTGTCCATGGGATTCTCCGGGTGACAGCACAAGTGGGGTCCCATGCCCTCCTCCAGGGGATCTTCCTGACCCAGAGACAGAACCTGTCCCCTGTGTCTCCAGCATTGCCGGCAGGTTCCTTACCACCGAGCCACCCAGGAATCCCTTAAAGAGTGGAGTGGAGCATACTGGTCTCATCGCCGGGCCTCTAGGCAGTGAGTCGCAGACTGGCGAAGCAGGCACAGTGATGGGACAGTGATGTCCTCCGGGGGGCGCCCTCCCAGGCCTCCAGGAGCCCCGGCCCAGCCCCAGCACCCAGACGGCCCTGCAGCTCCTTGGGTTCCCAGGGGCTGGCTGCCTTTTTTCTTTTCTTTAAGCCTCATTTCATGGGAACAGGAGCACTGTAAGTATCTCACAAATCCATTTAGCGAGAACAGAGGGAACAGAGTCGGGAGCGGGCTTGTGTCGGGGAAACGTAATACGGTCAGGCCTGTGCCTGCCCCCTGGCCCCGCAGTGTGACTCGGGCTGCAGTTCTCCAACTGCCCAGAGGGGGCAGCACTGATAATGGAAGGCGATGTGCTTCCCAGTGTGTGTGGACCGTTCTGTGTACACGTCAGTTTTGTTTTGTTAGCAATGGAATAGTTTCATTTTTATTGTCAAAGTCCACCATTTATTAGGCTGCAGATCTGCAGCAGATCAATTTTTAATTTATACTTAGAAAAAAATTTTTTGCTTACTTTTTTAAATGGAGGAAAATTGCTTTTCAATGTTGTGTTGGCTTTTAAATGGCACTCATCACAGCCTAAGGCTTCCCTGGTGGCTCAGACGGTAAAGAGTCTGCCTGCTACGAGGAGACCCTAGTTTGACCCCTGGGTCTGGAAGATCTCTGGAGAAGGAAATGGCAACCCACTCCAGTGTTCTTGTCTGGAGAATCCCATGGACAGAGGACCCTGGCGGGCTGCAGTCCATGAGGTCGCAAAGGCTTGGACCCAACTGAGTGACTAACACTTCACTCTCATCGCAGCCTAGTAGTTTACGGACTGTGTCCTGAAACTGGGACAGGAACTGGGAGGTCTTTGCACATCCCTGAGTAAGTAAGGGTGTGCATCTTGGCTGTTCCTCTTGCCTCGGATGCAGCATTCTAGAAGAGCCCTGGGGCTGTAAGAATCATGCAGAAGGGGTGTAAGAATCCAACAAGCTTCTGTGCTGGCCAGAGAGCCTTCCTCTGAGGCAGCTCTTTTAGCCCTGTGGCGTTAACAGTGGAAACACGCACTTAGCCCTGACAACGCCAGGCTTGGAGATTCTGCCGTCCCCTCTCCTCATGGGTCCCCTCCTTTGGTGGGGACACCAAAGAACAGAGAGTTTAAGAGACTTGCCCCAAACTACCCACCCAGGACGTGGCAGAGCTGGGATCTGAACTCAGCAACCCAACTGTAGGGCGCAGGCTCCCAGTCAGTACTCAGTCAGTACTGAGTGGTCTCAGCCAGCAACTGCTCCTGCTGCTGCTTGGTCGCGCAGTCGTGTCCGACTCTTTTGCAACCCTATGGATTTTAGCCCTCCGAGCTCCTCTGTCCATGGGATTCTCCAGGCAAGAATACTGAAGTGGGCTGCCATGCCCTCCGGCAGGAGATCCTGCATTGGCAAGCAGATTCTTTACCACTGAACCTCCTGGGAAGCCCTCATTTAATGACTGAAAGTGAAAGTGAAGTTGCTCAGTCATGTCTGACTCTTTGCAATCCCATTGACTGTAGCCTACCAGGCTCCTCTGTCCATGGCCCTAATCACTTAATGATACTCCACACCTCAGAAGAGATAGAGAGGGAGGACAGGAAAGACAGTAAAGAAGGAACAGAGGAAGAAAACTGAGCAACTTCCGGCACCACTGCTGCTGCGCTGAGTGCTGGCCACTGTTACGAGGGTGGTTTCTATTTCCATGAACAGAGGAGCCTGCGAGCTACAGTCCATGGAGCTGTAAAGAGTTGGACACAGCTCTGCGACAACACTAACCCTTCCACTTTCTATTTCTGGAGAAAGCTGGGCCAGGGAACTGGATCCCAGGGTTCCAGGTTCAGCATCTGAAACCCCCCTTATTCCAAGATCTGGGGTAAATCACTTTTTTACTTATTTCTCTTGTTCTTGTTATGGTAAAAAGTGCATAGCATAAATTTACCATATTGTTCTATTTCCCAGTGTGCAGTACAGCGGCTTTCAGTATTCGCAATACTCAAGAACCATCACCATGACCTACTTACAGAACTTTTCCATCATCCCAAGCAGCAACCCCATTCTCATTCAGCGATAACTCCCCATTCTTCCTCCCCTAGACCCAGGTAACCACTGTGTACTTGCTACCCATGAATTTGACTGTTATGCGTACATCGTGTGCGTGGAATTGTACACGAGTTGTCCTTTTGTATCTGGCTTATTTCATATAGCATAATAATGTGCTCAAGGTTCATCCACATCTAGTGTGTATCAGAATTTCTTTCCTTGTGAAGGTTCAGTAAGATTCCATTGTACACATGTTCAATAATATTCTATTGTACACATGCTCACTAATATTCCACTGTACTCATGTTCCACCTTTTGCGTACCCACTCACCTGTTGATGGACCACTGGATTGCTTCCTCCTCTGACCAGTGCTGCCGTGAACACTGGACCTGAGCCCCTGCTTTCGGTTCTCTGGAGGCGGTAGCTCAGAGTGCAATTGCTGGGTCTCCTACCAAGTCTGTGTATAATACTTTGAGGAACTTCCAAACTCATTTTGTTTTCAACCAGGAGACATTTTCCCCTCATTCGGGAAATACATGCCCTGGGCGTACACTTTCTAGTCATTTCCTGGGCCAACGAGCAGAGATAGTCCAGCTTCTTCTCCCTGAAGCATCAGCCTTGCAAGAGTCTCTGTGCGGTGGTCACACGGGCTGAGGCCACAGGCCCCGCACACGGATCCTCCCTCTCCTCTCCTGGACTGGGCACCCCCGGCACCACCCCTTCCTTCTAAGAGTCACGTTACATGTTTGTTTCCTTCATAGTTTCTCCTTCTCCACAACAGAAGTTCTGTGAGGGTGGAGGTATTTTTTACTCCAGTTTTCTATTATATCCTCAAACCATAGAACGGTACCCGGCACACGGAGGGTACTCCAGAAGGAAGAGAAAGTGCCAAGACTTTGTGTTCGTCTCACTGAATCCTTAACTCTGTGAAAGGACACTTATCCTTGCTTCGTACCCTCAAAACAGGACCAGAAGGTTTCTGTAACTTCCCCAAGGTATCACAGATGGTAAAATATAGATTCCGTGTGTGATCCGTGCGTGACGAAGGACACCAGTACTCCTCGGCCGCCCGCGAGCTCTTCTCGAGACCCCAGGGAGGCTGCCCCTTCCTGGGCCTGGACTTGCCCCGGGGCACAGTGCCTCAGGGCCCCAAGGAAGCCCCCCACTCCTCTGTCCTCCGTGGGGACCTTGTCCTCAAGGCCCACACGGAGCCGGGGCGAGGGAGCGACCCTGGCCGGAACGGCGCGGCAGCACCTGGGTGGGGATGCGCACGGGGAGGATGGCGGAGGCCTCGGCTCAGGCTGCCCCGGGCCCCTCCTCGTGCCGCCCGCCCGGACTCAGCAAGTTCACGCCCGGCGCTCGCCAGGCATGCCCCTCCCCTCGCGTCTTAGTCGTTCGCTGTTGCTTCCAGAGCAGAGTTCCGCAGACCAGGCCTTCAACAGCAGCAGTTCACTGTCTCACTTTCCCGGAGGCTGGAAGGCCCAGCTGAAGGTGTGGCAGTGCTGGTTCCTCCCAGGGCCCTTCTCCTCGGCCTGAGGATGGCTGTCTTCTCACTGTGTCTTTGTTGTTTAATTGTTTAGCTATTTCTGGCTGTGCTGAGTCTTCGCTGCTGCTCGGGCTTTGCTTCAGTCGAGGGGAGCGGGAGCTCCTCTTGCCGCAGAGCGCGGGCGCAGACTTCAGCAGTTCCGTCTCCCAGGTTCCAGCTCGCAGGCTGAGTACACGTGGGATCTTCCCAGGCCAGGGATCGAACCTGTGTCTCCTGCGTTGGCAGGCGGATCCTTTACCACTGAGCCGCCAGGGAAACCCCTCCCCGTGTCTTCACGGGGTCTTCCTTCTGCGTGTGTCCATATCCTTACCTCTTCTTAGGGGGACACTTGTTGGATTGAATCAGGGCCCACCCTCATCACCTCACTTTAATTACCTGTTTCCAAATACAATCTCCTGAGGTGCTGGGGGCTAGGACTTCAACAGACGAATTTGGGAGGCGACACAGTTCAGCCTATGACAGCTCGGCCAAAGGAGCCAATTTTTCCTCTTTCCTGGGAGTGAAAGATTTAGCTCCGAGTCGCAGCCAAATGCCCGTCCTCTTCCAGAGACAACGGCTAAGGGCATCTCTTTGTTTCCGTTTCTGCTGTCACGGGGTGGGGAGATGCTCCAGCCACGTGGTTATGAGCAGAAGAAAGTGTGCGGGCATGGTGCGCTAAAGGAGCCACCAGACTGCAAAGCCGTAAAATTCTGTGTTTCAAAAATACTGCCAGCGAGTACGGGCTATGGGATGGTGTGTAAAGGGGCGTGGGGTCAAGAGGTGGGGTGTCGTAAACGGAAGCCCATCCTCAGCCCAGAATTCCACGCTTGCTGGAGTCTCAGCCCCTGATTGTGATGCCGTGAATGAAGCCGTCGCCTGGCCTGTGAGAGCAGACGCTCCAGCTTCGCACGCGTCGATGTGGCCCACAAAACCTGGGTTTCTTCCTCGCCTGCAGCCTAAGTCAAGGTGCGCTCTGCACTCAGCTGCTCGCCAGGTCTTGGCAGCCTTCTCTGGACCTGGGGGCTCTTTGAGTGCTTACAGCCTTTGTTCAAAGAAACAGCCTCCTAGGGGCTGGCCCCAGTGCGAGGCCCACATCTGGAAACCGTCCCTGGTCTTGGCCCAGGCGCTCAGGCCTGGGGGATGTGTGTGCGTCAGGTAGAGCCCTGCCTGGTGATCCACGCACCAGGCCCCATGCAAGGCAGAGGGCTTGGGGGCTTGGGGCTGGGTTTGGAGACCGTGTGTTGGGTTGAATCCCAACGGGCTACCTGCCAGCAGCACCATGTGGGTCTTCCCAGCCTACCATCCTTCCTGGTTCCCTGGTAGGGCCCCCAGTGACAGGCTTGCCACTAACATCCAGCCTGCAACCCACCTGCCTCGAGACATCTCACTGGTGCTGGCCACCGTGGCTTGGCTCGTGGAGGGAAGTGGTTGTCTGAGACTGGGGCTGAGTCGCCCCATTAGGGAGTTTATACCCAAGATTCATGGTGCAGGCGTGAGGATTGTTTGCACATCACAAAGTGCTTAGTTCAGTGGGGGCTCTAGTTCTTAAGGAAAACCCTGTGCTATAAAGCCAACAGTATAATACAACCTAACCTAATTTGGACCAGTGGCACCTGTCCAAGGAAGGGCCCTGCTCACTACCCTGGAAGCTCAGTGAGCGTCAGAGAATGGTGTATGTGCAGGAAGGAGGTAGCATTTCTGGGAGGACCAGAGTTTGAGCGAATGCTTGTTACAGGTGTCTGTGTCAAGCTGCCAGCCATTATTGACAAATTTGAGGGCTGACTGGTCCTCTGAGCCAAGAAGGATCCTCACTCATATGTGTGCCTGGCCTGACCTGTTGGGTTTTGGTTTTATTGTTGTTGAATGCATTTCACAATTTCCCAAGAAGAAAATTATAAAAATCCTGAATATTCTTTGGAAGGACTGATACTGAAGCTAGAACTCCAATACTTTGGTCACCTGATGCAAAAAGCTAACTCACTGGAAAAGACTTTGATGTTGGAAAAGATTGAAGGCAGGAAGAGAAGGGGATGACAGAGGCTGCGATGGTTGGATGGCATCATCGACTCAATGGACATGAGTTTAAGCAAGCTCCAGGAGTTGGTGATGGACAGGGAGGCCTGGCGTGCTGCAGTCCATGGGGTCACAAAGAGTCGGACATGACTGAGTGACTAAACAAGATAAAAGAAAAAAATTATTCCTCAAATTCCAACCTCAGAGATAACTGTTGTTAAACACTTTGATTTCTATATGCTGAATCTTTTCTCATATGTATGTATAAATACTTTCTAAAATAATCAAAGCCAATCATCCTATAATTTGTGGTTCAGTTGCTCAGTCATGTCCGACTCTGCGACCTCATGGACTGCAGCATGCCAGGCTTCCCTGTCCTTCACCATCTTCTGGAGTTTGCTCAGACTCATGTCCACTGAGTTGATGATGCCATCCAACCATCTCATCCTCTGTCATCCTATAATACTGTTCTAGAAACTCCTTTTCATTCAATAGCTCATGATGTTTCCAATTCAAAAGCTTACAGCCACCTCAGTGGTCTTAAGAGGAGCAGTACTGCCACTCAGGAGAGGACTGGAAACCAGTGGAGGCATTTTCAGCTCTCACAGTCAGGGTGGGATTGCAGAGAGTTGGGGCGGGGTGTGTAGCTGGCACTTAAGAAGGCAAGGGACCAGAAATTACATGTTCTGCAAAGCTTAGTCCAGCTCAAATTTTGAATGTCCACATGGATATTTACAACAGTGGGAAAAAATCTTAAAATGATTTCAGCCCAAGACCCAACTCCTTTTTACATATAACCGCAAAGCTTTTTGGTCTGGTTTTAGTATACACTGAATTTTATAGCAAGGCAACTAATGAGTTTTGTTTTATTTATACTTTTTACTATGAGTTTTCAACTCAACCATTTGGAAAACCTCATCAGCAGTAGGAAAGCTACTCCCAGCATCTGAGTCAGTATTCTAGCCACCTAGGTCTATCTGTAATGTAGTCCTTGCATCTAACAGTGAGTGTACACACAGCGACCCCCAGGTGGTGTTATTGGTAAAGAACCTACCTCCCAATGCAGGAGATGTAAGAGACACGGGTTCAATCCCTGGGTCAGGAAGACCCTCTGGAGAAGGCCATGACACCCCACTCCAGTATTCTCGCATGGAGAATCCCATGGACAGAGGAGCCTGGCGGGCTACAGTCAATGGGGTCGCAAAGAGTTGGACACGACTGAAGCAGCTTAGCATGTATATACATTACAGGGAAATACAGTTATCAGCCTTTTATTTGCAACATCAGATGCAGAAAGTATCTACAAACATAGTGGTAACTTATCTTGCTTCTAGCAAGTCCAACTTATTTAAAAGCAGATTCAAGCATCTGGTTTTTTCATTATATCTTCAAATGTAGTTGCACCTAAAACTTTGCAGTTGCAGCTGTTATCTGTCAGCTCTGTAGCCCCTTCCAAGCCCTGCTCTCCATCTCCGGGGTCAGAAACCTCCCAGTTACATCTTCCAGATTCCTCCCCATCTGGCTACATTGAGCGTCTGCCAGCAGGAAACACAGGGGAGGCTGGAAGAGGAGTGCGGGGCGCTGGTGTTTCCCCTGGACTCCGGGCAGCGTGCTGCACATGGTGGCAGCTGCGGCGCCAGCCACCGAGGCCCCGCATCGCTCTCTTCCCTCTCTTCTCCAGTTCTGGGGGATGGTGATTCCACGTGGCTCCTAACCCTGGACCAGCCTGTCTTCCTCTCTGCTCTTCAGCCCTTCCCAAACCTTTATAACCAGTTCCCTGGATTAACTTACTTCTGTTTGAAATACCTAGAGGGGTTTCTTTTCCCCACTGGACATGAATGGATTAAAAATGCTTAGGATTTTTATCCTATTTGACTTGTTTGATGTTATAGTCAGGCCATTCTATCCCTTAAAAAAAAATGCACTTGTGTAGGTATATTGCCTGTGAATTTCATTTCAGGATAAGAAATGGGGATTGCAAAATATTTATTGCTATAGAAAAGTGGTCTTGAGCTTGCTAAAAGTTGAAAGCAACCCACACCATCGTTCCACTTTAACGCATCCACTAATTATTTGGCACTGAGAATTATTTCAGATTTTCAATTACACTAGTGGTGCTTCTTCAGAAATCCTAGTGGTTGGTTTTCCAATGCATTTTAAAACTTCTAAGAGCAACCGTTTCTAATAGAACTAGTTCTGTTGCAAATATCATCTCCATCCTGGGTGTAAGTTTTCATAAAGAAGGGCCAACAAAAACCTCATGCGCAGAGTACATGCGCCCCGACAAGAGAAGCCGCCACAGTGAGAAGCCTGCTCCCGCTCCCAGAGCCGAGGCCCTGCTCGCTGCAGCTGGAGGAGAGCCTGCGCAGCAGCCAGGGCCCAGCACAGCCAAAAGAAAAGGAAATAAAGTTTAACAATCACAACAGAATGAAAACATTTAGAACTAAACAGTAACTAAAAATCATGTACCAAAATGTACCAGGTGCAGCTGAAGTGGCACTTAGAAAACAACTTGTAACTTCAGATGTTTTGTTAGGAAATAAAATCTAAAACCTAGTAAGAAAAAGAGCGAACTTAAGACTTAGAGGAAGGGAATATATGTACACTTATGGTTGATTCACGTTGCTGTACAACAGAAACCAACACAATATCATAAAGCATTTATCCTCCAATTAAAAATAAATAAATTAAAAAACCAAAAGATTTAGAGGGAAAAACCCAAAGACAGTAGAAAGATAACAGAGGTAAAACAGAAATGTACAAAATAGAAAAAGAAATATCATAATTAATGTGTATATGTGGAATCTAGAAAAATGGTATAGATGAACTTGTTTGCAAAGCAGAAATAGAAACACAGATGTGGAGAACAGATGGACGGCTACCAAGGGGAGGGGCTGGAGTGGATTGGGGAACTGGGATTGACCGTGTATGAGATAGGTAGCTGAAAAGAACCTACTGTTTAGCACAGGGAACCCTGAAAGAAAGTGAAGGTGAAGTCACTCAGCGGTAACCGGCTTTGCGACCCCATGGACTGCAGCCCACCAGGCTCCTCCGTCCATGGGGTTCTCCAGGCAAGAGTACTGGAGTGGGTTGCCCTTGCCTTCTCCAGGAGATCTTCCCAACACAGGATCTTCCTGGGTCTTCCCGACACAGGGATCGAACCTGGGTCTCCCGCACTGCAGGCAGACTCCTTCCTGTCTGAGCCACCAGGGGCTCCCGGTATAGCCCAGGGAGCTCTACTCAATGTTTTGTGATGATAAGTGGGAAGGGAACCCGAGGCAGAGGGGATGTACATGCAATGTGGCCGTTTCACTCTGCTACACGGCAGAGACCAACACAGCTTTGCAAAGCAGCAGTAATGCCAACAAAAATTAATTAATTTTTTTTTTAAATAGAACATAAATATGAGAGGGTCAACAAAGTTGTTTTGGGGTAAGGGAAACAAAATAAGAACCTAGCAACATTTACCCAGAAGAAAAGAAAACAAGCACGACTAGACAGTTAGAAATTTGAGAGGGTTCTGGACGCCCAGGTGAAGCAGAGTTAACCAGCTCGCCAGGGGACATTATAAGCAGCAGCGAGTGACCTTGTTGCCCACCAGTGGCTTAGATAAAGCCATTCCTTCTTTGATAAAGTGTTTGAATTAGCTGATCTCAAGCAGAAAGCAAAATGCAATGCTGTTCATTAGCTAATGACTGTTCTGTGAAAACACAGATTCTGACTCATTAGGTCTGGGTGGCCCCTGAGAATCTGCATTTCCTTTTTTCCTATTCCTAAGTTTTGTTTTAATTTACTTATTTGTTTTTATTGAAGTACAGCTGATTTGCAATGTGATGGTAGTTTCTCGTGTACAGAGAGGTGATTCAGTTATACATATATATATTCTTTTCCGACTCTTTCTCATTATAGGTTATTACAAAATATTGAATATAGTCCCCTGTGCTATACTGCACAGCGGGTCCTTGTGTGTTCATCTATTCTGTGTGTAGTAGTGTGTGTATCCATTAGTCCCAAACTCCTGATTTATTCCCGCCCTTTCCCCTTTGTTAGCCACGTTTGCTTCCTATGTCTGTGAGTCTATTCCTAAGGTTTTTTTTAATAACAAATATGTAGTCTATGAATATGTAGTCTATGTACATATGTACATATGAATATGTAGTCTATGACTTTTGCATAAGAATTTTTTTTTTCATTTTATGGTTTATTTAACTATTGCCTTGGCTTTATGGCAGATTCTTTTTTTAAAAAAACATTTCAACTAAACTTTATTTATGGATGTTGAAATGTGAATTTCATATAATTTTCACATGTCATAAACTAATAATCTTTTTTAATAAACATTGAGCTACTGAAAACGGTAAAAGCATCCTTAGCAATGGGCCATACAGAAATAGGGGATGGCTGGGCTTGGCCATGGCTAGTGTTTATTGGCTTCTGATCTGAATCAGTGCTGCTCAGTCTTTTAAAAATGATATTATTTATCTATTCTTGGCTGTACCAGGGTCTTCATTGCTGCACGGGCTTTTCTTGAGTTGCCTTGAGTTGTGGTTCACGGGCTTCTCACTGCAGTGACGTCTCTTGTTACGCCAGCTTCAGTACCTGCAGAAGTGAGCTCCACACTTGAGGCTCCCAGCTCCAGATCGCAGGCCCAATAGTGGTAGCACACGGGCCTAGTTGCTCCACGGCACATGGGATCTTCCCAGACCAGGGGTTGAACCTGTGTCTCCCACATTGGCAGGCAGATTCTTTACCACTGAGACACCAGTGTGTGTGTGCGTGCTCTAAGTCACTTCAGTTATGTCCAGTTCTTTGTGACCCCGTGGACCGTAGCCCACCAGGCTCCTCTGTCCATGGATTCTCCAGGCAAGAATACTGGAGTGGGCGCCACTTCCTTCTGCAGAGGATCTTCCCGACTCAGGGATTGAACCTATGTCTCACATCTCTTGCATTGGCAGGCAAGATCAGGTTCTTCACCACTAGCGCCACCTGGGAAGTCCTGACATCAGGAAAGCCCTCGAGCTCCTTTTTTGGACACGTAGCTGACGCACAAACTCGTAACCTCCAAGTGTGCAACACAGTGAGTCTCAAGTTTTAAAGGTTATGTTCCACTTATAGTTATAAAATATTGGCTATTTTCCGTGTGCTGTGCAGTATATCCTTGCAGCTTATTTGCTTTATACTATGACCAACCTAGACAGCATATTAAAAAGCAGAGACATTACTCTGCTGACAAAGGTCCGTATAGTCAAAACTATAGTTTTTCCAGCAGTCGTGTATGGATGTGAGAGTTGGACCATAAAGAAAACTGAGCGCTGAAGAATTGATGCTTTTGAACTGTGGTGTTGGAGAACTCTTGAGGGTCCCTTGGACTGCAAGGAGATCCAACCAGTCAGTCCTCCTGGAGATCAGTCCTGAATGTTCATTGGAAGGACTGAAGCTGAAGCTGAAACTGATGCATTGGCCACCCGATGCAAAAAACTGACTCATTAAAAAAGACCCTGGTGCTGGGAAGGATTGAGGGCGGGAGGAGGAGGGGGCGACAGGACGAGGTGGTTGGATGGCATCACCGACCCAGAGGACGTGAGTCTGAGCTCACGTCCAAGCTCTGGGAGTTGGTGATGGTCAGGGAGCCTGGTGTGCTGCCTTCCATGAGGTCGCAAAGAGTTGGATGCGACCTAGTGCCTGAGTGCCTGGACCGCCCTGAAGTGGTAGCTGGCACCTCCCAATCCCCTTCTCCTCCCCTGCTGTCCTTGCTCTCTCCTCCCTGGTAGCCACTAGCTTGCTCTCTGTGAATCTGCCTCTTTTTTGTTATATTCACTAGTTTTGTTGTATTTTTTAGATTCCATGTATGTGATGTCATACAGTATTCGTCTTTCTCCGACTTATTTCACTAAGCATAATACCCTGCAAGTCCATCCCGTGTTGTGACAGATGGCAAAATTTCTTTTTTTTTGGACTGCTGTGTATATATACACCACATCTTCTTTATCCGCTCATCTGTTGATGGACATTTAGATTGCTTCAATATCTTGGCTATTGTAAGTAATGCTGCTATGAATATTGGGGTGTTGAATTATTGTTTTTGTTTTTTCCAGAAATATATACTGGTGGCTACAGTCCATGGGGTCAGGTAGCGTTGGCCCTGAGCAGCTCACACACTCACTCTACACACAGGAGTGCGGCCGTGGGTCATGGTTGTGCTGCTTTTAGTTTTTGCGGAACATCCATCCTGTTCTCCGCAGCGGCTGTGCCAATCTGCACTCCCACCAACACTGCACGGGGCTCTTTCCCCACATCCTCACCAGCACCTGTTATCTGCGGTCTTTTTGATGATGGCCATTCTGACAGGTGTGAGGTGATATCTCATTGTGGTTTCAATGTGCATTTCTCTGATGATTAGCAATATTGAGTGTCTTTTCACGTGCCTATTGACCAGAGACTCTACATTCCTAACAAGACCCCTGAGGGATGTAGGTGTTTGGGTCTATATTTGAGTAGCAAGGCCCCAGGCATCAGCACCCTGTCCACCAGCCTTTACTGTCTCTTAAGCAGATTCTGTCCTGCTGCGTTGCTTTTTTTTTTTTTAGTTACTCCCACACTCCCAGATCCTTTCCATTCCACCCAGATATAGTAAAGCTAAGCTTCATCAGAGATGAAACCTGAAATAACCTTGAAAGAAACAGAAAGAAAGCATAAAACGAGCTGAGAACCGGCTAACTTCACTGCAAGCTGCCACTAAAAGGACATCATTCTTTTAGAGGGCACCTACAGTCAAGCCCTTTTTTCTTTCTTTTGTTTTTTGTTTTGTTCTGTTTAGATGAACCAGTTTTCTCTATATAATGGAAAATGGGTGAATTGAAAAGTGCTGTATAGTCATAATGCCTGCCAATAATTATAATGACAATTATATAATGCATTCATTGGCAATAAACACTATGAAAATTTCTCCTTTAACTATATAAGTGAAATTTCTGTTTGTCTTCATACAGTATTTTAGAGGCTTATCTTAATTATCCCCATATCATTCACGGTTGAATAAAAAGTCAGTTTGATGTGCAGTGTGGGATTAAAAAAAAGCCCCCTACATAATGCCTTCTAAAGCATGAACTCTAACTTCAAATTCCCTTTGCGCAAGTCAAGGAGAAACTGGTGAGGTCATTTTGCTTGGGCGCACAGAACGAGAATTTGTTTTACTCACACTTTCTGACTGTAATAAGGTTGTCGTCTTTAACATGTGAGTTCAAGGCTGGAGGGAGAAAGATGTTTATGCACATATATGTACAATCTGGGCTTCCCTGGTGGCTCAGATGGTAAAGAATCTGCCTTTAAAGCAGGAGACCCGGATTCTATCCCTGGCTCAGGAAGATCCCCTGGAGAAGGGAATGGTTACCCACTCTAGTATTCCTCCCTGGAGAATTCCATGGACAGAGGCACCTGGTGGGCTACAGTCCATGGGGCCTCAAAGAGTCGGACACGACTGGCAACTACCAGCACCAGTACGATCTTAGCAAATACTAGTCATCTGTCCCCAAACAGCTGGAACCATACAGAAGAATAATGCAGTGCTCTGGCCATCCCAGAAAATGTGCAAGCTTTTAGATAAAGTGTGGCACGGCCATCGGTGTGATGGCCCCCCTTGGGGTGCCTCGTCCCAATGCTGGTGCACTCTCCATGGTGTCCCGAGTCCAGCCTTTGTCCAGCGCTGAATGAGCAGGAGGAAATATCCGTTAGCAGTCAGGCCTATCATTGGAATGGAACAAGCAACAGGCCTGCAGGAATGAGTGTCCAGGTGTTCATGCCATCTTAGCTCGGTTCTAATTAGCTTCACCTCAACACAAAAATTGACTTGGAACCAAGTAGGCCATTTACAAATTTCGAAACGCAAGCACCCAGGGTAACCAACCTACCCTGTGTTTTGAGTATAATTCTAAAACACCAGGCCCTAGATAATATGAGTGAAGGACCCAGGGCCCTGGCCCCAGAGCCCATGGCCAGTGAAAGCAGCCTTCCGTGGCAGCCTCCTCCTTGGTCACGGAAGCCCAGCAGAGACATTTGTGAGGAAGACCTGGGTAGACCCAGGGTGAATGGGAAACAGGGACACAAGACAGTTCATTTCTCAAAACCGTGTTTTCAATGAGTTGCCTGGTGGTGCAGTGGTTCAAATATGATTTCAATGTAGGAGACGCGGGTTCACCCCTGGTCGGGGAACTAAGACCTCGCAGGCCTGGGGACCTCGAAGCCTTCGCTCCACAACCAGAGAGACGCTCGAGTGTTGCCAAGCAGACCTGACGCAATAAACAAACGAATATTTAAAAAACCAACCGCAAAAATGGTGTTTTCAAAAGCCTAGCACCGGCTTCAGCCCTCTCAATAGTCTTTTCCAAGGAAATCTATTCTAATATCTAACATCAGGGACTTTTTCTGTATCTGGCTTAAGAATTGAGGCCCAGGAAAGCAGCCTTGCAAAAGCGTTCCCTCATGAGATTCTCCACTATTCGTGGGCTTGGAACACTCCTACCTTTCCACAGGTGAGCACCTTGAGGCCTAGACAAGTTAGGGGATGGCCCACAGCCCAGGCGCTGGGTCAGCTGCGCCATTTAAGCCCAGGGCTTCCAAAGGCCACTGCGTTTCCCTTCCTCGCTGCTGCCCACCTTCTAGTAAGGTAGCATGCAGCTCAGAGACGGATCTGCCTCTCACAGCTGCCGGGGAACTCCCAATAAACGTCACAGAAATGATCCACACCCAGGCAGCTGCTGTGAAGAGCAGAGGTCAAGGGATGTTTCTAAAAGTTTTCCAGGAGAAAGCAAGCATGACATCCAGCCTTTCAACGTGTGTGTCGTTGTTCACTCATGTTTGACGCTTTGCAACCCCATGACTGTAGCCTGCCAGGCCCCTCTGTCCATGGGATTCTCCTTGGGAGAATTCTGCATGGGATTGTCCATGGGATTCTCTGCAAGAATACTGCAGTGGGGTGCCATTCCATTTTCCAGGGAATCTTTCCCACCCAGGGATCAAACCCCGGTCTCCTGCATTGCCAGCAGATTTTTTTTTTTTACCATTTGAACTACGAGGGAGGCCCTATTCAACATTATATGCAGAAAAAAGGGGAGTAATGTGTTTTAAATCCTCAGAAAAAAGCATTCAGTCTAGAAGTTGGCCCTCTGATAAACTGGCTCAAATGTGAGGCAAAAGAGATTTTCAGACATCCTAGGACTCGGAATCTCTACCTTTCATTCCTTTTGGCATAGCAAGTGAGTGACATTTATGCTCTAGATAAAGGGGTAAACCAAGAAAGACAATGAACTAAGATACTAAAAAGTGGATGTAACCCAGGAAAAGGGTGAAGAGAAGTTTCCAGAAAACAGAAGAGCAGCAGATTAACCCGGAGCAGGAGGACAGATGGTTCAGGGAGAAGAGACCCTGAGGTAAAAGGGGCTCCTTAGAATATCTAGACGGTAGGCCACTCGGGTGGAGCCTTCCTGATGGCTCAGTAGTAAAGACCCCCCCTGCCAATGCAGGAGACCCGGGTTCGATCCCTGGGTTGGGAAGATCCCCCTCCTCTATTCTTGCCTGGGAAATCACATAGTCATAATAATATGCTTTGATTTAAAATAGTGATGTATCATAACAGAGAATTGATACCATCAAAGACAGATAAATCAAGAACAAACCATACAAGCATATTATATAATAAAGTGAAGGTGGTTGCCAGAAGCAACACCCAGGAAAGTTCAAAGTGGCTCCTCCAGGTGTGAGCACTGGAGTGTGGGGGGTGGGCTGGGGAGGCCGCCAGGAGGGCTGGGGGCTGCAGGGATTCATTTGCAGCCTTCGGGCACTGCGGAGTCTGCTGCTCCTTCCCGTTCAGCCCAGTTTTGCCCCTTTGGGTTCAGAGGTTTCAGTTCAGAACTATTTGGAATTTCTGTAACTTAGAAGTGGTATTCTGTCACTTAAAAATGAAGAAAAAGAGAGAAAAAAAAACACTTAGTCAAGCATGAATAAACTCAAGGGTATAACAGAAAAGTCCTAAAGCCCAAAGGAGTAAGGTTCCTTGAATCCAACAGAATCTTCTGTATTTTTTCAAATGCTGTATCCATCCCTTATTTCTTAAGAGCAGAGCTAACACCAAAAACGTGCTGCTTGTTGAGTCACTGTAGGCCGGGAGGCCCGCTGCTCTGCTTTCAGGAGACTGTGCATCAGCGTGTGCATGTGACACCACGCTGTGTTCCGGAAGGACTCGGGAAGAAGTCAAGTTACAGGAAAGGGATTACATCTTTAAAAGCCTTTGGAATTCTCATTCAAAGAATTTTATTCCCAAAGCCATGAGTGAATTTATGTTTTAGCAGGTAATGACAGAAGAACAGCTATTATTTATTGAGGGCTTCTTTTGTGCCAGATACTGTGCTAAAAACCGTGTGCATGTTGGCTCACTTAATCCCTTCACAGCCGTTTGGAAAATGAGAAAGCTGAGGCTCGGAGGAGTTAAGTGAATGTCTCAAGCCAGAGAGCAAATAAGTTGTAAGGATGAGATGTAAACCAAGCTAATGTAGTTCTCTTTTTAAAATTTCTATTTATCTTTTAAAAATATTTAACTGACTGTGCCAAGTCTCAGTCGTGTGTGTCAGGTGGGGTCTAGTTCTCTGACCGGGGATTGAACCTGGGTCCCCTCCATCGGGGGCACAGACTCTTAGCCGCTGGACCACCAGGGAAGTCTAAAGCCTGTGTGTTCAGTCCTCAGACCACGCGGCACAGAAAAACGCTTGTTGCAGATGCGCACAGGTTATGTACATATGCACGTGTGGTAATGTAGCTGGAAGACCTGATGTTGTTAGGATACTGAAAGCTCAAAATATCCTAGCTGAGTTGAACAGGAAGGAGCACGGGACTCAGGAGACATGGGAGCCTCATCACCGCACAGCCTGGCTGGGGGTCTCGGGGACGCCCGCCCCAGTCTCCTCCTCCACCAAATGGGAGCATGGATTCCACGAACTCCAAGGTTCTAACCTCCCACTATTCTAAAAGTCATAGGCAAAGTCCACTTATAACCCCAAGGGTAAAGTAAATAAAATGTTTATAGGGCTGAAAAATTATAGGGCAGACATGCCTTTACTTAAAAATAAACAAAACCTGTCAGTTGGAATTAGATGGCATCTTAAAGAGAAAACCATCTATTAAGGAAAATATGTAGTAATCAAAAGCTTGGAGAAGAGGCTGAGAAAATTCCTTTCTCTAGGGAAAACCTGGTCCTGGGAGCTGCTGTTAGGAGGACAAGGCAGAGAGTCATATGCAAAACACCTGAAGATTCAGGATCCCCAGGTCAGTAATGGTGACTCCAGTCTCCACTGGCTCCCTCCAAAGCCACTCGACAGAAGCACACAACCTAAGCGTGCCTGATGGGCTGCCAAGACTCCAAGATGAGTTTCCCAGAGCTCCACTCAACCCAGTGTCTCTTTATCTTTTTATTTTATGTTTAAATATTTATGTGCATGCCAAGTTGCTTTAGTCATGTCCGACTCTGTGCGACCGTATGAACTGTAGCCCTCCAGGCTCCTCTGTCCATAGGATTTCCCAGGCAAGAATCCTGGAGGGGTTGCCATTCCTTGCTCCAGGGGATCTCCCTGACCCAGGAATCAAGTGCACATCCCCTGCAGTGGCAAGCGGGTTCTCTTCCACTGAGCCACCAGGGAAGCCTTCAGCACCTGTAACTCATATACAGTGTTTTCATTTATAGGAACCACAACAATCGAGTTGTCGAGGGTTCTGTTGGGATTGATAGAGACAATAGCCCATGTAGCCTATGCTTGGGGTATTTAGAAACAAAACCAATAATCAGAGGCTCATCCTGGGTGACTTAATGACTTGGATCTTTTATTCAAATCGCTTTAACAAATGATGGCGTCTTCCCACAAGCCCTGGGCACTCTGCCAGGCACGGTGAGCAGTTGGGAGATGCTTTCGCTCTGGTTGCTTAGGGGATTAGCTGGAAAGAACTTTCCATGACCTCTGTTCCCTACACGTCTTGTTGCTGTTCAGTCGCTCGGTTGTGTCTGACTCTTTGTGACCCCACGACCTGCAGCACGCCAGGCTTCCCTGTCCTTCACTTGTTGCACCTGCCTAAATTAGTAAGATTGGCATGTGTTCAGGTTGTGGGTAACAGCTGAGATCATTGTTAGCATCTCAAACTGAGCTGTGGACCTCTGAGGGTCCGAGGATGTGATGGGGGCCCGTAAGTTCTCTACAATAGATATTTTATTAATCTCGTATTTTCATTTTGTTGCTAGCTTTAAAAAAAAACATTTGTTATACAAAGTGAAGTAAGTCAGAGAAAAACAAATATTGTATATTAATGCATATATATGGAATCTAGAAAAGATGGTACTGATGGACCTATTTGTAGGGCAGGCATAGAGACAGAGATGTGGAGAAAAGGCTTGTGGTCACAGTGGGGGAAGGAGAGGACGGGACGAGTTGAGAGCAGCACTGACATGTGCACACCCCACGTGTAAAGTAGACAGCCAGTGGGGAGCTGCTGTGTAGCAGAGGGAGCCCAGCTCGGGGCTCTGTGGTGACCTCGAGGGGTCATGGAGGAGCAGGCAGGGACATCTGCACACTTACAGCGGATTCTCGCTGTCCAACAGCAGAAACTGGCATGACGTTACACGGCAATCATGCTCCAGTCACAATGTTTAAAAAGTATTCATGGAAGTAATCCCAGGATCATTCGATGACCACTTCAAAAATAAATCCTGCTCCCGCAGTAAGGCATCTGCATTCGTGGTTAAAATCTCTTTGTCACCCATGTGTGAACGCGTGCATGCTCAGTTGTGCTGGACTCTGCAATCCCCTGGACTGTAGCCCGCCAGGCTGCTCTGTTCAAGGGATTTCCCAGGCAAGAATACTAGAGTGGGTTGCCGTGCCCTCCTCCAGGGGATCTTCCCAACCCAGGGATCAAACTCTCCTCTCTCAGGCCTCCTGAACTAGCACGCAGGTTCTTTACCACGAGCATCACCTGGGAAGCCCCTCCAGCCCCCAGGAGTGTGCTGTGTCAGGGAAAGCAACGATGACAAAGCCGGCTCCCCTGGCGATCAGGGCTATATGCCCGCGGCAGTTAGTTTCAGTTATGTTAAATAAAATCTTAATTCTGTTAGTTTCCTCATTTATTTTTTGAATTTTTTTAAAAAGAGATATTTATTTTGGCTCCTCCAGGTCCTAGTTTCTACACTCAGGGTCTTCCATCCTCATTGAAGCGTGTGGGCTCCTCAGTGGGGGCATGTTGGCCCTAGCTCCCTGACCAGGAGTCGAATCCAGGGCCCTGCTCTGGGAGTGTTGTCCTCCCCACTGGACAACCTGGGAGGTCCCGCTCACTTATTTTTGACTTGCAAGTTTGTCTTTATGAATCAGTGTGTAAGGGCTATAAGTATAAAGGATTAAAAGTGGAGTAAGTAACATTCAACCCACTCCAGTGTTCTTGCCTGGAGAATTTCATGGACAGAGCAGCCTGGAAGGCTATAGGCCTTGGGGTTGCAAAGAGTCAGATATGACTGAGCGACTTCACTGTCACTTTTCAAGCAACATTACTATGAAAATTATTTAAGCCAATACAGAGATCCACATGATATTTTCCCTCTCTGAGCGTGTGCTAAGTCACTCCAGTTGTGTCCAACTCTCCACAAGTCCATGGACTATAGCCCCCCAGGCTCCTCTGTCCTTGGACTTCTCCAGGCAAGAATACTGGAGTGGATTGCCATTTCCTCCTCCAGAGGATCTTCCCGACCCCGGGATCAAACCTGTGTCTTCTACGTCTGCTGCACTGGCAGGCGGGTTCTTCACCACTAGCGCCACCTTAAAAAGGTCCAAGCGCCGCTCAAGCTTACGAACACGCAGGAGGCAGGACAGCGGGCAGTTGGTCCCGCGTGGCCCCCGGGAGGCAAGCTGCTCGTTAACACAGGTTCAGAGAAACGAAGCAGAAAACTGTCCTATCTGTGTCAAGAAGCCTGCGTCTCCTGGAGCAGTGGATTTCAAAACGGTCTGTTGGATCTCAGAGAATAAATAAAGCTACATCTTTGGTTGATATGTAAATTTTTCATCATAAGCTACAATAGTCACAAAGGATGCACTTTCCAGGGTGCTTTTAATATTGGCATTTGAGAAACAAACTGACCCACAATGAAAACCTCCATCATTCATTTAAAAAAGGATGTGAATCCCACCTTTGTTTAATGTTTGGGACATCTGTGTCATTCTTTTTCCTTCTCAAACCTACATTTCCATTCTGCTTGTCCCACAGAATTCCATTCCAATGTAAAGCCTGTGCTCCAGGTAGTAATTGATTGCTCAAGTATACTTCTCTGCCATAGATGTAAGTATATAAGCTGGAATTTTTAACTGTTTAAATTTCCAGTGACTGTGAAGCATTAAGCATTCATCTTCATCTGGATAAAATTGAGTTATTGCTATAACTATTATTAGTTCACAATTGATCACAACAATATAAATATCTTACACATGTTGATTTGCTATATAATCGTTATACATAAAAGTAAAATGTCGTTAGAAACGCTTCTCTTAAGGGTGGGTTCGTCCACAGAGGAGGCTCTCCGACCGCTGCAGTAAGATGGGTGCGGCGTCGCCCTCGTCATAGTTTGCGTCTTCGTCTTTGTAAGTTCGACAGCTCTCTGTTCCCATAAACAGGTGAGTCACACCGAGAACTTATAAACAGGTTATAAGTTATTGGTTAATATATGGTGTTATTATAGGTATATACATAGTCATATGGTGTAATAAACAGATTGTTACACCGACACTCAGTCCTTTGAACTTCTTCCAAGAGATATTTCAAAAATCACATTGTACTCCATCTTCAAAAATTATTCTATTAGTCTATCAGCTGACAACTCAGTTAGGTCCTTCTTCAATTTTATTAAAAGCCAAAAAAGAAAAAAAAAGAACCCCACAAGAAACCCATTTGATTTAAAAAAAGATTTGTTATCTAGTCATTGGAGTTATTTAGTTTCTCAATTTTGGGAAAATATAACCAAAAAAGATGGCTATGTTAAAACTTAGTAAATGACAACTGATTATACTTATTATTAATATCTATCACGTAGGCATTTCATTTCACCCAAAAGATATAGGAAAATCTAAATATTGTTAGTTAATCTCAGTATACCTTTACTAATAGGATATTTTTGATAAATGCAATTACCTTATCAGGGGCTTAAACTGTTTTATTCAAGACGCTGGAGCAATCATTTAGTTCATTTAATTTATGGAAATTGGCTGTCATGTAAACGAATGAACAACGTCAGTCCTCTGTTGCCCCATCAGTCAGCCAAGTTAGACTGCGGTTTCCTGTTAGAAAAAGTCTGCTTTTCTTTCTCAGTTCAGGCAACTGTGTTAAGCTGTGTCTCCCGGGGGACATCCCACGTCCCAGAGAGCAGCAGGGGAGCCCACATCCTGTTGCCGTTCCCTCCAGAGGCAAGTGTCTGGTCAGCAGCCACCAGGGAAGCCCGTTTACACTATACTGTAGTCTATTAAGGATGCAATAGCATTATGTCTAGAAAAAAGTACATACCTTAAAAGTGTACTTTATAAAAAGACATACCTTTACCTTTAAAAAATGTGTTATTGCTCAAAAATGCGAACCGTCCCCTAAGCCTAAGTCATAGTAATAACATCAAAGATCGCTAACATCAGATCACTGTAGCAAATACAATGATGATGAAAAAGGTTGAACTATTGCAAGAATTACCAAAGCGTGACACAGAGACGCAAAGTGAACAAAGGCTGTTGGGGAAGTGGCGGGGACCGGCTTGCTCCATGCAGGGCTCACAGGCCTTCAATCTGTAAAAACGGAGTATCTGCAAAGCGCGGTACAACAAAGTGTGTCTGTACTGCAAACTTTAGTTCAGCCTAAAAAAAAGCTCCAAGTAATTACTGGTCAAGGCTCAAATCCAAATTGTGGAGAAAGACTCTGCTGGATTCACCCACCAGTGGTTATGTGAGGAGGCATGAAAAGCCAGCAGGCACGACAAGGAACCAGTGAGGTACCCCGATGGCTCCACCGCCTCCAGCAGCCTGCAAAACGGAACGAGGAGGCCGGGGACCCCGGAAACATGCTCTCCTGGAGCAGAAGTCAGAGCACTTCTCCCAGAAGGACTTCGCTTCACGTGTGTTGCCGGGAGCCTAAAGACGCACAGGATGGCTACTGGTGCCTTGAGCCCGACAGCTGAGGGGGATCGGGGCGTCCTGAACGGGTTTGGAGGACGAGGGTGTGGGGCTCTGTAGGAGGCAAAGGGAAAGAATGTGCCTGTCGAGCGGCCGCGTCTCAGCGCTCCTGAAGCAGGTGGAAATCACAGCCCCAGTCCCTTCACCATGGGAACATCTGTGGTATAAGTACTTCTGTGTATATTAAGAGGACTATTTATAGTTTTCGAGGAAAGGCAATTATGTAAAGCACTACTGTATTGTTAGGTGTCGGAACAATACCAGGCTTGTAGGAACTGTTGGCAAGGATCTCGAAGCGGTTCAGACGTCGGCTGACCTGCCCCCCGGGTTGGGAGGCATGGCTCTCTGCCCCTGGAGCTGCACCCCCAGGCTGAGCTCCCGGGCGCACCGACGGCCGCCGCAGTCCCGCCGCAGTCCCGCCGCACCGGCTCTCCAGGCATGGGGCCGCCGACGGAGACGCGAGCTCCGGTCACTGCTGGGACGGCTTGCACAGCCCTCCGGCACGTTAGGGTGCGACTCAGGCCTCTCACCGCCTCTGTGGGGCTGATGGAGGCGGCCAGCTGCGGAGGTGGAGGGGTGGGGGTGAGGTGAGCCGGTCCGGACGTCCAGGTGGGCGCGGCTCCTGAAAGGGGACGGAGAGGACGGGCCTTTACGGTCCTGCTGGGCAGAGGGGTGACTTTCAGTAGCTTTGCAAATCAGAGCTCGATTTACACATGGTGGTGTCATGAGTTTCTGGGTCTTTTGCTGGGCTCTGCCGGTGGCTCAGTGGTAAGGAACCAGCCTGCCAATGCAGGAGACGTGCGTTCAATCCCTGGGTTGGGAAGATCCCCTGGAGAAGGAATGGGAGCCCACTCTACCATTCTTGCCTAGGAAATCCCCTGCGCAGAGGAACCTGGCAGGCTACAGTCCATGGAGTCACCAAGACTTTGAGATTGAGCACACTTACACACAGGTCGGGACTTTCTGCTACTTCTTAAAGATCTCCATTGCAATCAAGCCCCGTTTTCTAAAACAACTCCAGATAATTTGCAGCTCTAATGAACCTTCCCCTCTATCCTGGTTTAAGGAAGTGTTCCCCAGCCCTTGAAAAGAAGGATGTGAACCCTGATCTCGTGGGGACTGTGCGTGTGCAGTCCTGAGCAACCTCTTCTTGTCTCTTTGCCTGTGAATCACATAATGAGAAACTGCTGGGGGGAAGAAATTAAATTCAAAAGTAAAACAATAGAGCCGTGAGAAAAGACCCTTACAGAGGAGAAAGGTCTAAACCCTGCTGACTTAATAAAGAGAAAAACGTAGGTGTGAGAGGAGGGTCACGGGGCCATTAGGAGGCTGGTCATCAGAACGGCAATTAGAGCAGTGACTGGTGCTGGGCGGGAGGGACGCCCCCACTGCTGCTGGGGACGCGGAACCAGAAAAGCAAGAAGAAAGCTGGGAGCGGGGGTTGCTTATAATGCAGCCCATCCAAGCATGTGATTTAATTTCATCTCGAACCACCCAAATCCTCTCTTGAATATTAGGTTCCCCTGCCTGGCATTGTGTGTGGAATTCATGTCTTCATCCATGAAAGAGGAACCCCATCACAAAGGTCCAAAGTAATTACATTTTAAATAAACTTAAGCCACCAATTCTTAAATGGGTCTTTTTAATTTCAAGGCACAACTTTATACTTAACTCTCATCCCTCCACATTCTACTTCTTGGTTTTAGCCATTGAGGATTAAGCTACCATTTGGTTGTTAATGTTTTGGCAAATTGGAAATGTGATTTAAAACACTTAAAAGAGGGCCACGCCCTGAGTTAAACCAAAATGCAAGTGAAATATCTTAGAGAAAATAGTGTGTTTTTTGTTTTGTTTTGTTTTTAGAGAAAAGAGTGTTTGATGTCCAGTGTCATATGCGGGTTTCCCGGGTGGCACAGTGTAAAGATCAACCTGCCGATGCAGCAATATGCAGGAGATGTGGGTTCGATCCCTGGGTCGGGAAGATCCCCTGGAGGAGGAAATGGCAATGCATTCCAGTACTCTTGCCTGGAGAATCCCATGGCCAGAGGAGCCTGGTGGGCCACAGTCCATAGGGTCACAGAGGGTAAGACACGGCTGCGCGACCCAGCAGATCCTGCTGGATCCAAGGTCAGTGCCAATGCCGAGGTCCCGCCTGTGCCGTCTCCTCCTTTTTACTGAGAACAGAAAACCCCTCCTCAAAGCAGAAACACAGCCCAGCTTTCCACCTTCCAAACCCAGAGCCTGAACTTTCCCCTTCTGGACACGTAACCGGAGAAAGACAGGAGCAGAGAGACAATGAGGGCGCTTCCCTCTTGTAACCCCATGAGCACATCTCCCCATGAGAAGATAATTCCCCAGGACCCCACTTAGTAAATTATTGCTTTAGCGTATCAGCTTGTACCCTAGAGGCTGAAAGGAATTATGCAAAACTGCCTGATTTACAAAGTGATTTATGCACAGGGGTGTAATCTGTCTCAATAAATCTGAAGTGTCTACAAAACAAGGCACTCCTAAATTAACACAAACAAGGAGATTTCAATCCTGTAGTTGTTTACCACCACTCCATTCAGCTTCCGGCTGGATGCTGGAGACAATGAACATGGCCTGCTTCACTCACTCTGTCGCTCGAAGACGAGGGGATGTGCAGTCAGGGAATCTCCCCCTCCCCGCTCGCCCCTCTCCCCAGAGCTCAGCCCGGGGATGATCCCAGACCATGATGATCTGTACTCTCGACACCGCAGGGGCTTTCCACAAAGGACGCAGAACTCTCGGGCTCACGTCGTCAGGACAAAGCGTGTCTCTCCCCAGGTCAGCTTTCCCTTTCATATTTACCTGCCTGTCGTTTGGTTCTCCAGTTGGATTCGTAACTGAACGGTGAAGCTCAGGTTCAAAGAATCCGACAGTTCCTGACCTGGAAATCAGATGCGGCAGCTGCAAATAGATTTTAAACAAGGCTTGTCTTTTGTGACTTCGTGGAGGAGTCCGAGCTCTCAGAACTCTTTTCAACTTTAATATTTATTGAGGCATTTCCCCAGAGAGCATTTGCTCAGGTTGCCGCTGCCAGGAGCTGGAAATGTAGTTCACTTAAAAGCAGTCTTATTTACACAACTTGAAAATATTTATGTCACGACCACTGATTGAATGTTCAGCCCATTTTCTTATTAGCAGTGCATCTCCCCCACATGAGAAACCGTGATAAGGACTGTGGGGACTGAAATACCCTTCTAGTATGACAGAATTAGGTCTTCATTTGGGGGGAAGAGGCTACGAGTCTGGAAAAAGCTGCCTCGACAGAAAACGTCCCCTCTGTCTACTTGATCATAATAAAGCTCTGATCAAATTCAAAGTCCTAAGACACACACTCAAACTTATTCAGACAAATTACTTCTCTCCCTGAAACCCATTTTGTAAGCCTGTAATTTCAGCAGAGAAAGGATTCTAACCATTTCCAAGTGGTTAAAAAAAAAAATCTCCTTTCCCTTCCCCACCCCCAAATTCTTCCTAATGAAGATCTCAAAGTAGGAGACCCCAGCCTGGGTCTCCTAAACAGAGATCAGTAATTAAACAGCGATCCATGAACATGTACGATGTGAGAGTTGAACCGTAAAGAAGGCTGAATGCCGAAGAATTGATGTTTTCAAACTGCGGTGCTGGTGAAGACTCTCGAGAGTCCTTTGGACAGCAAGGAGATCCAACCAGTCCATCCTAAAGGAAATCAGTCCTGAAATATTCATTGAAGAACGAATGCTGAAGCTGAAGATCCAATACTTTGGCCACCTGACTCTTTGGAAAAGACCCTGATGCTGGGAAAGATTGAGGGCAGGAGGAGAAGGGGTGACAGAGGATGAGGTTACTGGATGGCATCGCCAACACAATGGGCATGAGTCTGAGCAAACTCCAGGAGATGGTAAAGGACAGGGAAGCCTCGCGCGCTGCAGTCCACGGGGTCGCAGACAGTCGGACACGACTGAGCGACTGAACAACAGCAGCAATGATCCCTGAGCAGCAGGAGCTCTGGGAGGGCTCGGGAGGCCACGAACGAAACCCGAGCAGCTTGATGGGAGAAGCTGCTGAGGATGACCGCGGAGTAATGAGGAAGAACAGCTTCACTTTCGCCTGCCTTGTCCATCCTTGAGGCCAGCCCTGCTCTGTGCCCGCAAGAACCCCCCCCAGGAGAGTTCCCCTTGACAGGAAAGAGAGAGGGGGGAGTGAGCAGCTTCCCAGCTTTTGGGGCCCTGCACCCTGATCTGCTTTGCTGTCGCCCCCTCATGCATCCTCCTTCCTTTCAGTCGTGTCTGGCTCTTTGCGACTCCAGGGACTGCAGCCCAGCAGGCTCCTCTGTCCGTGGGATTCTCCAGGCAAAGATACTGGCGTGGGTTGCCATTCCCTCCTGCAGGGGATCTTCCCGACATAGGGATCACACCCGAATCTCACGTCCCCGGCATTGACGGGCAGGTTCTTTACCACTAGCGCCACCTAGGAAACCCTAAAATAGCTATAAGCAAAATAATCTGGTAATGGATTTGTAAAAAGATGACATGGTGACATCAAACACATAAAATGTGTGTGTGTGGGGGGGCAGTTAGTGGGTAGAGTTTTCACGTGCAATGGAAGTTCAGTTACTACCAGCTTAAAATAGATTTCTGTCTCTAAGACACTTCAAGGGAGCCTCAGGGTAACCACACACAAAATGTAGAGAAAGGAATCAAAGTTCACTGCTGTGGAAAGTCATCAGTTTATAGAGGACGATAACAGCAGAGGAAGAAAGGGACAAAAACCTCAGAACTGCCCGAAAGCAGTCAACAAATCGGCAGTCAGGGAGGCGGCTCCAGCCGGTCCCACGCTGGGATCAGGAGAGGTGTGCAGCCTGGCATCTGTTGTCCCCAAGGCCCCTTTGGGGCCTCATTTGTTTCATTATGACCTAGTTCATCGGGTAGATGGTTTCTCAGAGACAGAGGACTGTCACAGGGCTCTCAAAAGAACGGCGTGAGGGCGTCCCCGGGGCCCAGTGGTTAAGGCTCTGTGCTTCCCCTTCGGGGGCAGGGGTCCCATCCTTGGACGGGCAGCCAAGATCCCACGTTTTCTGGCCCACATGCCATGTGGCTCAGCCAGAAAATTAACGTGAAATAAAGATATGTTTAAATGTTTTAGATAGCCAGTGGGAATTCGCTGTCTGACGCAGGGAACTCGAACCCACTGCTCTGTGACAGCCTAGAGGGGTGGGATGGGAAGGGAGGTGTCAGGGAGGTTCGAGACGGAGGGGCGTGTGTCCACCTGTGGCTGATTCATGCTGACGGACCGCGGAGACCAGCACGATGCTGCAAAGCAATCATCCTCCAATTAAAAATGAATTTTTTAAAAATTAAGAAAAAGAATGCTGTGAAACACAAAATTGGTGGTTTTTTTTTTTGGTAGCTCTAGCAGTTAGGAAAGATCTGGGGGACACAGAAAAGCCATTTCCAGCCCCAGAAATCACACCTTGTACAAGAGTCACGTTAGGATGATGGACGGCTTGCTGCAAGTCCATCTTGAGCCCCCACATAGAGCCGTGAGATTTGCTGAGGGCTGGGGATCCCAAGACGCCTAGCACTTAGTCCAAGCCCCCAGCCTGCTGTCTCAGGCAAACAGAGCCAAACAGACAAACCTGGTTTCTCAGGTGGCAGCAACGACCTTTGTCAAGGCGGTTTCCAACAGTGAGCACGCCCTCAGCCCTGGGTCTGCTGGCTGGCTTGACTGGCAGGGGGTGCAGGGCTCCCATCGGGTGAGAGAGGTGAGCAGGGTGACCCACCACCGCCCCCAGGTAGGCGAAGGCGGCTTTTACCGCCACGCTGCCTCCCGTCCTTAGTGACCCGCCACGGTTTGGACTGTGGCTTGAACACTCACAGCTTGTGAAGGGTGGGTTTTTCTGTTTTTGCAAGGTGCTGTTTCATTTGGTTTGGTTTTTTGTCTTGATATGAGAAATTCCAGATTCTGCAAAAGGTACCTAGCGTTAGTTCACAGGCTTTTTAAACGTCCCCTTCACAGGTATGGAGAAGGCTTGTTATTTACAGTGGAATTTAAAAAATCACAAAAGCTGATGCTCCTAAGGTTGTTATGAAACAATACAGTGGATTTTCATTGCACATGGGGCAATTCGAAAATATAGATCCATTCACTGTGTGGTTTGTTCATTTTATTTCTAAAAAGTAAGCTGACTACAGAGCAATCCAACAGCACTGAGACAACATAGGCAAGGTTATTTGGTTTCTGGTGCAATATAATAAGTTCGCCCATCATTTGTACCACATTCTGGCCTCAAATGTTTTACCTGAATCTAATCATCAAGGAAAAATTAGATAATCCTAGGAAGCAGAAGATTCTATAAGACAGTTGGTGTGAACTTGAAATCCAAGTAGTGTGAAACAGGCAAGACCAAACAGAAAGGCCGGGGGCTCTTCTAAGTTAAAATGTTTTGAGATTAAAAGAGAGAAAACCAGAAACACATTATGAACTGCAACTGCATGGCACAACTTTTAAGGCACTTGTGGAATTTGAATATGGACTGTGCACTATTGTTTATAATTATTCAGTATGTTGTTGTTCCGTCAGGTCCAACGCTTTGCAACACCATGGACTGCAGCACGCCAGGCTTCCCTGTCCTTATAATATTATGTACATTATTATTATTTATTATCATTATTGTTTATCTTAATTTAAAATAGACATTAAGGCAAATTTTCTTCAGTGTGACAATAGGGTTGTGGTGGAGTTGCAGGACGCTTGCATTTATGGGTAAATGTCATGATGCCTGGAGCATCCTTTCAAATGGTTCCGCTGAAGCGTACGTATGTACAAGAAGAATCTGCTGCCCAGAGAAGTAGAACAGCCTGCCCTGTGTTGTGGGAGACGGAGAGTATTCTAAGGGGCTCACCTGGGCGGGGTTCTTGCCTTTGTTCCTGGCGACAGATTGAGATAATAAAAGGCTTGATGGTTTGATTCATACTTGGGAGTGAATTCAATGCTGTAACTCGGAAGAACCAGCTAAGCAACTTTAGGTGCCAGAAGTGAACGCACCGACCTTGGAAATGAGAACTCGTGCTGCGGCTTTATGGGCAAGCACGCCGCCAGGACGCGTTCTTGTCCCCGAGTCTGGACTGGGGACGCCCGGCTCCGGAGGCCGTGATGGCTGTGGCTGTGGTCTCACTGCTGGGGGGCCGTTTCCGCCTGAAGCCTGTGAAGTGTGTTCTGACTGTTTGGGGGCTGGAGCGGGGAAACAGGCCATTTCCAGGACGGCTGTGCATTTCCCTCTTGTCCCAGCCGAGCCTTGGACCCTGAGCGCAGGCTCCCCCGCCTCCCCCTCTGCTGGCCGTGGGAGCTGTGATCCCGGGGGGGAAAGGGCCGCGTCCACCCCCGGGGCCGGGGAGCAACCCCGCCCGGGCCCAGGGCCTGAGTCAGGGCTCTGCCAGGCTCACCACCAGGCCTGAGACTGGAGAGAAGGCACTGGGTGTTAGAAGGCCACCTGCGGATACCAAGAGAAACACTCCAGTTTCCACCAGGGGTGCTCATCCGCTCCTCAAGGGGCCACGTAAGCCCTGACCCAAAGGAGACGGTTTGTCAGGAACAGCTTGGCTGAGTCAATAATTCCTAAACTGTTACTAATAATTTGGTTGACAATGAGTAACTTCGTAGCACTGTTGATTTCCTTCCTCCCCTCCCTCTCTCTTTCTTTTTTCTTTTTCTTCCTTCCTGTCAACAAATATTGGCAAACTGTGTGCACCAAGGGACATTTTTAAAACCTTTTATTTCTTTAAGCGCTGTGGTCTATCTTTCCAGAATTTCTTCAGCTGTTTTCCTCCTTCCCCCTCCCCGGGTCTGTGATTGATTTTCATCCAGCTATTCTGACTCAGTGTTGGTTTGTTAGTGCCAAGGTGGAAGCAACCAAACTGTCCGACAACAGGAGTTAAACGGTTACCGATAGTGCATTGCTTAAATGAATTACGAAGCTTACACTATATCCCCAAACTTTAAAAATGATAATATTCATTTCTGCCTGATTCTAAACTTTTATGAACACATTGACTGATGAGCAAAGCATGTTAAAAAGTAAATCAGAAAAAAGTTAAACCTAACACAATTCCAGATAATTTTTTTCTGCTGTATCATCTATGATGTAAGATCATATCATTTTTCTAAAACCCGCTGACGTTCAATACTTTAAAAGAGGTATTTTTATGCATATATATAGTTAAGCAAAAAGAAGATAATAATGGCAGCAGTATTTCTGGCCATCTGGTGACAACCATGATTATTTTGGTACCTTCCCAAGCAGGTGATGTCCTGCTCACTGACCTCCCCGGCTTCTGTCCAGGTCCACGTGGCGCCCGTGCGCTGAGTGCGCGGCTGGCCCCCAGGACTCCGCGCCCCCGCCGCGCCTTCCTTGCCGCGCGGCCCTGCCCTCATCTTGGATTTCTCGCTTCTCCACGCCGATCGCTCTGGAGCTCAGCCTGGAGCGCTCGGTCTCCATGCCTTTACACCACGCTCTGCCTTAAAATGCCCTTTTTCTAGGATGCGTTCATTTATTGGTGCAGTACATTATTATTAGGTATCACATACAGGCTTCCCTGGTGGCTCAGTGGTAAAGAATCCGCCTGCCAATGTAGGAGACTCGGGTTCAGTCCCTGGGTGGGGAAGATTCCCCTGGAGGAGGGAATGGCAACCTGCTCCAGCGTGACTGCCTGGGAAACGCTGTGGACAGAGGAGCCTGGCGGGCTGCAGTCCATGGGGTCACAGAGCCGAACAGGACGGAGCACACAGACACACAGCACATTGTGCGACCTGGACGAAAGTCCCGTGAGAGCTGAGAGCTTTGACCCTGTTGTGACTGTTCCTGACGTGTCCCCAGCACTTACCAGAGCCCCTGACACACGGGTGTTTGTGAGTGGGCTGCTGATAACACCCACCACCCCAAGATGCTACTGCTAAGTCACTTCAGTCATGTCCGACTCTGTGCGACCCCATCCCTGGGATTCTCCAGGCAAGAACACTGGAGTGGGTTGCCATTTCCTTCTCCAATGCATAAAAGTGAAAAGTGAAAGTGAAGCTGCTCAGTCATGTCTGACTCTTCGAGACCCCATGACTGCAGCCTACCAGGCTCCTCCATCCATGGGATTTTCCAGGCAAGAGTACTGGAGTGGGGTGCCATTGCCACCCTAAGATAGTCCCACCCTAATTCTGAAAACTGTAACTGTTACCTCTGCATGCTTAGTCACTTGGTTGTCCAACTCTTTGGGACCCTATGGACTGTAGCCTGCCAGGCTCCTCTGTCCATGGGATTCTCCAGGCAAGAATACTGGAGTGGGTTGCCATTTCCTTCTCCAGAGGATATTCCCGAACCAGGAATCAAACCCGGTCTCCTGCACTGGTAGGCAGATTCTTTAATGTCTGAGCACCAGGGAAGCCTTTGCAGGTGTGATTAAGGATCTGGAGATGGTAGTTACTCAGGACTAGCCAGGGAGCCTTAAGCGTGATGACATGTATCCTTGTAAGAGGGAGGCAGAGGGAAGTTCAACGTACTGACAGAGGGGAAAGCTATGTGGACACTGAGCAGAGACTGCAAGATGCTGGCCTTGCAGACTGGAGTGATGACCTCAGGCCAAGGGAGGCGGGCAGTCACCGGAAGCTGGAAGTGACAAGGAGCAGGCTTGTCCCCAAGTCCTCTGCAGCAGGCACTGCTGACACCTGGATTTCCGCCCCGAGATACAGATTTCAGACTTCCAGTCTTCAGAGAAGATACATTTCTGTTGTTTTCAGCCTCCCAGTTGATAGTGATTTGTTAGAGCAGTCACAGTGATCAGTAAGTATTTTTGGACTAAATGAAAGAGACACGTTTATTTTGTTTTTGCAAAAATGGGTTCACGCCGCGCCCTAATCACGTTGTGACTGTTTCCACTTTCTGCCCAGTCTTGGGAAGCAGAAGGCGGGTTCCATCTTCACTCAGCGCTTAGCCATGAGCCAGTTGGCTGCAGCCTCTGAACAGGTATGGAGAGCCGTGCCCCGGCTGCTCCTTGGTTTCACGCATCCGTTGCAGCGCACTCACTGCGTCATGCAGGGGCTCGGGGAACAAGGAGAATGGAACTCAGACAAGCCAGGAGCCTCATCACAGCCGCCAGCACTGTAGCATCGCCACTCAGCGGGGTCATGTGAATTTCTCCTCTTCTCCTTCGGACAACGGAGCTGCGGTCAGAGCAGGCAGGGGAGTGTCCTGGCCATGAAGGACTCTGGAGGTAAGTGCAGAATAAGGGTTGAGCTGAACTGACAGATCTGGGTGTTTTTTGCCCGGAAACATGGGTTCATGTCCTAAAGGCAGCAAAGGAGACAGTAGGACAAAAGGCAGGAATCCTGGGAAGCAGATTAGGTTCAGAAGAAGGCAGAAATTATGTTAGCACTGCAAGGGAAGTGAATTTACTTCTTAGGCTTTCAAACTTACTCAGAGATTGTTTTATGAGACCATGTGGCTTATGTAGGGTGGATGTCAATGATGGTCTGATCTTTGAGGAGAGAAGGGCAATGAGAAATGCATGTGAGACGGAGGACATCAGTGGAGCCTGAGAGGAGAACGCACACGGGGGCCCGGAGACAGGGAGACGGCGTGTACACAGAAGTGAGGGGTCAGCACAGCCCCCGGTGCCTGGTCGGCAGTGTGTGAGCAAAACGAGTCAGACTTCAGAGCAAGACCAAGGAGGAGGACTCCACCGGAGTCGGACGTCAGAACAAGACCAAGGAGGGGATCTCCACCGTCATGAGTCTCCATCTGGGACCTGTCGAAAAATCTCCAACTCACCCAGGACCCTGGTTCTGCAAATGTCGAGGACAAGTATTGACATAATGAGGTATCCTTTACAGCTTTTAAAGACTGAGTTTTTGCTCAGATAATCTCATTCATCTAAACTGTTGGCTGGCAGCATTTCTTATGAAACTATCATAGCTCCATTGTTCTTCCTCAGCTGATACATGGTTTTTCAGCTTTGAGAGATAGCAGTACCTTTTGTGTAGACTGTTTCCCTTCTTTCAAGTGTCCCTGAGAATTTCCCCGGTGGTCCAGTGGTTAAGGGGACACAGGTTCGATCCCTGGTCAGGGAACTAAGATCCAGCAAGCCACAAGGTGACGACCAAAATATAAATTAATAAAAAAATAATTGTTGAGTGTTCCTTGGATCCCTACAATGTCTCTCCCTGACAGTGGGCAGTCTGAGGTCCCCAGGGGCAGGCGGAGCCCCCCGCCCCCACACAGGTCATAAGATTGGGAAGGGCAGAGGGTATGGCCCACATTTCCTGTTCTTTAAACTGTCTGAGTTTAGGGGCTGCTCGGAGCGTGGACCCTGACCGTGGGCTTCTGTTTTCCGCTGAGCGCTCTTGTGGGTCACTTCCCCAGCTGAGCTGTGTCTGGCAGCAGGAGGGCGCTGGTGTGACGGCTCTGTCTGAAAAGACCTGTCATAATTCACTGCTGGCCATCGCTTTGCTCATCTCCCACTCCTGTGAGTCACGCTGACCCCCTAGGAGTCGCCTCTAGCTCTAAATCACTTGTGGCTCAGGTGCCGGGAAGAGCTGGGACGGACGCCCCAGGATTCACGTGCACCAGCCTGCTCTCCCCAGAGCCCCTGGGGCCTCCGCCTTGACCTTCCGAGGACCTTGCCTTTATTGCCCCATGACAGTTTAGTGCCCCATAGGCAAGCTTGGGCGGAAACACTAGGCGGGCACGCGGTTAATTCTGTAACTTGAAAGGCTTGCTGGCGCTGAGGGTCAGTGAAGAGAGCAGGCACCCGAAGGAGCCAGCGTGGAAAGGCCATCCTGGGCGCTGATGCTGGCTTCGCCCTCTGCCCCCTGCTCACGAGAAGCAAGGCCCTTCTCTTCCATCTTCCTTCTCTATTTTTGGCTGTGCTGGGCACTTGGTGCTGGCAGGCTTGCTTGGTTGTGGTGAGCGGGGCTGCTCTCCAGCTGGGGGCACAGTCCTCTCTGGGGGCGGCGTCTCCTGCGGAGCGCGGCTCTAGGTGCACGGGCTTCGGGAAACTGTGCTTCCTGGGCTCGGTTGCTCCCAGCACGTGGGTCCTTCCCAGATCAGGGATCGAACCCGTGTCTCCTGCATTGGCAGGTGGATTCTTTACCCCTGAGCCACCAGGGAAGCCCTTGGCTTCTTCTTTAACTGGCCCCTCTCTCTGTCACCACGTCCTCTATGTCCCCTGCCCCACCCCATTGTGGACCAGGTATCGTGTTAGTCGCTCAGTCATGCCAGACTCTCCAAGACCCCATGGACTGTATGTAGTCTGCCAGGCTCCTCTGTCCATGGGATTCTCCAGGTAAGACTACTGGAGTGGGTTGTGATGCCCTCCTCCAGGGGAATCTTCCTGAGCCTGGGATCAAACCTGTGTCTCTTAAGTCTCCTGCATTGGCAGGTGGGTTCTTTACCACTAGCGCCACCCACATATCCCTAATTATAGTCTCTGAGTGACTATAATTTATTTCCCACATGTATAGACCGGATATTCATAAATATAGTCACTTTTTAATACGATGTATTCTACTTTGGGAGTGCTTTGCTGTACATTTTATTTACTCATAAAACAAAAGGAATGCGTTCCTTTAAATATCTGCTTCTCGGGGACCTATGATGGTTAATTTATAAACCTTTAATTACTTCTTAGAGTCTGGAACTAGGTCAGAAAGAAATTTTAAAGTACCAAGTGTAACTGTCCATTGTGGTCCAATTCAGAAATACAAATAAAGTATCTTTATTGTAAATCAAATCAAAAGAAAGTAAATCAAAAGAAAAGGTAATGTGATTTACCCAAAACTGTGATTTCAAAACTACATAAGCCCCATTAAAAAAAAAAATTTTAGGTAGGTTCAAATATGAATGAATACATTGTCAGTTTTAGCAAGTGATCTACCACAGAGATCTGTGAGTCTACAAATGATGAAATTGACTTCATGTAGCTGGCATAGAAAATGTTAACTCTTGGAGGGCTTTGTTCTGAACACTTGTGAGTGCTCACATTTTTAAACTGGCCCAAAATATTTTGTTTTGACTTGATTCTGAAATGCAATTATTAAAAGACATGTAATTTCAATACATGATGTTCAAAACCCAACTTAAAGGACTTTTAAAGTTAGAGCTCATCAGATTTTGAATCTTAAGTCTTAAACAATTGTCATTTTTCTGGTTATGAGAAAGAGATTTTTTTCTTTCCTCATTCAGCTCAGCTTAAGTAAAAGTCCATCATAGCATAAACCCAACAGTGGCATCCTGTGGCTTGGCCTGTGAATGACAAGTGTGTGTCACAAGCGTGGTCTCAGGAGACTTAGATTTGTAGCTACACAGAAGTGTAGAATCATTGCAAAAAGCATGACAATGCCGCGAGGGAAAACAACCTTTAGTTTTTTAAGACCTAAAATCATTATAAGTGAACTGTTATGTCCTTCTCTCTCTACCTCGTGAGGATGAAGTGCATGTATAATTTAAAACTGAATTGAAAATAAAACTACAGAAGTTTACTTATTTTTTAAAAGCATATCTTGGGAGGAATCCAGCATGGGGTTTCCCCTCTGTAATTTTTATACAGAGAACATTCCGTTATTTTTCTCATGATGTTATTGCAACATCTTATAACATATAGATCAAACAGTGAGTTTGTCTTTCTCACATTAGAGAAAGAAAAGAGGGGAACATTAAAAAACTATCATTTCTATGTGAGTGGGGAAACGGAGTTAAAGAATCCATACCGAAGCATTAACAGCTACCAACACTTTGTCTTTTTTTCTCTCAGAAATACAATGCAACTAAAATTTTCAAGTTCTCTGACACCCTCAGCCTTATCCTGAAGGACACCACTTTCACAGTTTTACTGTGCAAGCTTCCAGCTTCTCATGGTGTTTTCCCCACATTTTAATATTTTCAAGTGTTATATTGTTGCTCTATTTTTTCAAATGTTTTATAAATAGAATTATGATGCTAACATTCTATAAACTTTTGCATGCAAGATGCATTTGAATTCTCATAAATGCTCTCTTTAAGTGAAAAAAATGATAGAATATGAATACCATAATGTTAAATAGTTTAAATAATCTAAGTAATTAAGTAATTTAAGTAATCTTCTAAATAAGAAAAAATATATGTAATATTGGTATTTGGATTTCCACGTTTGAAAATTACCTGTCCTGTTGGAGTGCTTTCATTTTTTCATTTATTTGCTTAGGTTCTTCCTCCATTAAATATGTTATCTGGTAAAATAAATATATATTTACCAAGTCCTTTGTTATAGATCCTGCAAACATCTTCTCTAAGCCTGTTTTTTTCTTTTTTTAACTCTAACTTTGATTATGGTATATTTTGTTATAAAAATATCTCTGTTTTGAGGGGGCTGTATTTCAATTGTTTAATTCACAGCTTCTAATCTACATTTATTAATGAGATTACCCTATAGTTGTTGGGTTTTTTCCTCTTGTCTGTGTATATGTGGGTGCGTACTGAGTCACCTCAGTCGCGTACAGCTCTGTGCGACCCTATCGACCGTAGCCCACCAGGCTCCCCTGTCCATGAGATTTTCCAGGCAAGAGTACTGGACTGGGTTGCCTTGCCCTCCTTCAGGGGATCTTCCTGATCTCCCTGATCCAGGGGATCTTCCTGATCTCCCTGATCCAGGGGATCTTCCTGATCTCCCTGATCC
>CM035291.1:663581-736264 GCA_020226075.1 Hydropotes inermis | reverse complement strand
CTGGATCAGGAGCTCTTAAGTCTCCTGCCTTGGCAGGTGGGCTCTTTACCACTAGTGACACCTGTAAGAACTTATCAAGATGATCCTTTCCTCGAAGACTTTGTAAAATTCACTACTAAAATCATCTAAGATTAGCATTGTAGGGGAAAGGTGTTTGGAAGGTGCAAATATTTGTCAGATCAACTTTTTTTAATGTTAAAATTGCTTTATTCAGTTTTTCTATTTGTTTTTCAGTGTTGGAAAGTTATATTTTTTCTATAAACTTAGCAATTTTATCTATATTTATAAATCTGTTGACATAACATTGCGCAGCGGATTTCCTTATGACTTTGTCATTTCTATTGCATCTAGGACACTTCACATTTTTCCATGTCCAAAGTACTTCATTTGTTTTGATGGCTGAATAATATTCTATTGTATCCACAGTCTATTTATTCAGTTATCAGTTGGTGGCTATTTGGGCTGTTTTCATTTTTGGCTGTTATGAATAATGCTGCTGTGAACATAAGTGTACATGTTTTTGCAGATGTATGTTTTCATCTTGGAGGTCATATACCGAGGGGTTCAACTTCTATCTAGACACACAAAAAGGGAGGTAAAAATTCAGTCTGCTTTTCTGCAACTGTTCATAAGAGTAAGGTTGGTTGAATATCTATCCATCCTTCCACTTGCCTTTAACCAGCACCGTCATCGGTTGATTCTTTGCTTGAGAATATGATCCAAACTTTCAGTCTTCAGAAGGGTAAACCCTTGGTGATTCTGCCATATGGAGCTGATGTGGTCCTTTGGTGACCTTGCCCATAGGATGGGAAGTACAAACGGACACCCTGCGAGGGCAGCCCCGGCTTCCGTGAGCGCTGCGCCTTCCCAGGGAAGGAGCTCTCTTGCTTCCCTCGAAGGCGCCGATCCTCCAGCTGCCACTGAAACCGCCCCCTTCCTCCTGTGGCCCCGTGGCATCAGCAGGAGACACACCAGGCCTCAGTCTGGTTGCAGCGCAGGGGAGCCAGTGACGGGTCCACTGCTGCTGGAGAGTGATGAGGGGACCTGTAGGGACTGTTACCTGTGCGCGTTACGGTGCTGGAAATGAAACAAACTTGCAGAGTATAGCTACAGTTCTTTGTAGCATCAAATGATCTTCTAACAATTCCACTCCTAGAATATGCCCAAGAGAACTGAAAGCAAGTGTTCAAATAAATACATGTGCACACACATGTATATACATGTTCACAGCAACACCGCTCACAACAGGCAAAAGGTGGAAACAGCCCAGATGTCCTCCATGGGTGAATGAATAATCACATGCGGTATGTATGTATCATGGAACATTATTCACCCATAAAAAGGAATGAAATATCGATACATGTTACAAGGTGAATGAACCTCAGAACATCGTAAGTGAAAGAAGCCAGACACCAGTAATCACTATATGATTCCATTGATGAACAGGTCGGTCTGCAGACACAGAAAGCTGACTGGTGTTTGCCAGGGGCTGGGAAGAGGTGATGGCAGAGCAACTGCTTCATAGGACAGGGTTTCATTTTCTAAGGGGCTTCCCTATGGCTCAGCCGGTGAAGAATACGCCTGCAACGTGAGAGACCTGGGTTTGATTCCTGGGTTGGGAAGATCCCCTGGAGAAGGGAAAGGCTACCCATTCCAGTGTTCTGGCCTGGATAATTCCACAGACTATAGAGTCCATGGGTTCACTAAGTGTCAAACACGACTGAATGACTTTCACTCACTCATTTTTTAAGGCAATGAAAATATTCTGCAAGTAAAGGTGATGGTTATACAACATGGTGACTGTACTAATGCTGAGTTGTTCAGTTTAAAATGGTTATTTTTATGTCGTATGAAGTTCACCTCAATCCAACAAATAAAACCCTCTGTGGGGACTCCCCTGGCAGTGCGGTGGTCAGGACTCTGCCTTCCAGTGTAGACATGCAAGTTTGATCCCTGGTCAGGCAGCTAAGATCCCACATGTCTCTTGGCCAAAAAACCAAAATCTAACAGAGAAACAATGTTGTTTCAATATTGTTGAATTCAGTAAAGACTTTAAAAAATGGTCCACATCAAAAAATCTTAAAAAAAAAAGAAAAACACCTCTATGGTTTTACATTCATTGCACACTTAAGCGACAGATTATTCCTAATTTCTTCTCATAGATGTTAATCTCTCTGCCACCCCTCTTTTAAGGATATTTTTTGATTAATTGTAGGAAAGGAGTTGTTAATAATTTTAGGATAAACGTTTAGATAGATACAAAGATATTTGAAAACAAAACAAGAGACAGATTGAATTAGCATTCCTCTTTGGTTATATGCTATAGAAATTCCTTTGAGAGTACTGTGTTTTTAGTGAGAAATTAACACATAAACAAAATCATTTTTCCTTATAAGCTTGGAGCCCTAAGAGACATCTTAAACTGGGTGGAATTGCTTCCTGTAATGAGTGATTTAAAGCGAAAATAACTTAATGTTGGCTGGTCGCACTTGGTCCGTTTGACGAGAATAAGCCCTGTAGGCGGGAGCAGGCCCCCAGGAGATCACAGGTGCCCTCCCCATTCTGAGACCCCCTCAAGGACCGTAATGCAGACCAATTAGGCAGAGACAAACCCAGACGTGTCTCAATTTGTCAGAAGCCTCGCGCTGTTTACCCCGCATGGTTGGGGTCTGATAAAAACCCATACGTAGTTCGGCCCAGCACATTCTTCTCGGTATTTACATCCCAAGGGGAATTTTAAGGGACATTTAATCCTCGTGTTTCTGGTTCATTTTCCCTTAACTCATCAAAATGAGGTTATGAAAGATTGCTTTGATCTCTAACAGGACTTGCTCATGAGAAACATGAGGCCATTACTTTCAAAACAGAAAACTCTGGTCTGCCAGGAGTCCGGGAGTTAACAGCATGACGTTAGAGCTTCGTTCGAAGCCCCCAGACCTTTGAGACCCAACTGGGTCCTAAATTCGGCTCAGGGAGGCCTGCTGCCCTCCAGCCCAATAAAGCCCATTTATTAACTGTCAGACCAGCTGTGTAACAAGTGAGCTTTTAGTGCCTGTGCCATTTTCTTGGTTCCAGGCCAGAAACAATAGGTATAAGACTTCCACCGTTAGTGAGACATTTCACAGAGAAATTGGGATTTGCATAATGAAGGGCTGCCTTCCAAATAAAAATGTGCCTTGCAGGACATGTATTTTTTTTTTTTAATGATGAAAATGTAAATAAATCTGTTCACAGCAGCCTTCTTGGGTTCTTCAGAGACCATAACACACCTGGGGGTGAATTCTATAAGGTGAAACACACATTCCCCTGTCCTGTTACTGTAATATTTGTGGAGTTCAAAGCCCAAGGTGTAAGGATAGGAAATAAGTATATTATGAAACTACAACCAGAATTCCTGCTCCAATAAGCTTGAACAGTCCTCTGTTGAGATAACATTGTAAAAGACACTAGACTTGAAACCTGAGGGATTGTAGTCAAAGTTCTTTAATTTTTCAGGAATAGAAACCAAGTCTGCCAAATGGAACAGCAAGAGGAGTTTGCTGGGAAGACGTGTAGGAGTGTCACGGTATTAAAGAATGACCTGGACACAGCGATTAGGAAGAGCAGGAACTGCTGGGCATCTCAGCGGCTAGTGCTTCTCATTTTCAGATTGAACTGAGAATTAAAAGCAGAAACATCAGAGAGGATTCAGCTTGGGACACGATCCTGCGAGTTAGGGCAAGGACAAGCTAAGTGATCTCAACTACCATCCCCCCCACAATGAGGCAGTATTGTTTAAATGGGCTTCCCAGTTGGCACCAGTGGTAAAGAACCCGCCTGCTGATGCAGGTTAGATGTAAGAGATATGGATTTGATCCCTGGGTTGGGAAGATCCCCTGGAGGAGGGCATGGCAGTCCACTCCAGTATTATTGCCTGGAGGATCCCATGGACAGAGGAGCCTGGCAGGCTGCATGGGTCTATCCATAGGGTCGCACAGTCAGACACAATGAAAGTGACTTAGCATTTGCCTTACGCAATTAAATAACCAGAAAAAAGCTTAGAATCTAAGCAGAAAGTCACCCCTTCTTCTTTAGTCCTGACACTTGGGCATTCAGTTTCTGTTTAAACACTTCCATGATGGGACATTCCTTGTAAGGACAGCCTATTCCATTGTTATGTATGTGTGCATGCGCAGCTGTGTCTGACTCTTTGCAACCCCATGGACTCTAGACCATGGGATTTTCCAGGCAAGAATACTAGAGTGGGTTGCCGTGCCCTCCTCCAGGGGAACTTTCCGAACCAGGGATGGAATCCAAGGCTCCTGTGTCTCCTGTATTTCGGGCAGATGCTTTACTGCTGAGCCGCTGGGGAAGCGCCTTCCACTATTGGACCACACAAAATATAAAGTGGTCTTGTATTGAGTGAAATTTTACTTCTACCCTTTGGTTCACTATCTAGACTTTGAGCGCTTGACCAAGTTTTATACCATGTACATAAGATAATTATTTATATGTAGAAGACAAATCAATACCCCAGCCTCTTGCTTTTCTCTTAGTCTCACTAAGCATATTTAGTAGATTCAAACAGTTTTCATATAGTGGAATTTTTCACACTGTCCAGACTCTTCGGCACGTAATTCAGCCTCAAGGGGCCTCTCTGAGTGTGGTGTCTAGGCTGGAATGTGTGCTCCAGACAAGGTCTGGACAGCTAACATCTGTTCACGTGGCTTTGGGTTGCATTACTTTTATGGTGTTGACTTGGGTTGTGCTTGTGGTCCAGGCATGGCCGGTTGCCGAGTCAGCTCTCCCCTGGAACACTCTTGTGCAGTTAACGTAAATGCCACCCAGAAGGAACACAGAGCAGTCACTGCTCAGGTGATTCTGATTTTTGACCCTGCCTTCTGTTCGATTGGCTCAGATGGTAAAGTGTCTGTCTACAATGTGGGAGATGGAGGTTCGATCCCTGGGTCAGAAAGATCCCCTGGAGAAGGGGCTACTGTCCATGGGGTGGCAAAGAGTCGGGCACGACTGAGCGACTTCACTGTCATTTTCTGCTCCATTAACTGTCTTTCCACCAATCGCTGATAAGCATGGATTTTACCCCTTACACAAGTCACTGATTAAAAAAACAAAAGTTGAACTGGCCAGGATCAAGCTCAGAGCCTGTTGATTTGGATTAGAAATGCTTCCAGCGGTTGGCGCTGAGCATTGGTCCCTGAGTACAGTTATTCAACCAACGGTGGGTTTTGCAGAGTATGTCTGATGAAAGAACTGTTTCTCTAAATATTAATAGGCTTACTTGTAAAAAAAAAAGAAAAGAAAATTTCTCAAGAGTCTTTATTATTGTGCCAAGTGAATTGTTAAGAATGTGGAGTATCTTTTTATGTGTGGAGAGTGTTATCTGGTGGAACCCATAAAACACTTGGGAGATGCTGACCGAATCCTATCAGCATGAGGACTCCATTTCAGATTGATTCCCCTGGGATTTAAATGAGCGCCTTGATCAGTCGCCCTGCTAGCATCTGAATAAAGTCTGCCTCCATCATGTCTCTGTTCTGCTGGGCGAGAGTTAAGAGACTTCCCTGGTGGTCCAGTGGTTAAGACTCTGTGCTTCCAATGCAGGGGCCACGAGTTCAATCTCTAGTCAGAGAACCGAGATCCCACAGAAAGAAACCACTGGGCCTAAGAGAAAAGAGTCTCCATGGCACACGTTGGCTGGGACACTTGAGGGACGCAAATCCTCTCTGCTGCCTGCTCCAGGGGCTCAGGTCTTTCTTTGTTCTCCTAAGCTAGGGATGGATGCACAGACTCCTGCTGTCCCTAGAATACCCTACAGGCCTGGATTCTGTCTGGCCGTTGGCCTTTCTGACTTTCTTCCTCTTCCAATAATTTCTTTCTTGGTCACCTTTGGGCCTTCTTCCCATCTTTCACCTTTAATACATTTCTACATTTTATTCTTTTACAACTTCTATATACTCATTAGCACCTGCATTTGCTCTTGGGACATTTCTTCTAAGTTCAACAGCAGTATTTCAGAGCTGGATTTATTTGTACAGTGGATGTATCCCTGAAAAAAAATGAATTTCAGAAATTGAATTATATTTTTAACACTCACAAAGAGTCTGAAATTTATAGATTCTTCCAGTGGATCTTTTTTTTTGTAAAGCTGAAGACTGCTTTGGTAAGTCAAATAGCCTCTAATTTGTCAATTGTGTAAGTCTGTAAATTTAGTTTCCTTAAATCACAGTTAATCTATATCAATAAACATTGCATTTTAAGTTTATCAAGTAGCAAAGTATCTGGTCAGTTGACCAGAATTAATTGATGTGATTTCATGACTGTATTCAGCTTTACAGTATGATTTAAGGTTTACACTTAGTAAATTAAATGAGATCATTTTCTAACTGCTCACAGCATGGCCTGACTGTGTGATGTGTGCAATGGAATAACGAACCTACACGAGCCCAGATGGTGCCGTCTTTTGTTGCCCTTCATGCCACTTATTCATTCACCAAACATTATGGAGTGCCTAGAACATTCTGGAAACATGAAATACAAATATCCTTGGTTTAATTCACATCAGACAGTTAGTTAGAGTTATCCCAGGCACCAAGTCTTAATCTCTGCAAATATGTTAGTTACTAATTAGATGGGGCTGACACGATCCAAGGAGACAGGCAGGCATTCTGGAGTCAAGCTGGGAAAAAGCACCAGTGGGAACGTCACAGAGGCTGGGACACAGCCGGGGCTCTTGGCTTGGACGTGGACAGGCCAGGAATCCATGCTGAGTCAATGGGCAAGTAACAGACACACATAGGTCCTATTCTGCTTCCGTCTCCACAGATGGGCGATTGCGGCGGGGTGGGGGTGCGGTGGAATGATCAGAAGAGATAATATTCTGCGAGAATCTGCTTCCTGTGTACCAGACACTATTCTAAACCCTCTGCACATATTGGTTAAATCCTTACAACACCCCCATGAGGTAGATTCTGTTATCGCTTCATTTTACAAAGGAGATGCTGGAGGGCACGGAGAGGTACAGCGCTTTGCCCAGGGCTGCAGGGCATGTGCAGCAGGGCCGGGGGCCGTCCGAGCAGCCGCTCCCTGGAGCCCGCGTCTGGCAGTCATGGGGAGCAGCCAGCGGCCGTTTCTGGCTCTGCGATACCGCCCACGGGAAGACACCACTGTTGGTGCGACAGATCACCAACACCAGGCCTCAGGCTCACTCACGCAGACAGATGCTCCTGATTTACCCAGTAACAACTTAATCAGATGATTTACACACATCCTCTCCTGTTGGAACAAGTATATAGCAACCTAGTTCTGGTGGGCTGCAAAAGAGACATTTTAAAAAATCCCAGTGGCTTATGCAGAAATCATATTTTACCCTGGGCCAGGGGTGATGGAACGCCTCAGGTCAGAGGGACCTCAAAGGCTCCCAGTTCGGAATCCCCCACCCCCACATTCTGCACTGGGCTCTCTCACATCCCCGTAAATCCAGGTGGCCTGGGTGTCTGGATAATGGATTAGAGATGGGTATTGATGGATGAGGACCCATGAGACAAGACCTGTGACAAGTGATTCATTAGCCCAGGCAACCCTTTACAGCTAAAAATACCAGCCCTTCACAGCTAAAAAAGCTGGAGGTTATCTTTCTGAAACACAGATCTAACCGTGTGTCTCCCCTGCTGAAAACTCGTTAATGGCTCTCCTTAACCTCAGGGTAAATTCTCAAGGTGATTTTCAAGGTCCTCTGAGAGCTGACCCCAACCCCCGGCTCCCCGAGCAGACGCTGCCGGATGAACCGCTCTGTCCCCTCTGCAGACAGAGCTGCGGCAGGCAGCCTCTTCCCTCCCCTGCACCCTGGGCCTCTTCTTCTTCTTCCCCTCCCTCCCGTTCACCTTCTGCTGGTGTTCCAGGTCAACCTCAGGTTGCATCTCCGCCATGAAGCATGTCCTCCAGCGTTCAGGGGTCTCTCCATGCCCGCCTGGATTCTGTAGAATAAGCTCCCCGGGGCATGGAATCAAGAGCTTGAAGAAATTTGGCTTGGCTTTTTTTTTTTTTTCTCCTTTTCTCACTAGATTGGCAACTGCTTGCATAGAGCTAAGTTGTATCTGACTTGTTACAACCCTATGGACTGAATGGGCTCCTCTGTCCATGGGATGCTCCCGGCAAGCATCCAGGAGAGGGCTGCCATGCCCTCCTCTAGGGGATCTTCCTGACCCAGGGACTGAACCCGCGTCTCTTGCTTGTCCTGCATTGGCAGGCGGGTTCTTTACCACTAGCCCTCAGTTACCCACTCATGCCGCTGGGAAGCCTGGAAACTGCTCGAGCGTTAGGCTCACATCTCGTACTCTGTGCTCAGCACAGTCAGTGCCTGGCGTGCACATGTAGTATTTGGTAAAAAAATGATGCGGAGGACGCTCCTGAGGTCCCTCCCCGCCACCAGGATGCCCATGGGATTGAGGATTTTGCCTTGTTGCTCTTCAGCTCCTCCTCGGGTGGCCCTGGGGTTGACTGAGAAGCCCGGCTCAGCGGTGGCCCCAGGATCGATGACTCAGGTGGGAGCAGGTCGTGCTGAGTCAGGCTCCCCACGGCCCAGCCCAGAGCCCTGGTTTACGAGGCGTTGGCGCTGGGGGGCTCCTGCCCACATCTGCAGCCACATCCTTGGCCTTGGCCACTCCAGGCTCCGCTCTGAGCCGCTGGCGGCCTGAGGCGGGGGCGCCCTGGCCAGGACATCGAGCTCTCCCTGCCGCTGGGCTCCTCGCCCGCGTGTGTGACGCTCAAAGCCCTCAGTTACCCACTCATGCCGCGGACGCTGGGGCAAGGTACCTAGTTCCTTTGGGCTTCCCAGGTGGCGCTAGTGGTAAAGAACCCACCTGCCAATGCAGGAGATGTAAGAGGCGCAGGATCGTTCAATCCCTGGAGGAGGGCATGGCAACCCACCCCTGTATTCTGGCCTGGAGAATCCCATGGACAGAGGAGCCGGGCGGGCTACTGTCCATAGGGCTGCAAAATGTTGGACTGAAGTGACTTAGCACGCACACACCTACTTCCTTTAAAACCTTATCTTCAATCGTCCCTGCCTGGCAGTGAGGATGGCAGGCGGCAGCCTCGATGACCCAGCAGGGAATCAGGTGTCAGGGGCTCCCCTCTCCCCGTGATCCCCACGCAGGTTCAGACCCAACCCGACCTGTGCTGTGTCCCTCCGTCCGAGTCCGGGGTATTGCCAGCGATCTTCTCTCTCTTTAAACGGGAGGCACATCAAAAGAACAGAAGTTACGGCCATTTTTATGAAACGTGGGCAAGTGCCTGGGCAAGCAAGCACACTTTCCATTCAGCTTCTTATGAGCAGCTCTTTGCGGTTGTAAGTCGAGGCCACAGATGTTAAAGCCACAGGGAGGCGTGTTTCCAGGTGCGGCAGGGGCCACGCTAAGAAAATGCTGTTCGCCAGCTGTCCCCGCTCTGCCTGGGGCAGTCGTCCAGCTCAGCTCCCTTCACACGTGGCCAGACCTTTCACACGGGTCAAACCTGCTGAAAAGCACATTCCGCGGGTTCCGAGGTGGACAGAAGCACGTCACACTTCGCTACCGCGTGGCCCAGGGCTGGACACAGAACAGGGCGCGTCTGTGTGTCTGTCTGTCTGTCTGTCTGTGTGTACCCGCGTGTGGGGAGGCAGACACTCTTGACAGGCTCAGGACTGGCTACCAGAGGGCCCATCCGGAAAACGTAAGTCATAATAAGTATTTCGGAGGGAACTGACTACAGAAATTTGGCCACAGCAGTATCGGAAGGACCGAGAACACAGCAACAACAGCAAAGAGGCCGGGGGGAGGCCGCGGCGGCCGAGCGTCTGCGGAGCCCCGTGCGGGCAGCGTCCCGCGCCTGCGGCTGCGCCGAGGGGAGGCCGCTCAGCCCTGAAACGAGGTCTGAGGACGCCACAGTCGCATCCCCCGCGGGCGCTCACCGGCCGCGCTGGTCCAGACCCGAGCTCTGAGAGGCGGCTGCACGGGGAACGGGCGGCCGGCAGCCAGGACACGTGCCTGCCCACGGCGTGGCTCCGGCTGAGGCAGGGAGGCGGCAGGAAGGGCCCCTGGGGCAAGGCGGCGGCCTCCCTGGAGGGAGGGCGGCAGCGCCACTCCGCCTCCCCGGCAGGGCCCGGTGGCAGCACCGAGCCTCGGGGGAGACGCCCAGGAAGCACGTTTTGGACCCTAGGGCTCTCGTTCTTGGCAGAGACCCCTGTCCGAGCCTGACCCAGATGCAACAGGGTAACTTCCTGCAAGTGATGACCTCGGAGGCTCCCCTGGTGACCCAGGGGTTAAGTATTCACTCTGCAGGGCAGGGGGCACAAGTCCAAGCCCTGGTTCCCGAGAATCCCACGGGCCACAGGGCAACCAAGGCAGCAAGCCACCGCTTCCGAGCCCCAGCCCAGGAGCTGGGAGCCACAGCTACCGAGAGCCTGCGTGCTGAGTGGTTTCAGTCGTGTCTGACTGTCTGTGACCCCACGCACTGAAGCCCGCCAGGCTCCTCTGTGCACGGGATTCTCCAGGCAAGAACACTGGAGTGGGTTGCCATTCCCTTCTCCTGGAGATCTTCCCAACCCAGGGATCGAATCCTTGTCTCCTCCATTGCAGGTTGATTCTTCATCACTGAGCCACCTGTGAAGCCCAGAAGTCAAATAACCGGGTCTTATTTCTTTAGTGTTTAGTTAATTTAGGATGCTTGGAATATTTGATCCAGCATCAATGGTTTTAACTACCATTGTTAAAGAATCACTGGCAGAAGTAACTTTATCCCAAAACAATTCAGTTTGCGCGGGATCTGTAGTTACACCTACTTATTTTTGTCCTGAATCTTCCTGGTTGAGAGAACTCCTTAGTTATAGTTGGTGGGGGGAAACTAGCTACCCAGAAGAAGAGGTTCTTTTCTTGGGAAAAGAAACTTCTAGAAAACCAAAAAATTGGAGGCTTTTTTGTTTGCTTGCTTTTTAAGTATTTCTAAGCAAGGCGTTCACATTTCCACTATTATCTGTTTGGTTTTCTTGATAGAAACAATATTAGGAGTTAAAAAAAAAAAGGGAAACAGAGCATTTCAAAAGCAACTATGTTGTCCATATACCTCTACTTCCAATAGTTGAAGAGTGGAAAAGTTGGTAAGCAAGCCCCCAATTCCACACAGATTCTTAACCAATTGTCTGGTTTTGAGCAGAGATACAGTGAGAAGTTCTTGTATTATCTTTAATGCCAGGGATTAATACTAAGAATTTACTTTGGGCGTTTCAGTGGTGTCTTATGGAACCTGAACTGGACCATCAAAAATAAATGTTTAGGGACTTCCCTGGTGGCCTAGTGGCTAAGACTCCACACTTCCAATGCAGGGGGCCTGGAGTAATCACTAGTCAGGGAACTGAGACCCCTCAGGCCAAACTGAGATACGGTGTAGCCAAATAAAATGATAATAATAGAGAAACCAGTCACTCACAAGAGGAGTGGCTTAAAAAAAGAAGTGTTCAACTGTATTTTCCCACAAGAGGCACTGAGATACTTGAAACAAGTCATCCTTGGCAAGTAGTATGAAATCAGAAGTGTCTCTCTCCAGCTCACAGTTGCAGTTAAGAAACCTCCAAGAGCATTGTAGCTCCAACCTGAGTTTCCATCTCCCACCTAGATTAAGAAATGGATCTCTTGAAAATGAACTGTGAGCACAATTTTAAATTTAAATATTGTGTCACCCAGATCGAACATGCTTTCAGTCACAATATCCGCTCAAATGAAGGACATGCTGAATTGAATACCTGGGTCTGTTGGCAGAGGCCTTTAGCCTAATCAAGAAATTTATGGGCAGACAAATCTGTTAGGGAGCCAGACACCTTCTCTAAATTGAAACATCTCAAGTCATTTAGCAGCTGATCTATGGTGTCCCTGAGCTTCCTTGAGGTCAATTAGAGGACCTTATGCATTGAGTTCAGTGTTATGACTTTAAAAAACGACTGGGTTTTTTTCTTTTTTTCTTCGTTACCAGAACTAATAAAAACTTCTTGGAGATTGAGAGACACCTAATGAAACCAGGGTTTCCCTGGTGGCTCAGACAGTAAAGGATCTGGCTCCAGTGCGGGAGACCTGAATTCGATCCCTTGGTCGGGAAGATCCTCTGGAGGAGAAAATGGCAACCCACTCCAGTATTCTTGCCTGGAGAATCCCATGGACAGAGGAGCCTGGCGGATTACAGTCCATGGGGTTGCAAAGAGTCAGAAATGACTGAGCAACTAACACACACACACACACACACACACACACACACACACACACAGTGAAACCAGGAGTGTTGAATTCCATGGCTACCTGTTTTAGTTCTTACTGGGAAAATCCGCATACCCAGCTTTGAAAGACAGAATGAGAAACCAGTCAAGGAATTGAGTATATTGATATCCAGCCTACCCAGATGGAGGAGACCTGGGAAAATGTGAAGAATAACATCACAGAATATTCAATGTCTGCCACCCAGCATGGAGTCTGTCACATGTTGTCACTCACGGATTTGACAACTTTCCTGGCTTGTGTCTCTGAAAACATTCAGTGAGAGTTGGCGACTTGGTTGGTATTTTAGACAAAGAAATGAGGGCCTGGATTGAAAACAGACAGGGCTTGAAGGCTTTATGAATGGCAGCTTTATGTCAAAATTCCAACAAAAATAGTTATCAGCTGCCCCCCTCCCTTTTCTTAAGGCAGCAGAGACTTTAGGTACAAAATTCTGTATAATCCCTCTCTACTAAAACAGCAAACAGCTCTTTGGCATAGTTTATGCTATTCTTGGCAAAGCACAGGACTCAGGTGACATCAAGGGTGACTACATAGAATATATATACATACACAGTGAAGTCAGCTTATAATTAATTTCTGCAGATTTACAAATTTAACTGCAGAGGAGTAAAAATTTCTGTGAGACAGGGAATACCACAGCAAACAGGTAAAATCGTCCATGACACACACGTGACACACACGAGGCCCGTGACACACATGAGGCCCGTGACACACACATGACACACACGAGGCCCATGACACACACGTGACACACACGTGAAACACACGAGGACCGTGACACACACGAGGCCAGTGACACACACGTGACACACACGTGACACACACGAGGCCCGTGACACACACGAGGCATGTGACACACACGTGACACACACGAGGCCCGTGACACACACATGACACACACGAGGCCCATGACACACACGAGGCCCATGACACACACGAGGCACAAGTGCTTGTTTCCTTCATATGCAAAGAGCTCTTAAAAGTGAATGAAAGGATGAGTAACCCAAGGAGATAATGGGCTTTCACATATGTTATAAATATTTTAATCTGATGTGACATTTACTCTTTAACCTGATTTCTGTGGCTTTCCCAGGCTTGTATTGTACTCAGTCAGATCTGTATGTCTTTCTATCACATTTATGCTTAGAAATGCATTCCTCATTCTGAAGTACATCTATTTGATTTTGGATTTGGGAGGGCATTAATTTCTGATCCATCCATAGAATTTCTTTGGGAGCATGGTTAAAGATAAAAGACTCATATTTTCCTAAATAATTAGCCAGTTTTCCAGCTTCATTTGTGGAGTGGTCCTTTCTTTCCTCACCTATGTACGGTGTCACATTTATCATATATTAAATGCCTACATGTGCTAAAAATAACACGTGCTTTGAGTGGAATGTGGTGGATGAATCTGAGGCATTTGCAACACGTGGGCAACCAACATTTTCCCTCTGCCCTCCCCACCCCCTTCCTCCCCAGAGATTGCAAACAGAGGGAAGGAAGCCAGAAAAACATTAAACAAGGTCTGTTGCTCTGGATAATGTCTCAGAAGAAAAAAAGCAGGCTGGAGTTTTATGATTTAAAAGCGATGGCCTGCTTCAAGAACCCCAAGAGAGGCACCAAGCGGCCACGTACTGGGCGCTCACCCGCCTCCAGGCACGCCTCTGAGCATCTACAGGACCACCCACAATGTGGGTGCTGTCATGTTAGAGATGAAAGAACAGGCCCAGAGGCCTCAGGTCACTCCCCCCAAGTCATTTGGAAGGACAGTGATCTAAAACATGGCTACACCATCCAGTTAACAAAGGTGCTAGGAGCATCACCTTCTTCAAAACGGTTCCTCTCAGCAGAGATGTCAAGTATCACAAACCCTCGGTCAGCAAGGTCCCTGCAGCTGCAATGCAGTCTTCTCTGGTGGGAGTGAGTCCTGGGTGGGAAAGTGATTAAGCCAGGTGACTGGTATGGTTCTGGGAACTGTGGACGGCCAGCGATTTCTAGGTACTCACTGAACTCCTGTTCTTCTCACATCAACACTTTTCCTTTCCAGGAAATAAAAGAAAAAGGGCTTTTCATCTCCGTAACTGGCTAAGGGAGGTACGGCAGAGAACTTTCCACCACAGGATGGTGTAGTAGCCCAGAGAATTCTGTATCTAAATCTTAGGAGAGGGGTGGCCTTTGAGTGTGTGTTTTCATTCATCATAGTCAATTGTTGAGTTTGTAGTTTTGCTGAGTGACTCAGTACGCTAGTAAGGTGACTGTGGACCCGTGCTGGGGATGTGGCCCCGGCTCACGGCAGTGAATATGGTACAAGCTGTGATGACTCTGGGGCTTCCCTGGCGGCTCAGTGCTTAAGAATCTGCCTGACAATGCAGGAGACGTGGCTTTGACCCCTGGGTCGGGTAGATCCCCTGGAGGAGGACATGGCAACCCACTCCAGTGTTTTTGCCTGGAGAATCCTGTGGACAGAATAGTCTGGAGGGCTATAGTCCACGGGGTTGCAGAGTTGGACACAACTTAGTGAATTCTTCAACAAATGATAACTCGGGGGGCCGCTACCTTAGGAATCTGCTTTTGTCTCTCAAGTGGGGCTCTATTTACATGAATTCAGAAGCCCCAGACACCAGGTTTGGATCAAGGATCAAGAGTCCTGGATTCCTGGGTCTGCGTTGAAACTTCCGTCTTCATAACTAGGCCCTGCTCAATGTTTTTATCCAGAAAATAGGAATACCAACACACCTGTGTGTTTCTCTGTAGGTTACCTCGAGCATTACATGTATTTGAAAGTGTCTTAGAGTGTGTAAGCTGCTGTGTAAGTAAGCAGGTAGAGTTGGCTGCTCAGTCATATCTGACTCACTGCGACCACAGGGACTGTGACCCCCCAGGCTCCTCTGTCCATGGGTTGCTCCAGGCAGGAATGCTGGAGTGAGTTGTCACTTCCTCCTCCAGGGGATCTTCCCTACCCAGGGATGGAACCTGTGTCTCCTGTATTGCAGGTGGATTTTTTACTATCTGAGCCACCAGAGTAGTTGCTATTATAGATGCAAAGTTTTACTCCTGAAAATGAGAAATATTGTCAGCTGATTGTTTTCTGTGGCGGTTGTGCATGTATGTTTCCTTGTTGTTTTGTGAACACCTTGGCACTAAGCAACTGGTTTCCCTGATCCTGACTTGACTGTTGGCTCCAAGTCAGAGTCAAAGCCTCTGGTTCTTGCCCCTGATGGTCGCTCCAAGCTCCCCAAGGAGAAACATACTGCTTGTCTTTCTGTCAGTTCAAACCACATCCTGCCCCGTTTCCACTCTCCAGAAGACAGCTCGTGACACCGGAGGTTTTACAATGCAGCGGGCTTCTCCGTGAAGCCATAGCCAAAGCCTTTTTCACAGAAGTGAAAATAATTCATCCAGTGGTTAACGTGTCAGGTCTAGGTATCGACTTTACCCTTCCCCCCGCCCCCACATCCCTCAACTCCATCCGAACCCCTGGTTCAGGGGAGCAAACAGCTCCTCAGCCTCCTCTCATTGTCTCAACTCTTACAACTTTCCAGACAGAAACTAAGCTCGAGGCAGGAAAGACAGAGGTGTTCCTGAGAGAGGGCTGCATACAGTCCAGCTCGGGCCCAAATCCAGCCAATGACACAGCCTGCAGTTGTTGGAAGGGACCTGGGCAGTTTTCTAGTCACTTTACAGATGAGGAAATGCCTTCATTTTAAACCCTGAGAAAATGGAGTACAGGGACGTTAGTGCTTTGACCAAGAGCCTATTAAAGCCTCTACTAGAAGCCTGTGCAAGAAACCGCTGCCAATGCAGGAGACCCGAGAGGAAGATCCAGGAAGGTCCCCTGCAGGAGGGCACAGCACGCCCGCTCCAGAATTCTTGCCTGGAGAATCCCATGGACACAGGGGCCTGGCGGGCTATAGTCCATGGGGTCGCAGAGTCAGACGTGACTGAAGTGACTTAGCACAACACACAGACCCCATCAGAGGCAGAGCCTGGATTGGCCCCAGGGTCTCTGGGCTCCTGGCGCAAGGTCACGATAGGTAGACCAGTTGTCCCCATATTTGTAGGCTAAGGACTGCTGGCATCACTAGGGTTGGTGACTTCATCCCGGGGACTGGTTTGGGTCCTGGTGACCAAGGGGCTCCTCTCCCAGCTGGAGGCTGTTTGCTGAGAGCCAGGATGGGGCCAGTACCAAACAACAGAGGAAGCTCTCAGAAAAGAACAGGTGAGTAGAGGCCGCGGTGAGCTCAGCCACGTCCCGAATGGGGACAGCAAGGGAAAGAAACATCCTGAAAGAATCTGACACTGGAAGAAGGAAAGAAGAGGGAGGAAGAGAAGCCACGGCATCGTCATCCAAGTCATCGACGGAAAATCGGAACTCTGGATTCTCACCCCGAGGGTGTGGGGCCGTGTTTATCTTCAAGAGCATGAGAGCACGCACCGCGGTCCCTCCGGGTTCGGGGCGCCGGGCCGGGCCGGGGCGGGAGGGCCGAGGCCTCGGGCAGGGCTGCAGAAGGCAGGGGCCACCACCAGCCCCCTGCAGCCCCCGAGGCGCGCGGTTCCAGCCGGGCTTCCCGTGTCCCCCCGAGAGACCCGGAAGACGAAGTCGCCCGTGGCCGTGACCGTGACCGGAGGAAACAGCGCTTTGCAGAGACACCTGCCTCACAGCCTCCTGACCTCAGACAGTGTTTATCCCTGGCTGAAGCCTCCCCTATCTCTCAAGGGTGCACGGTGGCCTGTTGAGAATTAACTTATTAACTTGATTTGGGACTTCATCCTGGCTGCCAAGGACTGATGAGGCTCCGGTGGGTGTGAGGCTTCGAGTTCGGGTGAGGGTGGGGGCGTGTCAGCCAGAGGCCGTCAGGGCCTCCCAAGAGAAGCGGGAGCCCTGAGCCTACCCAGGGACAAGCCCCGAACGGCGGGCGCCCCTGCCAGCAGGGCACCTGGAAGGGCAGGCCCGGGCGCTGGGTTCGGAGTGGCTCCGCGGGCGGGGCCCCTCTGCCGGTTTAACTGCCGGCCCAGATAACCACCGGCTCCTCGCGTGTTGCACAATCAGCCGCTTTGCCAACAGAGGGAAGAGACGGTGCTTTTCCAAGCCCTCTGGTCAACAACGAACTTCCTTCAGGGCTGTCCTCGCCGTCCCCTCGCGTCACCTATTTTTAGTTTCCGAGCTGGTCTGATGAGCTGTGGGTGTGTATTTTTGGTGGCGAGGACGGTGGCTGATTCTCCTTTCACTCCTTCAGGCATCAGTCTGGGCTCTGGTTTCCTCTGGTTCCTCCTTCTGGTTCAGGAGGTGCCCGGGGCTGTCATCCACCCTGGCCAGGGCTGCGTGGGCCACCTTAGTATCGAGGCCGAACACATGTCCCACTTGGGGCGAGCAGATGAGCCCTCCAGGAGGCTGACCCTGAATCCAGGGCTGCCGTGTGTTTGGTGGATTCACGAAGGCTTTTGCTCCATCAAACCCAGTGCTCTGTGACAGCCTGGAGGAGTGGGATGGGGTGGGAGGTGGGGGAGAGGTTCAAAAGGGAGGGGACGTGTTTGTGTGTGTGAGTCGCTCACTGTGTCAGATTCTTTGTGACCCCATGGACCATAGCCCGCCAGGCTCCTCTGTCCATGGGATTTCCCAGGCAAGAATACTGGAGTGGGTTGCACGTCCTCCTCCAGGGGATCTTCCTGACCTGGGGATCGGCCCCGGGTCTCCTGCATTGCAGACAGTTTTTACCATTTGAGCCACGAGGGAAGCCCAGGGACATGTGTATGTCTGTGGCCGATTCATGCTGATGGACGGCAGAACCCAACACAGTATTGTAAAGCACTTATCCTCCAGGTAGAAATAAATTCTTAAAAAAAAAAAAAAAAAAAGAAATCTAAAAGAGAGAAGAAGAAAGAATAGTCTGTCTGACAGCTGTGTCCCCAAACTGCCACCCAGAAAATCGCCCCTCAGGTCCTCAGGCTGCCCTGAAAGCTTCGCATAGAAGAAGGTGGAAGAGATCAGATGTGCTCTGACCCGGTTATAGGCCAACGCAGCCTCTCGATCCTGAGCTTTGGTCTCACCGCTGGAGGAACGGGACCTCCCAAGGACCGTCCACGGCAGGTTCTTTTAAAATTTCCAAGCAGGATAACATTTGTGCAAAGCGGTGATTGCACAAGTTTTAGGGCTCAGGAAAAAAAAAGAAAAAGAATGAGAGAGAGAAACCGTCATGTGACCGAGAGCAGGAGAGGGAGGCCGGACTGAGGGGACCCGGGCAGGGGCCCCCCGAGTTTGCGCAGGAGCCACCTCCAGCCCCGGGTGCTCGCCCAACGCTGAGGCCAGGAGAGGCAGCCGGCCGGCAGGCAGGCCAGGGCACAGCCTTTCTGCCCACACCCGCGCTGGGTCTGCTCAGGGCACTGCGGGAATCGCCCGGGGCTGCGCGGCGGGAACGCTCTCTGCGCTCCTCTGGGCGCGGCCCTGCGGGACGCAGCCGGCTCCCCACAGGGGCTGGAGGACGCTGCAGCCTCAGCCGTGGCCACCTCTGCTCTCCGACGTCGGCGAGGCTCACTGGGGCCGCAGGTCCCTCACAAAAGCAGTCCGGGCCGTTATGTGAACGCTCGAGGATGCGGAAGCCCAATGGGAATACAGGCTGCGAGGACCAGATGCGGTTCTGAAAGCGCCCCCGTGGGGCGCGTGCACGCGTGAACTAAGCAGGGCTCCCGCGGTGCCCGCCTCACCTGGGGCCACAGGCGAGCCAGCCGGTGTCCCTGGCCGCCTGCCGCAGCCTCTCCGCGCGGGCGAGCTGATTCCGGCTTCTTTCCGGGCCTGCGGCCCCGGCGGGCGGAGGGGCCTGCGCTGGTCCGCACACTGTGTGCAGGACCTGCGTGTTCCGCGTTGCTGAATTCGAACGGATGTGGTCCACGAGGCGGCTCCGCCGTCCGAGCGCGCAGGCTCTGCCACCCTTACCCAGTCCCCAGCCTCCCCGTCCAGCTTTCCCACCTCGCCACCCTCGCCCCGCTATGAGACCACTAGGCTCAGCGGTAATTTGAGGGTCTTTGGTGACAGCGCCCCCGAGGTCGGTGGTCTGTCTGCCTGCGTGATTCCAAAGTGGGAGAGGAGGGTCGAGGGAGAGCGGACCGCTGAGGGGAGGCCACGGGGAAGCTGCGCCGGGGCCCCGGGCCGGAAACCACGAACCAGCCCCTCCCGTGGTTCCGGGCTCCTTCCAGCCTCGTGGCGTCTTTTCCGCCCGGCGTCTGTGGCTCCTCCAGGGACTGCCGCCGGCTCTGCATCTCCGCTCCGCACTGTGACCCCGAACGCCCCCAGGCTCCCGCCAGCTGGAGGCCACAGCCGCCGGCCGCCACGCGGTGGGCAAGCGGACGGACAGCTGCCGTGTGAGCAGCTCCTTTTGGGCCGTGGGGGCGGGAGGCAAAGAACCCCCTCGTTTGAAGGGAGCTAGGCTGTAATGAGGAGGCGCTGCCAAGTGGATGGCGGCGCCTCGCCTGCTCTACTGCGCGCTGCGGTTTACGCTGCGCCAAGTTGCCTACACCCACGATGAAAGCTGGAAGGGAGGCTGGTGTCGCAGACTGGCGTGGACCTGGTAGGAGGCTGTGTGCCTGCCTGTGTGTGCACATGTGCGTGGCTGTGAATACCGCGGGAAGAAGGAGAAGGAAGCGGTCCCATATGGCCGGAGAGGGCCGGACTCAGTTTGAAAAGATCAGGAGGAAACAGGAGATAAAGTTCTTCTGAGCAGGAGCGGAAGGCTGAGAACACGAAAGCACAAACCCTTTGCGCTCAGACTAGAAACCTGGTTCAGGAGTGCGCCTTTGGATTCCTCTGGATCCCATGGGGTTAGAAAAGACTCTGTTCTTTAAAACGGAATTTGGAGAAAAGCCCCGCTTGTTGTGTGAAAAGGGTTAGAAGAATCAGATAGTCCTCTGAGTGGGGCAATACTTCGGCCACCTGATGTGAAGAGCTAACTCTTGGAAAAGACGCTGATGCTGGGAAAAATTGAGGGCAAGAGGAGAAGGGGGCGACAGAGGATGAGATGGTTGGATGGCATCGCTGACTCAATGGACATGGGTTTGGGTGGACTCCAGGAGTTGGTGATGGACAGGGAGGCCTGGTGTGTTGCAGTCCATGGGGTCTCAGAGTCAGACACAATTTATCGACTGAACAACAATTGAGTGGGACAAACCCAGATCTGTTTCAGCAGAAACCTGACTTTAGAAACCTTCTGGCAAGGGAAGGATGGAATGTCTCCACCTCCAATAGGGCAGGGCTGATGGTCGGGAGGTCCTGGGAGACCTCTAAAATGATAAGACTAGTCTTCCAGTGGGCTGTTTCCCTTTAGTATCAGCTGGTAAGCATTTTCTGAGTGGACAACACAATAAAAGGACAGACGGTGTCTGAGGTCAAGACCAGTGAAATAAGCATCCACAGTCCATGGGATTGTCCAGGCAAGAATACTGGAGTGGGTTGCCATTCTCTTCTCCAGGAGGTCTTCCTGACCCAGGGATCAAACACGCATCTCTTACGTCTCCTGCACTGCAGGCATGTACTTAACCACTGAGCTATTAAGGAAGCCCCTCATGCTGGTGAAACTGGGGAGCGTTTAGGGAGAAGTCCCATCTGTCGGCATAGTTACTGCTTCTTCAGTGGCCCATGGTGTGTCTTCACTGGGGATGGATGGATTGGCTCCAAGAACCACTTTGCAGGTTGAGAATCTAGAGACCAGATCTCCTAACCCCAGTCCAGCTACCGATGGGCTGGCTGACCCCAGGGCAAATCACTTTGTGTGGTTTTCTTATTTGGAAGGAAAAAAAGGAAAGATAAAATCTGATCTACCTCTCAGAGATTCGGGGTGGTTTCTATTTTGCTTTTCTGTGAAGAGCAACTAATAAAAATGATACCAAACTCCTCTGAAAATAAATACAGGCTCTGTGCGTCTCGAGTAATAATAGCACGTATTCTCCTTGGGATCAAGGCTCAACTTACTACGATAAAATCGCTGGTAAATTTCTAAAAAGTTACTCCTTTGTGCACATACCTTCTCCATAGAAAATGGTTTTCTGTTAGAAAAAGTTAAAGGACACGCCAGGCCTTTCACTTGGGGTTTATGTATTTCTTTTCCATCGGTGAATAGCATTCTCTTTCTTGAGGTTTCATTTTGGTCATATTTCAGAAATGGCTGAATTTCAGATTCCCAACTCCTGCTTACAGAGAGTGAATTGAGGGAAAAAAAATAATAATGAGATTAGCAGATAAGTAAACAAACATTTTAATTGAGACTCAAACTGTAGAAGTACTGTGGGCAGTATGGAGTTACATGTTTCCATATTCTGTTGGTTTGCAAGAAACCAAAACCCCAAAAGTTATATTAAACATAATCACCTAACTCCACAGGGCCTGAAAAGCATTTTTTTTAATGTGACGATTTAAAGGCGAGTCGCTGTGCAAAACACCACGGCATAGATGAGTGTTTCTGCTGCTTTTGTTTCTTTCAAAAAGGACATGAACTCTGGGGGCAGGTAGGAACGTACCATATTTCACAGCCCCCCTCCTCGAAAAAGCGAAATACCTCAATGGACCTCACTGATCCCTTAGGAAAAGTAGATTAGAGTCCAACACAAAATGAGGTCTTAATGCAGGTTTTATGTTGTGAGAACCAGGACTTTGGTGGTCCAAAAATTTTAATTCCATTTAACTTTTTGCTTTTTGCATTGAATACATAGTTCATAGGCTTCCATCTTAAAACCTTTCTGATTGAAAGCAAGGAGCCAGCTCTCTTACCTAACTGGATTCAGTTCCCACCTTCTCTCCAAACACCCAGAACATCCAGGAAGGCCAAACAGATGGTGGAAGAAGTTGTCCTGTTCTTTCTCCTCTGATGCCATGAGTAATCGAGTTGTAACTGAAAGGCACTCACCGGTTCCTCTCTCCTTTCTCCACTGGATGCTAAGTGGTCTCGCCAATCACAGAGCAAGCGTGGGTGTGCTGTCCCCTACAGCATTCTCTTGCTCACTCAGCTGGAGGTCTGAGAGCAGAGGAGTCACTCCCTGCAGTTGTGACAGCTAACCGTAGACCCAAGGCCACCCAGGCCCAGAATATCCGCCTCCACCTCCCTTGTAATTTTCCCTACATCAAAATGGACGCATTAGGAGTGGTGGTATAGAAGATAGGAGTCTATCCCTGGTGGTATAGAAGATAGGAGTCCGCCTGCAAATGCAGGGGACCCAGGTTCAATCCCTGGTCCAGAAAGATTCCACATGCCTCGGAGCAGCTAAGCCCAAGAGCTGCAACTGCTGAGCCCAAGTACTCTAACTACTGAAGCCCGTGCGCCTGGATGGAGCCTGTGCTCCACAGCAAAAGCAGCCGCTGCAGCGAGAAGACCCCACACCACAGCTGGAGACAGCCCCCGCCCTCCAAAGCGAGAGAGAGCCCCCACCCTCCAAAACCAAAGAGATCCCTTGCCCTCCACAGCTAGAGAGAGCTCCCACCCTCCAAAACTGGAGGGAGCCCCCACTCTCCAAAGCTAGAGAGAGCCTGCACGCAGCAGAGAAGACCCAGTGCAGCCAAAAATAAGGTAACTTTTAAAAAAACATGGACCCTTTAGGGTTGTCCTGTCTAATGCATAGCCACTAGCCACATGTGGCTATTCAAATGGAATCAAATGATACGAAATTTGAACTCTAGTTCCTCAGTCACTCTAGATGGACATCACGTGCTCAGGGCGGCTGCCGTAATGGCCAGTGTGGATGCAGGACATTTGTGTCGTCTCAGGTCCCTTGGACCACACTGCTTTAGAGATTAGCCAGCCAGGGGCTTCATCGGTGCTGAATTTTAAGAAACTAAGACTCGCTAAGGTTGAATGACTTTCCTAAGGATATCCACGAATCTATGAAAAAGGTATATTTTGGCTGTTTTGGAATCCTGAGGCTGTCCTTTATTTCAATCTTGATTTTTGAAAGAATTTTCTGTATCATATGCATATTTGACTCTTAATTGAGACTCAAATTATAGAAGTACTTTGGGCAGTATGAAATTATGTGTTTCCAGATTCTGAGTTGGTTTGCAAGTAAAGGAATCTAATACAATGGTGGTCCTGCAATGTAGAAACACTGATTCTTTTTTTTTTAATTAATCTTTGGCAGTGCTGGGTATTCACTGCTGCTCAAGGGCTCTCTCTAGTTGTGACAGGCGGGCACTTCTCTAGCTGCGTGCTCAGGCTTCTCTTGTTGCAGAGTGCAGGCTCTGGCAGGGGTGGGGGGTGCAGGCTTCAGTACTTGTGGCACGTGGGCTTAGTCGCCCCAGATGTGGGATCTTAGTTCCTGGACCAGGGATCGAACCCGTGTCTCAGTATTGGCAGGCAGATTCTTAACCACTGGACCACCAGGGAAGTCCCCCCAAACACTGATTCTTTCTGGAGTTGCTCAACCTGTCATGGTTAATTATATCTAAGCTATTTTCCTTTTTTTAGTGACCTGTGAATTTCACAAGAAAAAGGAAGTCTGGGTTAATTCTTGGAGAAATTGCTTTATTTATTCTCTCTTCTGGATTGTGCTAGTAATATTGCTATGGCACTTAGGACACTTGGGAACTGGAATCAATTAGACGAGAAGGCCTGGTAGTCACAGGACCCAGCGTTCTAACATCAACGGTCGGTCAGCATCAATGGTCAGAATCAGGATGGGAGGATAGTGCTAGACACACGTGTGTCCCGAATGTTCTTCGCAGACTCTTAGGTTCACTTAGAGCCACGGCAGACAGTAAATGTCTCTCTCACTCAGCTGTGTCCAGGATTTATGTAGTGCTTAGTGCAACGAGGGGCCAGGATTCATCCTGGGTGGTAGGGCTGAAGCCTGGCTCAGGTACCGAAATGAAAAACACAGCTCCTCAGAGCCCTAGAGATGGGGAATTCAGGACTTGGGGGCTTAAAGAGGCCTCCCCACCCAGAGGAGGGGCCCAGAAACTTCCTCTGAGAGCCCCCTTTGCTGCTAGGCTCCCCTGGAAACAAGGAATTTGCCCCCATGGAGATCAAAGAGAATTATGGACCATTGTTTTAAGTTATTAATTAAGTGAGACTGATCTGCAATTATTTCAACAGTTAACCAAACCAGGGCAGAGAGAGAAGATAAAAGAAAGAATCTGGGCTCGCTGCGCTTCTTATTAACTTCCTCTTTGTGATGAGTACCTCGCCTTGTGTTCCACCAAGCCCTTGCACATTCTTGTGCAAAAAGGAACCACCAAAGAAAGCAGCAAAGCCTCTTCTCTTGGCACAAGAGATGTGTGTCTAACTCTTGGGCCTTGACTTGTTGGCGGAGACACCATAAAAGGCTGATGTGCCCTGGGCATGTGGTTTTATTGAACAAACACTGAGTGTTGGGACAGTGGAAGTTCTGTCCCAGTATTCTTGGTCTTCCGTGGTGGCTCAGACAGTAGAGAATCCGCCTGCAATGTAGGAGACCTGGGTTCGATCCCTGGGTTGGGAAGATTCCCCTGGAGAATCTTGGGTGAATTACATGACCTGTGTGTGCTGTTGTGACCAACTCTTTGTGACCCCCTGGACTGTAACCCACCGGGTCCTCTGTCCATGGAATTCTCCTGGCAAAAACCCTGGCGCGGGTTGCCATTTCCTACTCCAGGGGATTTTCCTGACTCAAGGATCAAACCTGAGTCTCTTGGGTCTCCTGCATTGGCAGGCAGATTCTTTACCACTGAGCCACCGGGGAAGAATTAACATGATAAGAAAGTGCATCATATTATAGCAAACCAACTAGTGAGGTTTGAAACAAGAGACCAAGTCATGAAAAAACAGATGAAGCACAGAGCATCTGTGGAATACTGCAGGGTGAGGCAACGAAGGACCGGAGCCTAGAAGGCTGGAGAATTCACACGCACAGCAGGGGTGCTCTGGCCTTTTGGCGTTCTGCCTGGTGTGGCTGAGCAAGGGCTCCCCGAGTATTCTTATTGTCAAGTGAAAGTTAACACACTCAGTCGCGTCCAACCTTTGCGACCCCATGGACCGTACAGTCCATGGGATTCTCCAGCCCAGAATACTAGAGTGGGGAGCCTTTCCCTTCTCCAGGGGATCTTCCCAACCCAGGGATTGAACTCAGGTCTCCCACGTTGCAGGCGGATTCTTTACCAGCTGAGCCACCTGGGAAGCCCTCCGATACGGTCAAGAGGGAGGGTTAGAGTGGAGCAGAAGGCAAGGCCTCAGCAGCGATGCCAAGAGCATCCTCCTCTCCTGGAGTTGAGCCCGGCTCCTGCCCAGACTCAGCCGGGAGATGTCTGTGTGGTACCGGTTTCCGGAACAGGTCCTCTTTCCTCAGCACTCCGACCATCCAGGGGCTGGTGCCTCCATGCTCTTGGAGATGATTCTCTATTAAACCAGACAAGCTTCTTAACTCCGATGGGTTATAAGGAGGAGCTGGAGGAAAGGCAGAGTCCCTGTGTGTTTTGAGGAAGAGCCAGGAGATCTTAAGGGCTCCTGAGCGGGGGAGAGGGGCGCGTGGAGGATGACCTGAAACCGGAAAGCTGCTGGACTGCGGCCGCAGACACGTAGAGGGGCTCTGAGCGGGGGCAGACCCCAGGCCTGGACCCCGCCGGGCTAGTGCCCCAGTGGTGGGTCTTCCCCATCAAGGTGTGTGCGTGGCTGGGAGACGACTGAGTGGGCAGGTGGTCTTGGGGACCAAGATGCCGGGGAAGGGCAAAGGTGAAGGTCACACTTTGCACATGTGACCCTGCACCGAGTTTGGCCTCAGAGGCATTGCTGGTGAACTCAGAAAGGAAGTCTGATGTCGCTGGAAAACGCAAACCTCAGCTGCACTGCCATGAGCCGAGAGGTTCTGTGACGATAGCCTAACCTCTCTGAGCCTCGGTTTCTACTGCGGTAGGCTGAATGATGACCCTGTTGCCCCCCCGAAACATTCACGTCCTAATCTCTGGAACGTGGGATGATGTCACCTTACATGGTAAAATGGACTTTGCAGGTGTGATTTTATAAACGGAACTAATTATGTGTGGCTGCCCTGGGTCTCGTGGCAGCCTGAGGGCTTTCTCTCGTCATGGTAAGCGTGCTCCTCAGCAGGCTGACATTGCTCGTGGTGGGGCACGGGTCTTGGAGGGACGCTCCAAGGCGGTGATGCTTGGCTCAGCCGTCCCACCCCATGGGATCTTCCTGGACCGGGGATGGAGCCTGGGTCCCCTCCTGCAGGCGGGCTCTCAACCCCTGGACCACCAGGGAAGTTGGCAGGTGTGATTCAGTAAAGGCTCCTGAGACAGGGAGCGCCCTGCATGGTCTGGGTGGGCCCAGGGTCGTCACAGGGATGCTGATAAGAAAGACGCAGGTCAGAGTGAGAGTGAGAGGTGGTGGGGAAAGCAGAGGTTGGAGCAATGCAAGAGGGGGCCCCGAGTCAAGGTTGGGGCGGCCTCTGCAATCCAGAGAAGGCAAGCAAGTGGAGCCTCCCCTGCGGCCTCCAGAAGGAAGGTGGCTCTGACGACACCTTGACTTCAGCTCAGTGGGGCCTATAAGACGCAGCAGTCGTGGTACCCACTCCATCTGGCTGTTGTGACATTTAAATGACATGTGTTTGAAGCACTTAAAGCGGAAGTCAAATAAACGGTAGATGGCTTTACCATGTGTTTTAAAAAGTCATATTATCAGAGATCCTCCTGAGTCCATTGTCCCAGAAGCCTTTGGGGACCCACAGACATGTGACTGAAGTCCTGCATCCCGGCCCCCACAGCCCTGATCCTGAAGGGCATTGCAAGGGCTGCGTCACTCACTCTGGTAACATGATGATGGCGACTGAAAAATGTCACCAAGCCGTGTGGCTGTGACGCAGGCAAGAAGGACCCGGAAGATGCCATTAAGAAAACGCTGGGTGGTTGCCAAGATATGGCATAACTCTGATGACTTCATTCCACAACTTCCTGGTCACGCATGGTGATCCCTTCTGCCATTCTGACGGCTTTGCTTTGCACCTGGGAGACTGAAGACTCAGAGGGGCCAGGGCCAGACACAACGTAGAAAGGAGAACTCTGGCCCCCACCCACAGTGCCCAGCTCAGGAGCCCGCCCGTCACCTACAGCTGCCAGCCCAGGAAGACAGCCTATACCCAGACTGCCGGACGTCAGACCTCGTCTTCGGTAACCATCCAAGATGCCAAGCGATAACCTCTGAAGCAGTCAGCCCCAAATGGCCAGGATTGGGTAAATAACTGATAGCGTGCCTGATTTTTGCCCTCACTTCCGGCTCAGGACCAAGCAGAGGAAGCCTCGTTTGCCCCCCAGCCAGGTGCACAGGCTGCCACTTCAGCAGCCTCCAGTTGCGGCAGCGCCTCCTTTTCTCCACTGGAGACCCTTCCCGTTCACGCCGAGCTGCTCTCTTGTGTCCAACTCTGTACAAGCCCAGGCACTCTAGCCCGCCAGGCTCCTCTGTCTGTGGGATTCTCCAGGCAAGAATGCTGGTTGCCATCTCCTCCTCCAGGGCATCTTCCCGACCCAGGGATTGAACCCACATCTCTGTGTCTCTTGCCTTGGCCGGTGTATTCATCACTGCACCACCCGGGAAGCCTTCCCACTCCTCTGACTGCCTTTGAGTCTCTGCCAGAGGCAAGTGAAGGTGACTGGCTCTCTCCCTGTATATAGCAAGCTCTGAACAGCCTTTGCTTGTTCTCACTGGGCTGGTTTTTGTTTTGTTTGTTTGGTTTGGTTGGATCTTCACTGCGGGGCACAGGCCCTCTAGGTGGGCACAGGGGCTTCGCTGCCCCACTGCACATGGGATCTTAGTTCCCCAACCAGGTATGGAACCCACATCCCACATTGGAAGGCAGATTTGTGTTTTTGCTTTTAAGGTCACCTCTTTCCTTAAACTACTTTTCACTCTGTGTTTGGCCGTGCTGGGTTCTGGGTCTCCGTTGTTGCAGGGGCTTTTCTCTAGTTGCGGTGAGCGGGGACTGTTCTTCACTGCTGAGTGTGGGCTTCTCACTGTGGTGCGTTCTCTTGTTGCAGAGCACGCATGGGCTCTAGAGCACAAGCTCAGTCATTGTGGTGCTCGGGCTTAGTTGCTCTGCAGTAATGTGGGATCTTCCTGGAGCAGGGATGGAACCCGTGTCCCCTGCATTAGCAGGCAGATTCTTTTACCACTGAGTCACTAAGAAAGTCTCCTTCTTTTTTTTTTTTGTACACGGGATCTTTAGTTGAGGCATGCAAACTTAGTTGTAGCACGTGTGATCTAGTTCCCTGATCAGGGATCGAACCCATGCCCCCTGTGTTGGGAGCTCGGGGTCCTAGCCACTGCACCAGCAGGGAAGCCCTGGAAGGCAGCTTCTTAACCACTAGACCAGGGACATTCCTCTCATTGGGTTGGTCTTCATTTACGCACAACTGGCAAGTTTGGATTTCAGAATGAGAACATACTCTATGCTCCCGGACATGGATGAATTTGGTCACATGTGAATGGATCAGAGTGACAACTGTGGCCTCCTGAAGCCCAGGACCCTTCTCGGTTTCTCTCTTTGTGGAGTGTGTGTGCCTGGCTTCCCCACAGGGTAGGGAATGAATGTGATGACATAAGGACTAAATTCTGTTCGAACTTGAATTAGCTGTGGTACCACTGCATGAGACATAAAGGAAGTAATTAGTGAAGGCAAATGGGAAAGGTCCAAAATTGAAATTTTGTTTTTAAGTAACACTTGGGAGAGAAACATTTAGGAGTGAAGACAACATATTTCCCTTGTCCCGTGCACACATCTCATTTTAAAGAAAACAATGAGAAGGTAAGGTTTAAGTGGTGTCACAGGAAATGTTAGAAGCTAATGTTACTAATCTAAAAGCTATCAGGGCAAGACTATCCAGGTGGTTATGGAGTAGAGAGATTGCAGGAACTCTCCATAGACATCTGAAATTGGGGGTATTTGAAAATAAGGTCCATGTGCAATGTTCTCTGCAGAGTCACTGTCAAGATCGTTACAAAGTTGATAGTTGGGCATTACCCAGGTGGACTCTTAGGATGTGTACCTGGCTCCAAGGTCCACAGTTATTATCCTGGGGATTATTTGTCATTTTCTGTCTTTTTCTGTCTGTCTCAGTAAATAAAGATGAGAAGGTAAGGTTGGAAATAATTAAGAAAATGATTAATATTGTAGGTAATTATAGGAATTTATTTCTTTGATTCAGTTTCCTCATACAAATCCTTTCTCTGTCTTTGTAAATATTGTGGGTTGTGGTTTTCTGTGGCTGCACAGTCTTTAATGCCTTGAAATAATAAATAATATGATTTTTATATTTTGTATGGCACTTCCAAACCCCTTCACTATTCACCGTTTTGATCTTCACACCACCACCCCAGATGGCTGGTAGGTCATGACCGGACAAATGCTACAGCCCATGGAACCAATGATAAATCTGATTTAAAGAGGTGGAATGCTTTCCCCAAGCTCATACTTTTCATCAGCTGGAACTTGAATCCAGATCTTCTGATAGCAAGTGTCCAAAGGCCACCATGAGGGCTTAACAATATTTTGATTGGACATACAGCAATCTAGTTTCCCATATGACCTCAGAGCAAATCTTTCAAAAGTAAGAATTCTTTTGTGTAAGTCTGAAACAGAGGGGTTGAAGTTTTGCAGGAAGGGGGACCCTCTCCAGAGGGTGGGCTCTTATCTAACACTGAGAAACGACTTGTCCGAGGAAGCAAGTGTGCTGACCGAGCAAGAGACTGAATCGGGAAGGAAACCCGGGCGGAAGGCAGGGGGGCCAGGGACCCCGGGAGAGTGGCCCCGCCCTGTGGCTCACAGGCCTAGCTTTTATGGTGATGCGGTCAGTTTCCAGGATGTCTCCGGTCAATCATTCCAACTCAGGGTCCTTCCTGTTGGCGCACGCGTCACTCAGCCAGGATGGATTCCAGCGAGGACTCTGGGAGGTTGGTAGAACATATGGACAGGGGTCTCCTCTCTTCTTTTGACCTTTCCCAAATTCTCCTGGTTGGTGGGAGATTGTCAGTTCCGAGTTCTCACTAGGACATCCAGCTGTAAGACAACTCATGCAAGTGGTCACTATCATGCCTGGTCAGTTTCGGTCAGTGGTTCTCCTAACAGAGGCAGTAGGAGAGAAAGATGGTTTCCAGCCTTCCCAACTTAATGAGCACAGGGGCAGGGGGAGTGAGGTCCATGGACAGGGGAGCCTGCTGGTCTACCGTCCATAGGGTCGCACAGTCAGACACAACTAAAGCGACCTAGCATGCAGGAGGACTGGGGCAGGCAGAGGAAGGCATTTTGCAGGCGTGTTGTTCACGTGTGAGCAGTAAACATCTGCAGAGTCTAGCGTGCTGCCGTGCAACATGGGAGACACCAGCCCCACGTGGCAAGTGAGCCCCTGAAACCTGGCTCTCCTGAATTGAGATGTTCTCCAACTGTCAATTCCACACTGATTTCAAAGATTTGATATAAAAAAGGGTGGAATTTCATTTAGTTTATGTTTCTAGCTTCTCCATCTCTTCTGCTTTTTTTTTTTTTAAATGTTCTTTCTCAAGCCGTTATCAAGTGTAGTAGAAAAGCTTTTGTGTGGGGCTTCCCTGGTGACTCAGATGAGAATCTGCCTGCAGTGCGGGAAACCTGGGTTCTATCCTGGGGTGGGGAAGATCCCCTGGAGGAGGGCATGGCAACCCACTCCAGTATTCTTGCCTGGAGAATCCCCATGGACAGAGGAGCCTGGTGGGCAGTTTGTATAGTATATGTATTTTAGAAAATGTATGAATTTTTGCCTAACTAAAAAGTTTATGACATTTTAATTCCACTTGTTTTACTTAGTATGAATTAATGCTAGATTTCTAATTTAAAAAAATAGATATGCAACAAGCAATGAAGATTTACCATATAGCACAGGAAACTATAGTCAATATCTTGTAATAACCTATAATGGAAAATAATCTGAAAAGTAGTGTGTGTATGTGTATAGCTGAGTCACCTTACTGTGCAGCTGAAATACTGTGTCAGCTACACTTTAATAAATACATATATTGAGAAAAAAAAAAGGTGGAAACAACCTTATTCATCTTCATATTGATTGTATGTTGATATGATATATTGGGTTAAAGAAAATGTTATTTAAATTATTTATTCATTATTAAAATGAATTCCATGTATTGTTTTTAATTTCTAATATGAATCCTGGAATATGAAAAAGCACAAACATGGTTCACATTTTCTTTCTACTGGAAGGCGTTGCGCCAGAGGTTTCCCCCTTGGACTTAACTTAGTAGGTGAGGCTGAGTGAGGGCAGGAGTCCAGCTATGCCTCAGAGAAGACAGAAACTCCTGGATCAGAAGACCAGGGGAAAACTGGTCCACCCCGCCCTGGGCGATGGGGCCCTCCTTATTATGCAGGCACATTAAAGAAGCTGCAAGAGCTCCATGTGGCAGTTTCAATGGAAACATGCTCACTTCTGAGACCTAGTTTCTTTCCTAAACTCCACCCAAGGCAAAATGGATTATGGCTTCCTGGAAACTCAACCAACGGACTTGAAAGTGTTTCATATTAAAAACAGAAAAACCTGGAGAAGGAGAAAAATAATTATATTTCTAAAAGCTTTTAGAACAAATGCTTGCTTGTGAGAAATAATTTTCCTATAAATACTTGATTTCTCCTTTTCTTTCCCTGGTTCCCTGGCTGAGGAGTTCCACGTGGACATGGGACATGGGGTTCCCCTTGGGAGTGAGGTTGGGGCCGCCCAGCCCCTCGCTGTTGAACTCTCCTCCCCAGCTGTGCAGCCCCAACCCCACCCCCGCCTCACTTGCTGGGACCCAAGATGAAGTGGGCTCAAAAGTTTGGAAAAAACAGAAAAGGCAGAGAAAAATCCATAGCTACAAAGCTTCTAAGCCAGTTTTTTTTTTTTTTTTTTCAGACAGAACGTTCCAAAGCTTGGCTAGGAAGAGATGTTTATAAGTTTTGTCTGTAGGAAATTCTCCCTAAAGAACCCTTAACATTTTTTTAATTAATTAATTTATATTTTGGCTTCACTGGGTTTTCATCGCCGTGTTCTTCACTGGGTTTTCATCGCCGTGTTCAGGCTTTCTCTAGTTGTGGCGAGTTGGGGTCACTCTCCGATTGCAGGGCTTGGGCTCCGGGGGGCGCGTGGGCTCAGGAGCTGCTGCTCCAGGCTCTGGGGCACAGACTCGGTAGCTGTGGGGCGTGGCCTTAGTTGCTCTGGGGCAGGTTGCCTCTTCCTGGACCATGAACCAAACCCATGTCCTCTGCACTGGCAGGCAGATTCTTAACCACCGGACCACTGGGGAAGTCCTAAACCAACCCATTTTTGAAGACAGCATGTACTGATGTGAAATAGCAAGTTAGCCTGATGGATGTAAGGTGACCTCAGAAAACAAGGAGCTTATGCAATGTTTATTGACAAACCTTTTTAAAAGAACATAAAATAAGCAAGACATGATGTCAAAAGCTCAGCTTCTCTGTACACTGGTGCAAATAAAATCTCAGAGACCACGTTTTGGGTGAAGTGGAAAAAAATAGCTTTATTCAAGGGGGCCTCAGCGGGCTAATGCCCTCAAAACTGTCCCAACTTGGGGGAGATAATGAGAAGTTTTCTAGTAATTATTCAAAGATGGTGTGATCAGCTCGTGGACATTCTTCTGATGAGCTGGTGGTGAGGCAAGTAGGAGTCAGCATCATCAGCCTTCAGTCTAAGTGGTCTGGGGTCTACATGCTTGTGGGCAGCATGCCATCATTGATGGTTAACTTCTCCCACCTGGAGGGGCTTCAGTGTCTGTAAAATAACTCAAAAGTATTGTTGTGTGTATCCATTGATGGGGAAACAGGACCTAGCCCCACGGGTGCTCTTGACTGTTTCTCCCTGGTCTTGCTCCCCCCCCTTCCCTAATTAGCAACTGCTCATCTGCCCATCGGAACTCAGGGTCAGTCAGGGACGCTGAATGAAGACGGATTCCCATAATCAAAGAAATGGGGGACACAGTAAGGCCAGGCGTCCAGGAGCCCCACAGGGCCCTGCATAGCCTTAGACACCAGGTGGAGAGTTCCTGAGATGAGGACAGGCTCTGCCCCACACTGTCCTAGGAGTCGAGCTCAACAAACATTTGTTGAGCTGTTGGATCCACTCATCAACCTGTTCAAAGAGCACTGAGCAGGAACGACCGGCTGAAGGTTTGAAACTGAGACCCCTAAAACCAAGTTCCCCTCCTGAGTTGATGATTAATCTCTTTACCCAAAACATTATTCCCTTGCTTTTCCCGCCTCTCTGCCCCTCAAGACTGAGGACTATCAAAAAAACAGGGGTATTTTATTTTGAGGATCAGCAGCACCGAGTCAGCTCTTAGCTAAGGAACCATGATCATATTTTCTGTAATCCTCTTAAAGAGATGTTGGTACACAGGGTGTGTCCAACAGGAGGAATTAGGACGGAGTAGGGCTGAGAAGTTTTGCCAAGAGAACGCACTGGTCACAGCAAACACCCTCTTCCAACAACAAAAGAGAAGACTCTACACATGGACATCACCAGATGGTCAACACCGAAATCAGACTGATTATATTCTTTGCAGCCAAAGATGGAGAAGCTCTATACAGTCAGCAAAAACAAGACCAGGAGCTGACTGTGGCTCAGATCATGAACTCCTTACTGCCAAATTCAGACTTAAATTGAAGAAGGTAGGGATAACCACTAGACCATTCAGGTATGACCTAAATCAAATCCCTTATGAATATACAGGGGAAGTGAGAAATAGATTTAAGGGACTAGATCTGATAGACAGAGTGCCTGATGAACTATGGATGGAGGTCCATGATATTGTACAGGGGACAGGGATCAAGACCATCCCCATGGAAAAGAAATGCAAAAAGGCAAAAATGGTTGTCTGAGAAGACCTTACAAATAGCTGTGAAACGAAGAGAAGGGAAAAGCAAAGGAGAAAAGGAAAGATATTCCCATTAGAATGCAGAGTTCCAAAGAGTAGCCAGGAGAGATAAGAAAGATCAATGCAAAGGAACAGAGGAAAACAATAGAATGGGAAAGACTAGAGATCTCTTCAAGAAAATTAGAGAAGGGAACATTTCATGCAAAAATGGGCTCAATAAAGGACAGAAATGGTAGGGACCTAACAGAAGCAGAAGATATTAAGAAGAGGTGGCAAGAATAAACAGAAGAATTGTACAAAAAAGATCTTCACGACCCAGATAATCACAATGGTGTGATCACTCACCTAGAGCCAGACATCCTGAAATGTGAAGTCAAGTGGGCCTTAGAAACCATCACTACGAACAAAGCTAGTGGATGTGATGGAATTCCAGTTGAGCTATTTCAAATCCTGAAAGATGATGCTGTGAAAGTGCTGCACTCAATATGCCAGCACAATTGGAAAACTCAGCAGTGGCCACAGGACTGGAAAAGGTCCATTTTCATTTCAATCCCTAAGAAAGGCAATCCCAAAGAATGCTCAAACTACCACACAATTGCACTCATCTCACATGCCAGTAAAGTAATGCTCAAAATTCTCCAAGCCAGGCTTCAGCAATACATGAAGCGAGAACTTCCAGATGTTCAAGCTGGTTTTAGAAAAGGCAGAGGAACCAGAGGTCAAATTGCTGATATCCGCTGGATCATTGAAAAAGCAAAAGAGTTCCAGAAAAATATCTATTTCTGCTTTATTGACTACGGCAAAGCCTTCGATTGTGTGGATCACAATAAACTGTGGAAAATTCTGAAGGAGATGGGAATACCAGACCACCTGACCTGCCTCTTGAGAAACCGGTATGCAGGTCAGGAAGCAACAGTTAGAACTGGACATGGGACAACAGACTGGTTCCAAATAGGAAAAGGAGTACGCCAAAGCTGTATATTGTCACCCTGCTTATTTAACTTATATGCAGAGTACATCATGAGAAACACTGGTCTGGAAGAAGCACAAGCTGGAATCAAGATTGCCGGGAGAAATATCAACAACCTCAGACATGCAGATGACATCACCCTTCTGGCAGAAAGTGAAGAGGAACTAAAAAGCCTCTTGATGAAAGTGAAAGAGGAGAGTGAAAAAGTCAGCTTAAAGCTTAACATTCAGAAAACTAAAATCATGGCATCTGGTCCCATCACCTCATGGGAAATAGGTGGGGAGACAGTGGAAACAGTGGCAGACTTTATTTTTGCGGGCTCCAAAATCACTGCAGATGGTGACTGCAGCCATGAAATTAAAAGATCCTTGCTCCTTGGAAGAAAAGTTATGACCAACCTAGGTAGCATATTAAAAAGCAGAGACATTACTTTGCCAACAAAGGTCTGTCTGGTCAAGGCTATGGTTTTTCCAGTGGTCATGTGTGGATGTGAGAGTTGGACTGTGAAGAAAGCTGAGTGCCGAAAAATGGATGCTTTTGAACTGTGGTGTTGGAGAAGACTCTTGAGAGTCCCTTGGACTGCAAAGAGATCCAACCAGTCCATCCTAAAGGAGATCAGTCCTGGGTGTTCGTTGGAAGGACTGATGCTGAAGCTGAAATTCAAGTACTTTGGCCACCTCATGCAAAGAGTTGACTCATTGGAAAAGACCCTGATGCTGGGAGGGATTGGGGGCAGGAGGAGAAGAGGACGACAGAGGATGAGATGGCTGAATGGCATCACCGACTCAATGGGCATGAGTCTGAGTAGACTCCGGGGGTTTGTGATGGACAGGGAGGCCTGGCGTGCTGCGATTCATGGGGTTGCAAGGAGTCAGACACGATTCAGCGACTGAACTGAACTGAACTGAACTGAGGGCTGAGAATTGTGGCTAGAACATTCAGCCTCAAGGAGCGACGCCTACAGGGATCCATTTTGCTGTCTTTGCCCTTAGGCCTGGCCTGCAGCAGGGGTGGACTTGTCAGGTCGCTCTTAGGGGACAATTCGCCGTGGGTCTGTCCTGTTCCTGTTCATGCTGCAAGCGAGGCGCTGACTGCTCTTTGTTCCAGACTATCCGTCCAAGGACATCGGAAGGCAGAGATTGTCTTCCAGAGCAAAGCTGTAGAGCCTTAGAGGACAGACCTGGTGTCTTCTTGCACAGCAAAGGGCTGATGCGCTGACTGGTCCCCATCAAGGATAAGAGCTTCCTAAGCTCCTCACTGCAGAGCTCCTCTCCTAGATCACACCCCTCTGCAAGCCGAGGTCTTCCGTCCTCTTCTTGTCGTTTGGTGGCAGCGGGGGGTGGAGAGCCATCTCAGAAGTGCCGATGCCGTGGCTCTGAGTGACACGGCGTCCTTGTCGCTGACCCAGGCACTTCATGGTCTCACCAGCACCTGTGAGATGGTGGCAGGCTGTCATGCTAACTCACACGCTGGGGAGATCTCAAGCTCTTCAGAGATTTGACAGTCGCTCGGAGATTCTTATTCTGAGTCAGTGGAGGACTGTAGGAGACCAGTCAGAGGGCTCTCGGAGGTGAGGAAAGACCAAGGAGAGGACACGCCCCGAGAGCCTTTCCTGCCGGCAGGCTGTGTTTGTTCGCGTGGCCGCGCTGGGTCTGTGTTGCTGTGCGGGGCTTTCTCCAGCTGCAGCGTGCGGGCGTCTCACTGCAGAGGCTTCTCTGCTTCGCAGCACGGGCTTTAGAGCGCCCAGGCTTCAGGAGTTTGGCTCATGTGCTTAGTTGCCCCAAGGCATGTGGGATCTTCCTGGACCAGGGATGGAACCCATGTCCCCTGCGTTGGCACCACTGGACCACCAGGGAAGTCTGCCGTTCCTTGTAGACATGGGCTCAGATACTTCATCAGCATAGATCAAACATCATACAAGAGCACACAGCCGAGGCCAAGAGGCAGAAGACTGACAAGCAGGGTGAGAAGGGCAATCTGTGGTAGTTTTGTGGGTTTTTTTTTTTAATGCAAAAGAAACAGAATTAAGGGATTTTAAGACATAAATATGCAATGAAAATAGAACACTTAAAATTGACTAGCCTCCCACAGTTCTGTACAACAGAAGTATGCTTGCGCATTTAACTGAATTTTTGTAATCCTAGGGTTTTATTTACTAATTTTTTTGTTCCTGAAATTCTCTGGCAGTTCTGTGGTTAGGACTCTGCGCTCTCACTGTCGAGGGGGCCTGGGTTCCGTCCCTGGTCAGGAAACTAAAATAGCATAAGCCTTGCAGTGCAGGAAAAAAATAAAACAACCCACAAAACTCCACAGGGAGCCCTCAGAGGGGCAGACGGGTCAGGGATTTTCCAGCAGCTGTGGGTGTGCCCTTGAAAGAAGTGTGAAAAGGCATGTACCACCCTTCAATATGGTACAAACATGGTTTCAACTTTTAACATGGTTAAAAGTGGACATTCAACTTTTAAATTTTAAATATAAATAGTTGCAAAGGATTTTCTTTCAGATTTATTGTGAGTAGTAGGAGGAAGAAAATTGTCCCCAAACTACTTATGGTAGAACTTTTCTGTATGAGGTAATTTATAGCCCCTTCTGTGAAGTACTTATGATTCTTGATAAAATGCTGGAGTAATTTCCGGATGGACTTGAATGGGATTAAGGAATCCTGATCGGTCAGGGTTCCCGCTCAGCTCTCCTGAAACATGCCCGTCAGACCCGGACCGGCCTTTGGTTGTGGCACCATCCCTTCATCTCTGAACATCTCTTCCCAGAAAGAATCCCTGAATCGAGGCCAGTTTGAAATAGAACGTTGACACACACTGATAACGAGTTTGTCTGAGAAGTTATTTTAGCAAATGACATTGTAAAATACCTTTGTCGCCTCAATTTTTAATCATAAACAGTAGAATCTACATACGATAAATAGCCTGATACTGAGCATCAACTACATGAAGAAAACAGGAACAAGTTATTTTTTGACACTAGGAAATCTTACATTGTTCCTTCTCTCAAATTCATCTCTCTGATCCTCCATTTACCCTAATATGATATTTCTTACAACGGAAAGTTTAAAGTTGGTTGACCTCTCATAACTTGCAGCAACATAATAAGTCTGTGAGTTTCTGTGACCATGTGTTAGGTGCCCAGCCATGTCCAACTCTTTATGACCCCGTGGACTGTAGCCCACCAGGCTCTTCTGTCCGTGGGATTCTCCAGGCAAGAGTACTGGAGTGGGTTGCCATTCCCTTCTCCAGATGATCTTTCTGACCCAGGGATCGAACCCCCCGGTCTCCTGCATTGCAGGCAGATTCTTTACCATCTGAGCCACCAGGGAAGCCCACAAGGCTTGGTTTTTTTTTGTTCCCAGGTTGAAGAACTCTGGAGTGGGCAGCCCACCCCTCCTCCAGTGGATCTTCCCAACTCAGAAATCGAACCGGGGCCTCCTGCATTGCAGGCGGATTCTTAACCAACCGAGCTATGAAGGAAGCCCATTATGATTATTATTACCCAACTGAGAAAAATATACGAATATATTATACATTTTGATAAACCATTATTAAACATAAATTTTTACTTTTATTGGAAATATTGAATGCAAGTGCATTTGGGGGTTTTTTGGTAATATTTATTTATTTGGCTGTGCCGGGTCTTCGTTGTGGCACTCAGGCTCTTCAATCAGATCTTTAGTTGCAGAATGCAGAATCTTTCAGTCGTGGCAAGTGGAATCTAGTTCCCTGACTAGAGATCGAACTCAGGCCCCCAGCATTGGGAGCTTGGAGTCTTAGCTGCTGGACTACTGGGGAAGTCCCTGACTATAAATGATAATGATAAACCATTTTATCATCCTCCCCCTCCCCACCAAGAAGGACATGTACCTATAAATAGGAACTACCTATTAATAGAAAGAGCCAGTAAGGCTTTTCTCCATTTTTCAAGCCCATTCTTTGTTTTTATGGATGTAAGCTTTGAGGAATGCCGTTCGAATACTGAGAATGAGGCAGCGGAAGGGGTTTTGTTATAGTAATGTTACTCAGCTCCGGATTTCTAAGTTATATTTCGAAATCACATTAAACACACACACACACACACAAACAAAACTACACCTGCCATCTGTCTCAACTAGGTATTCTTTCACCTATGTTGAAAGCAACGAATTGGAAAAGCGATTTGCAAAAGGATTAGCTCCCCAGGCATTAGTGTCTAATACAGCCTGAGGATTTCGTGTCGTATCTTTTGGTACCCCAGTTTTAATGCCACAGGACAATGCCTAGGGGTGTGCAGGTAAACTGGCTCTCTGGGAAAAAAGGAAGGAAGCAAGCAAGCAAGGAGGACAGAAAGCTCTGCTTTGCAACTTGTGCTCATTTCTATGGTGTAAATCCTTCCACCGGGGCCAATTTCAAGCTACCGACTTGACTTCACTGACACGGAGTTGGGAAGAGATGATGCTCCCCGCGGTCATGGCGAGGCCGCCAGCACAGGGCGAAGAGCCTCACAGCCAGATTCCAGAAGGGACGGCTGTGTGTGCCTCTGTTTTATGAGCTGCTGCAGATGAAGGGAGGGTGGGAGAGGAGAACTGGCCTGACTGCCGGGCCGCCTAGGACAGAGAGCATCCTAGGATGCCCAGAAGAGGGATTCCTCCCTTCACCCCAAGCCGGCCTACCCCTCGCAGAGGCTGTGCCCCGAGGTTCCCATGTGCGGCCAATCGAAGAACACTGCTGGGGAAGTGAGGGCCTGGGAAGCCAGGCCGCAGCTCAAATCCTGCCTCTGCAGTTCATGAGGTTTGAGGACTTGGGTATATTGTCTATGAGTCTCAGTTTTTGCCTATAAAATAGAAGCCAACACCCACCTTCCAAGGTCCTGAGAACCAGGGTGGGCAGCCAGCAAAGGCTCGACAGCTGGATGCCGCCACCAGAGCCCGACCAGCTGAGTTGGAGGGAAGAGCCTTGGAGGACTGAGGCCTATCTAGGGTAGCAGTGTCAGAGGGAAACACAGGCGCCCTGATGTGAGACTTGGACCATAAAGAAGACTGAGCACTGAAGAATTAGTACTTCAAACGGTGGTGCTGGAGAAGACTCGAGAGTCCCTTGGTCTATAAGATCCAACCAGTCCATCCTAAAGGAAATCAGTCCTGAATACTCATTGGAAGGACTGATGCTGAAGCTGAAGCTCCAATACTTAGACCACCTGATGCGAAGAGCTGATTCACTGGAAAAGACCCTGATGCTGGGAAAGACTGAGAGCAGGAGAAGGGGATGACAGAGGATGAGATGGTTGGATGGCATCACTGGCTCAATGGACATGAGTCTGAGCAAACTCAGGGAGATAGTGAAGGACAGGGAAGCCTGGCGGTGTGGCAGTCCAGCAACTGAACAACAGGTGCCCGGCTACTTAAGGTCTTTATGTTTCAAAGCTAGTGACTGCTTTGGTTATCCTAAAACAGTCACTTCAAACCATAACTTTTAGATTCTTTCTCCCTCGTCCATACAATCTTATGCAACACAGAGGCTGGGATCCTCACTTGGTGTGAAGGAACACAGCCAGCAGGCACAATGGCTTCCTCCAGAAGTAAAACTCAAGGCTGGTCCACCTTGGGCCACACCAGGAGGGTAGGTAACCAAGAAATGAAGCCTCCTCCTAAGGTGACTTCTCCAGTAGGACAAATCCACAGCCCGAGCCCCCAGGGCTTTAGGCTCCCAGTGGCTCTGCCGGCTTGTTAAGACGTTATTTGAATGATGGAGCAAAATCATACCACCGCATTACAAACAATTCCAGGGCACAGCCAGTATCTTACATGGTACTTTTATTTTTCTTCACAATATTAACTGGACAGACAAGGAGAGTTGAGTGGCAGCGTGGCTCTCCCCAACAGCACAAAGAAAACTTCATGATATTTAATGCTGGCCAACTAGAGACTTACTTTATCTTAACTATCTAAAGCTCACTTAGCATGTATTTCTGTGTGTGTGTACAGTGCTGCAGGATGTCAGCCACCCCTAAGAAATATCCATCTTACAAACATCCCATGGAAGGGAGAAGTGTGAACATCTTGATAACAAAAGCTTCCAATACAAAACCACTTTTTACACATTTATTTTATTGAAAATGAAAATAATCTCAGTAATTCAAAACAAAAGCAAAACTTGGTTGAAAACTTAAGATAGTATAATAAAAACATGCTTCCTCCAAAGAAATGTGATCAGCTATCACACCTTCAAACACTACCTCAGAGGCAAAAACAATGAAGTGAGCTGGTTGGAAGGCCCACTGCAGATTCCCTAAAAGGTTTAGGAATATGGAGTTACTAATACACTATAGTCATATTTAGTAACAGGCTTAGATCTTTTGATTAAGCCTTTCCATCTTCCACAAGTGTTTTTGCCTGCTGATCTTACCTTGGGACCCAACACAACCTTGTCATCAATAGGATATGTATTGGCTTTCAGTTATTTTCCTGGGGTAGTTATGATGAATTGGGGCAAAACCATTCATACTCCATGTGGTTTTCTTTCTGCCCCCGGAGATGTATATTTCATGGCTGTCTAAGGCTAGTCTTATGAGCACAGACATGTAGCTGAATGATTCTTTGGGTAAGGATAAGGGACTTATATTATTATTACTTACCCAATTCAGTCTCACTTCCCCACCCCCCGTATTGTGTGCAATGAAGCATTTAGAAACAGATGTCCCTACCAACCAGAAGGTTTTCATTAATCATCCCATTGGTTAAAAATTGCAAATTTATTGTTTAAATAGCCATTAGACATATCCAGGCTTGAAATTAACACCATTGATGGCAGATGTTTAGAACTTTGGTTCATCTTCATTGTCATACAGAGCTGGACTCTTGAGTTGTTCTGTTGTCTCTAGAAGCTGAATACACCACAGAACTTAAAAGTGTTTCTTATTTGTTGCATAGTCTTTCCCAGAGGCATCACACTGATCCTCATGAAATCCTCACTTGGTTCTATTTCGTATCCTACAGTACTGGCTATTCTTAAAGACTCCACACCCTGATCCAATCTTGAGAATGTTTTGCTCATTTGAAAATTCTTCCTCCCACCCCTGCAACAAATGTCCTTTGTCCCATAATAATTAAAAAAAAAAATCCCTGGGAAGATTCAAATTGAGTAACAATAAAGATCTGATTGGAATGTCCATAAGCCTGACAATGTACAATTGTATTTCTTAAGAAGTGTGTAGCCACAGTTGTCTGGGCTGCAAAAGACACCACAGAATAAGATCAGAATAGAATTTCAACTGACTCCCTAATTTCCTTAGAATGGCTTATATTTCAAGCCCTTCCTGTTTTTTTTTTTTTTTTCTGAAGAAGAGGTGTACATTACTAACTATAAGTGATAAGGAAGCATAAAAACAGCCACTGCCTTAAAAGTATAATTGAAATTAGAATTTAAGTTCACATGTATAAATTTGTCACTTTAGCATAAGTTTAATTCCAATACAGACAATTTGCAATTCATCCCATAGATCCTTGATGTGAAAAAGTCAGACATGTATTGGGGCTGCCCTACATACTTAAGTTTAATCCTACTTATTAGAACTTCTCTTGATTTACAGTCACTTCCTAATTTCCCACATTGGGCCACAACTAGGTCTTTAAATGATAAGCATAAACATGCACTAATGAAACAGAAGTCCATCTAAATGTAAGGTCATATCCGAGTAGGCAGAGATAAGTGGGCTGGGGCAGAGGATGTTGGCTTTTGGCTTGAACCATAGCAAAGTGCTTTCTTCTTTCAGAAGGTGACTTTAATCCAAATCTCAAGCCCATAAGACTTTTCAGCCACTGTAAAATCTGGGATGAGCTGTTTGCTGCAAAAGATGCAAGTTGTCATTTTGATCCCTCTTTCAGGCTATCTGTGTAGCGAGGGCTTGGGAGGACCCAGGAGGTTCTTGGGTGGTTTGCTCCTTATGGCATTTTTTTTTTTTTTTTAGAACCCTTGAACTCCATTTGGGGAGTGCACACGTTCTGTTGAACCCTGACCTGGGTGGCCTGTGTACCACGCTGAGGGCAATTCTGGTGTGAATCCCTCCTCCACACCAAATAGGTAGGAATTGCGTCTCTGCTGTCCAACTGCAAGATAATTGAGACAATGCAAAAAGGGAGGAGGAAAAAAAATGACTAGCCCAGGCTTTTATATACATTCATTGCTTCTAACATTTTTAACAACAAGAAAAATGCAACTTCAGCTACCCTTAATGATAACATTTTGCTTAAAAATTAGAATCATTCAAAGGTCTGATCTCTTTGAGAGAGTGCAGCCACAATACTGTACAGTTCTGGGGTCAGGTAACCAGGAACACTTATCATTAAAACCAGATAATGGGATCCCACAGCAAAAGGAAACCAGCCTGAAATTAGCCTCTATGACCTTTTTTATATATACATTTTTAGAATACTCTGCAAATCTCAACTTGAACAATAACAACAACAATAACCAAAGACAAACAAGTTTTATATTAAAAATGTCCGTGCTCTTCATGGTTACTTCTAAAGCAGCTTGGAGGAGCTCGCCACTTGGAGTGTACTGCAAACCGACTCCATTACAATGATCTTGGCAGGATAGCAGCACAGAATTTGATATTACATATTCATCACTTTTGACAGTGTAAACCTTTCATAAGATAACATTTTGCTTAAAAATTAAAATCATTCAAAGGTCTGATCGTCTTGTTCCCTGAGGCCCGCCAGGGAGGTCTGGCTTCATACCATGGGTTTCCCCCTTTCTCCGCATGGGGCCTAACTGCCACTGCATTTCAGGAAGAACTTGAGGATGGCCACGGAGAAGGACCCTATGGAAGGAGAGTTGGAGGGCTCTAAATAGGTTTCCATGGAAACAGGCCCCAGAAACCATCTTTAAGGATCAAACCATCAGAGCCAGAATTTAATCCCCTGGTCATTTTCCATCTGGATTTCCAAGTGAATGAACCTCATGGGTTTAACCAAACATGTATGCACTCTTAAATGATGTAAGTTAAATTCCGAGTTGGCCAAGACAGGTGAATCTCAAGGAAAAGGGCTGAAGGGACAACAGATACTGTCCCTCACAATAAACAATTCTGTTGACATGGAAGTGGATGTAGAGTGATTGATACAAAGTGGCTGAGTGGCCAGCAAGCTCCAGGATTTCTCAGGTAGCTGAGAACCCGGACTTATCTCACCTCCTCAGAAATGCTTTGAAAGAATTGAGAGCCAAAAATCTCAAATGGGAAAAGTGGTCATTTTGCTAACAGTTAGTGTAGAGCCCATAACTAAATACAATTTTTTTAAAAGATGCTGAGATGCTAAGATCTTTTTTTTTTAAAAGCAGCTTTCGAAATATTAACCACAGCATTAAACATTGAACACAAGTGCATTCCAAAGTTAATACAGATAAATGGTATACAGATAAATGCTATAATGCAATAATGCCACAGTTATTCCACATATGTCTCAAGGCTGAGTCTAAACTTGCAAAAAAATATTTTGTAGTTTACGAGCTGTGGATCTTTCTCCTTTTGCTATTCCTCTAGCATTTTCCAGCACTGACTTTTCTCCTTTCCCTGTGTAACGCCCCAGGATATATAGATAATCCCCACATTCCACAGCTGGAGCTTCCCTGCCCACCCCTCGTCCCTTTCTGTCAGGTTTTTCAAATAAAACCAAACAACAATGACAAGATAATGCTTCACATCGTAACTCCACAGACATAGGTCAGTTAATCCATTTCAACGCTCCTTTACGATTTATGACCCTCCCCAAAGTCTTCCAAAAACCTCACTTTGAGCGGCGCGCACAGCCTGGCGGCAAACCTCACTTTGAGCGGCGCGCACAGCCTGGCGGCCCAGCGCGCACGGGCCGCGCGCTTCTCGGGGGGCGGCTCCCGAGCCTGCCCCTCCTCAGTTTCCTCCGGCAGAGAGCCGACTCCGGCCACCTCCCGTTACCTCCACAGGGACGCGCGCTGGCGGCCGCGGCCCAGCCGCGCGTCCCTCGCCAGCGCCTCAGTTTCCTCCACAGAGGCGCGCGCCCTCGGAGCCTCGCGGCGCGGGGCCTACCCGGGGCCCAGGCCTCCGGGCTTCCCTCCCGGCCGCCCGCGGACACGTGGCTCGTCTCCCGGCTCGGCGCCAGGACGAGGCCTCAGGCCGGCGAGGCGGGGCTGCGGCCGCGGCCTCCGGCGGAGAGGCCGGCGCTCGGGGCGCCTGGGGCCGAAGACGTCACCGAAACGCCCGCGTCCTCGCGGGCCAGGGGATTCCGTTTCCTACGCAGACAGCGCCGGCCGGTATTTGGAGGCGGAGCGAGTCCCAAGTATGCGAAGAAGGACATCAGGGCTTAAGGTACTGGATGATATTGTGTGAACTGCTAAAATGCTTCTCGGCACAATTGGTAGCTTAAAAAAATACTTTGCTATGATTTACGGGCTTTTTTCCCCGTCACGGTCCTTTGGGGTGGAGGTCTTGGCAAATACAAAGTCCAAGTAGACCGAAAGTTCAAACGCTTTCGAGTCACTGACGTGGGACAGACACTAAACAAAACTTACATGTATTGTAGAGTGTATTAGAGAGTGGTAAGTGCTAACGGTAAAAATAAAACAGCAAGAGCAATTTAGCAGTGGAGGCTTCGCAGTTTTAGCTAGCGTGGACATTCGTGCTAGCGTAAGTTCCCGGTCTTTTTTTCCTTCAAACCTGGTGTGTACCATATGCGCAGTGACCCTTCTTCAGGCCAGGGAAGAAAGGCCTCCTCTTAAGAATATAACCTCCAGCCCCACCCCACCCCCCAAAAAAAAGCGAATGAACACCTTCTGCCTGACCTCCAACAGCCAGAAACCCGGCTTCTGGGACAGTCAGGCCCTTCGTCAGTGTGTTTGCTTTTCAGCTGGTTGAGTCAGTCCAGCCAACAGTATGGAACAAAAATCAGTGTTTACAGGCACAAGAGAGCCAGGTAGAGCCATCCGGGTGGGGCTTGGCAGTTAGTGGTGGGGTTTCCAAAGCCAGGAGATTCAACGGGACTGTCTTAAATAAATAAATCTTATTTTTCTTAATAATGTAAAAAATAAATTGTATTCCCTTTGGCAGTAGTTAGCTGATTCACCACTGACCTGAAAGCTGCTTGTGGCGGTGTTGGTTGGTTGGTTGGTTGGTGTTTTTCTTTTTAAGAGACCACAGCTTGACTTCAGTGGTGCATCAGTGATAATGCATATTATTTCTACTGCTTTCATGAACCTTTTGCATATTTGCTTGTGGCAGGCCTGTGGACTTCACTTATGGCCCAGATAGGCACCCAGGGTGATGCAAGCTCCCACCAGGGCCAGACTGAGCAGCGCCTTCAGAGACAGCCAGGAGAAATCAAACAGGGGCCGCATGCTAGGGCCATACAGCTCCACAAAGGCGTCCTGCAGAGGGGAGAGGGTGGGAGAAAAACAGTATTAGAGTATTAAATATCTCCTGTTACGGTAACAAAAAGTGTGCCAGCACAATGCCAGCCGACGGGGAGAGTCATCTGAAGTGCCTTGCGCCTTCAGAAGGGTGAGGGCAAAGGTCAAACGTGCTTTGGGGATGATTTCAGACCCACTCTTTTCACTTTCATTTAGGAAATACTTACTGAGACCTTAACGCACATACCAGGCACAGCAGAGATGCAGCTGTGAGTGAAATAGACCAAAAGCTCAAACGTTTTTGATCCAGTGAAGTGGGACAGACAGTAAACAAAACTTACATGTATGGTAGAGTGTATTAGAGGGTGTAAGTGCTAACGGGAAAAATAAAACAGCAAAAGCAGTAGAAATACTGGAGGCTTTGCAATTTTAGCTAGCATGAACATTCATAAAAATAATTTTTTAAAAAACCCCAACTACTCCTTTACTGAATGCTTGCTATGGGCCAGGCACTTGTAACGAATGCCTGACACGCATTATTTTCTTTATTCTTCATACCCATCTTAAAGAGTCCTTTACTTTGTTCTTGTGCTGTAAGAAAAAAGCTGAGACCATTGAATGCTCATTTCTTAGATTTGTTGGGGAAGATTAGATTCTGTGTTTGGACCCAATGAGTATTTGGACAACTCTACCTGAATATATGGGCTTCCCAGGTGACTCAGTTGGGTAAAAGAATCTGCCTGCAGTGCTGGAGATGCAGGCAGATGTGAGTTCAATCCTCCGGTCAGAAAGATCCCCTGGAGGGCGGCATGGCAACCCACTCCGGTATTCTTGCCTGGAAAATCCCATGAACAGAGGAGCCTGGTGGGCTGCAGTCTTTTGGGCCACAGAGAGTCGGACTCGACTGAAGCGACTGAGCATGCATGCATGTACATCTGAATATATAAAGCAGTAAGTGAAGTGTTTTTCCCTTGGTGGATTAATCAGATATGAAGGGGAAAACAGGATATAGTTCCAATTAGCCCCCCAAACCTGGAATTAGAGCACACGGTTTCATTAAGGGAGACGGCAGCATACAGAGATATGCAGCATCACTGTGTGAGGAAGGTCTGATGATGCTTGCCATGTTTTTGTCTGTTTGGGGCAAGTATTGCAGTACAGGGATCAGGTATCATTTTTGTCTCCCCACTGCTGTGCGTGGTCTTAGTACATGTAGGTGTCTGAGGAATGTTTGTTCAATTAATGATTAAGGTTTTCTAACATCAAACATTGGTTTGAATTCTGTATTTGGCTTAATACATTACCCAGATACTCTGCCTGTTTGAAATTATTCCTCTTACATACAACCACCTCTGGAAATCTTGGCAGTAATCTCAAAGGTGAACATTTAAGGCATCATTAGGGGAACTTCCTGTATTATTAAATATAAATGTGCACAATTATTTTTGATGACTGCATAATTTTCCACGACATATTTATATATCTGTATCTATGCTGTACTTTAACCAGTTCCTTTTATTTTTTAATTAAATCACTTTTAATTGGAGGATAATTGCTTTATAACGTAGTATTGATTTCTGCGAAACAACATACAACCACTCAAATATTCCCTCCTCCCCCATCCCACCCCTCGAGGTCATCACGGAGTGCCGGGCCGGGCTCCCTGTGCTACAGAGCAGCTGTTTGTAAATTCTTACCTACTCATTTGGATTTGGGTTTTGTTTTCAGTTTTTGTTTTGAGACAAATTCCCGGAGTTGGACTCAGCTGAGTTCCCACAGTCGTGAAGGGTGTGTGCTGAGCCACTGCCCCGGTGACCTTGGCACCTTTTACAAAAAGACAAGAGGGAATTCCCTGGCAGTCCAGTGGTGAGGACTCCGCACTTTCACTGCCGAGAGAGAGTATGGTTCAATCCCCGGTGGTGGAGCTTAAGATACCATATATAAAGCTGTGCCGCAGAAAAACACGGAAACAAAGCCAACCCACCGAGGCAGACAGGGTTAGAGCAGTGGGTCTCACTGAGGTGGTCCTGTCCCCCCCGCCCCCAGGGGACACCTGGCGATGCCTGGAAGCGTCTTCGGTGGTCACGGTCTGGGGAGGGGGCGCTGCTGGCATCTGACGGTAAGAGACCAGGGTGCCCACGAGGTACGGGACGGCCATCCCCCCAAGAGCCTGAGAAGCCTTGTGAAGAGAGGTTCTGAAGAAACTCCGTAACCACAGCCCTCAGAAGACCCGATGGTCCATCTGGTGTGTCAATAGCTTTGGTCAAATTAGTGCAAGATCAGTTACTTAGCTTGGACAAGTAACTGCTCCCTGAAGTGGGTGAACTCTACCTTCGGAGGTACTGGATTAACTTTTACCAGGAGAGGGCGCAAGGGCTTTCTTCTTTCTTAATCTATTGTTAAACAGCTTCCTAAGTTTGAGTCTTAGCAAAGCAAGGCAATAGACATAAATGAAACATGTGCTTGGTGAGCTTGACCCAGAGCTGAGCTGACAGTCAGGACTGTTTGTCAGGGGTGTAAACGGGGCAGGAAGGAGTCAGGACCAGTATAGAGAAACTTGCCTCTCGCAGAGTGCACCCCCAGGCCCCACAGACACAGCAGCAGACGTCTAATAGTCCTCCCCTCTCCAACGACGGGAAGGCTGGAACCCCCAACACACCAGCCGAAGGCGCCCCCGATTCCTCAGAAGAGCGCGCTGGGCAGTAGGCACTACAGCTCAATGTCGAGAGGGTTGGAGCTGGGTCCTGCATCCCTTCAGTTATCCATGGAGTTGTCTGTGGCGGGATATGGAAGAGACTGAGGCCTTGGCCACTTGACCCTTCCAGACCAGGAGCCCCCCTGGGGAGACAGAGGAAGCAGGGAGACTCGGGCCACTCTGCCTGGTGCTCGACCCCCCGGGCAGACGAGACACCTCTCCCAGCACCCCAGCCCTGGGCTGGAAGCCCTCCCTATGCCCAGCCCCGGCCCCTCGTATAAATGACTGTGCTTCACGGCCCATTTCTGATGTGCATTGCAAAGAAAGAAATCATTTCTGAAGTGGGATGAACTAACATAGCATCTCTTAATCCAAAGCATGAGCACAGAGGATCTGGGAACAAGCCCTGAGCTCAAGGGAGGAGGTCTGCGTGGAATCCTAGCTTTGACATTTTATTGCCTGTGACCTTGAACAAATTACCCGAGGCTGAGCTTCATTTATCTCACCCATAAAACTGGTTGTTGTGAAGATAAACGTCGGTGACTTGGGCCATTTGTAAACGCGGCCCCGAGTGTGAACGAGAGGCCACAGCACCGTCTTCTCCGGTCTGTCCTCTCTCTAACCTCCTGTGGTCCTGCTCACACTGCCCTGCCCTCCAGGCGGTTTGCTGAGCCTGCTCATTTCCAGAAACAATCGACCTGCTCCCTCTAAGGTGTCAGCTCTTGGTTCTCAAGATGCTGGGTGATTTCTAAAGAAATGTGAATTCAAACATACACACATGATGTGTTCTGGTGGAAAACTGGAAGCAATAACACACGCCCAGCTCTACTTCCTCATAGATTATTAAGTCAGGCTGTAGGGCTGAGGGGCGTCATTTAACAGCCCCCCCCGCCCCGCCCCTGAGATGGAATCTAGCCCCTATAATCTGCCCATCTATGATTCTAAAGTGCAGAGGAGACCCTGTGGTTTCAGGAGTGAAGCTCCAAAAGCTATTTTCATGGGGGAGTCTTCTTGCTTTTTCAAACATCCTGATCAGGGTGATTTCCGAAGTCTGTTTGAACAGTCTGTCATTATTTGTTTAAGTCTGAAAGCTGTTTTAAATAAACACATGCTCATTTTATGTATTAAAAGCAACAAAGAGGGAAGAAGAAAACCTGGGCTGTCGTCACGAGATTTGGACAAAACCCCCTCCTATATGTTCGGGGTGCACGCAGCCTCTGGTCATGTCGGGACTGGCCAAGGCTCTGCCCGATCTCAGGGATGGGCATGGCAGTCCCCAGGGGAGGGCCCTTTCTCCTTTGGTTAGCCCCTGACCTCAGAGGGGAGGCAGGCAGCGCCCCAGCTCTGGAGGCCCTTTTGCAGACAGCTTCCCCACAGACTTCACATTCAGAGGCCACAGATGGTCAGGGTCTGAGTTCCAGCAGTGCTGACCTCAGAGGAGCAGGGCAGCTAATGCCCCAGCCCCAGGCCCTGGCCACAGGGCTGGGAGTTGGCCAGGGAGGTGTGGACAGAATGGGTAGGAACAGACCAGCTCAAGTCAGCGAAGGTGAGGGGAGGGGGTTTCTGCACTGGGACCACTCAGCCCCATCCCTCCTGCCCCCCTGCACCCCCCCACACCTCCCTCAAGGCAGCCCACGCTCCAGGATTTTGCTTTCCCCTTCAGATCCTTCAAAAAGTTTCATTTAAACCTGGTTCCGAATAAATGAGATTTAAAAACAAATGAATCAGAATGGCAGGAACTGAAGAACACTGAGTTCCGCTGAAAAGGATGGTGTGGGGATGGGGTGGGAGCCCAGACACCCTCACACAACTCGGGCTCTCGGGCGGGTAAGTGGAGAGGCCATTCATGTTTGGAAATGCGCAACTGAAGCTTTAAAAATACCGTTCATGTGTTAGTGATTCTACTTCTAATTATTTATCTTGAAAAAATAAAACTTTAAAACAAAAATATGATAATGAATATGTTATCGTTTAGTCACTCAGTCGTGTCTGACTCTTTCTGACCCCATGGACTGTAGCCCGCTGGGTCTCTCTGTCCATGGGATTGCCCAGGCAAGAATCCTGGAGTGGGTTGCCATTCCCTTCTCCAAGGGATCTTCCTGATCCAGGGATCAAACCTGCACCTCCTGTATTGGCAGGTGGGTTCTCTACCACTGAGCCACCAAGGAAGCCCAGTGGAATATGGATCAGTCACTGAAAATTGTGCCCTATATTTATTGGCAAGGAAAGATGTCCCCAGCATCACACTGAGTGAAACAGCGCAGCCAGCCTCTGCAAGTCTAGGCTCCCAGCTACTCGCTGGCTCTTAGCACTCACAGGGAAACAGAAAGGGGACCTTGGTCGGCTATAAACAGAAGGGAAATTCAGATGCGTTCCAGTCTTTGAGCTGACTGTGGATGCCTTAAACGATCGTGGGAGAGCCTAAGTGGGGAAGCCATCCTGCCCTTAAAATAGATCCTGGTCTAGAGAATGGACTCGTGTGCTTCCAAGTGCATGTGAAGCTCAGCTAGATGGAGAACGGAGCAGAAGCAAGGAGAAAATCAGATGGCGCCAAGAGGAAGCCAAACACTGTTATCAAACACCTTCAGTATTTTCTGTTACCCGTGGCTTTACCATTTTGTCTCCATGGGGATCGGCTCCCACATGACCCCCAGAGGGCCAGTGCAGAACACACACCTTCTGTCATTCCACCAAGTGGCCAGGGAGCTGGGGTATTCATACACCGACTCCTCCCATTCACTGGCTAAGGGTGGCTCCTATGGAGGTATCCATGCTCCAGCACTTCTGGCTGGTCATGTGCACAGGCAGGCCACGGGGGAAAGAAATCCAGATGCTACACCTCCTGTAGCTTGAGGTCAGGCTAGAGAGCTCTGAGGTGGTAAGGGCGAGAGGAATTCCACAGGGCAGGATATGAACCACTGATCTGGCCCCCTCACTGTTTCTCTAGCCTCATTACCTTCTCTCCCCAGGATCAGTGCTAGGATTTCCACATGATTTCTCTGCCTTTAGTCTAATGCCCTACCCTTCAATCTTCTCTCCCTGCTGCAGCCAGAGGGATCCATTCAGAATCCAGTCTGTCACTTCCGTGCTTCAATCCAGATCCTTTAACATAACACGCAGGCTCCCAGGGCTCTCCCCACCCAGCTCTTGTCACTCGATAAGTTCATCCAGCTCACTCAGGAATTCAGTGCAATCGTGTTCTGCAGGCAGCTTTCTCCAGGTCCCTGGGCTGAGCTAAATAATCCTCAGATGGTCCCTGTTCACCGTATTCTCTGAAGGTCATCTCTTTACATGCCTGTCTCCCCCTTATTCAGCTCTTAGCACCTGGAGGTGCAGGGACCATGTTTTATTTATCCTTGGATCCCTGGAGCATGTTTATGTCACATGTCGGGCACTCAGCATATGCTTGTGGAACTGAAATACACCTCACTGCAGACCAGGCTTTCCAAACATATCTCAATAGATGATGTTTTTCAAAAGGGGCATATTCAAAGGACAGATAAATTTCACTTTGGAACAAAATCAGATGCCTTTTCTGCTGTAGCAGCTCCTAGCGTCTTCCAGTGAAGAACTCAAGTTCACTCATTCAGAAGGGTCAGCGCTGGTCTGACTGGTCAGCGTCCGTGCCACATCGGTGGTGGCGCTGTGACATTCAACAATTTTGAATACCATCCCGCCCGAACGCCCTGGAGCCTCCAGAGGTGGCATAAGCTGTGGGGCACGTTCCAGGCCCGCTGGACTATCTGTCCCTCTGTCAGATCCCTGTCTTGTAAAGACTGAGAATGCGGAGTGGTGGTAGCAAAGCAGTAATTCTGGGCACGACAACAGAGGCAACGCTGGTGCCCTCCGTGCAGGACGGGAGGGGATCTGAGGCCCCAAGTTGACCCTAGACCTTCGTGGGAGCATCAAGACCATTGGTGGTCCCTTGTCTTGGAATCTACTAAGAGGTATGAGTGTGTGTGCACACACACTTGCTCAGTCGTGTCTGAGTCTTTTTCAACCCCATGGAGTGCAGACTCCTCTGTCCATGGGGTTTTATCCAGGCAAGTATACTGGAGTGGGTTGCCATTTCCTCCTCCAGGGGATCTTCCTGACCAGGGATCGGACCCAGGTCTCCTGCATTGGCAGGTGGATGCTTCACCACTAGCACCACCTCGGAAGCAAGGGGTATGAGCCTTGTTCCCAATAAACAGGACCCACGGTTTCTCCAGTGCCCAGAGGCCACTGACGTCCAAGCACCAGGCAAGCGGGAATGGTGGGAAAAAGAAGAGGAAGCCACGCGGGGAGGGAGACACCTGCGCGGCAGTGAGCAGGACTCTGCCTGAAGCCAGGAGGCAGCGATGCCCAGTCGCCCACCGGGCCTGAGATCAAAGGGGCACGGCGGCCGGGCCGCTGGGCACGGTGGCCCGCGCAGCACACACGAGGAAGCCATGGCTGTGTCTACCTGAACGCAGCAGCTGGTGAGGAAGTGACTCCACTTCCCGCCTTATCGTTGGCCCGCCAGGATTTCCTCTGCAGCACTCTGTGCTGAATGAGTCTGGAAGGTTCCGTCTGGAGCAGAGAGCCGCGGTGGGTGGTGGCAAACTGCAGTCCCCTGGGCTCTTCCTCCCTACCCCTCCCACCCCCCTTTACTCCTGAAATATTGATTCCGGGCTCGGGGGAAAAGGAAACAGAAAAAACCTTGACAGCTGGAGCATATAACCGAAGGACACACAGTTGCCTGGCCTGCAGATGGGGGCCCGAAAGCGTGAGAGGTGGCGGCGGGACCCTTCACTGAGGTCCCCATGGCCCCCCAGCCCCTCAGTGAAGGGGGCTCCACCTTGGAGGCACTCTGGGCCCGGGGGAGGGGCTCGTTGCCTCACAAGCCAAGGACATAAAAACGAAACCTAATCCAAGTGTCATCTGGGTGTAACCAGAAACCTGCTAGAGAAAGGATGGCAGGAGATGAGAAACCCAAACAGGACTGGCCCGCCTACCTCCTCGGGTCCAGGGAAGTTTGGGTGTATTTTGTGATGCAAATTGAGCTGAGAATGCAAATCAGGCAAGGGCCCTGAGGAGCCAGAGAGAGGGCAGAAAAATGAGAACCCCAAGGGTTCCTTCCCTTCTAGAGCAGGGCAGAGTTTGAAACTCATTTGCAAAGGTGTCTACAGCTCTGGGGGCCCTGCAGCCACGGGCCGCGCTCAAAGGTAGCGGGCCCTGTCCACGTGCTGGAGGCCGGAACCAGAGGCTGCTGGCCCGGTGGGACCCCAGAGGTTCTGCTAGTCTCACTGCCCCGGGGCTGGGTAGTCGCTGCTGTCTGGAGAGAAGCGCAGTGAAGAATTCCCGGCTGCGCTAGCCGTGTAAACACTGCAGGACTGGGGACTCAGCCACCGGGGGGCTCAGGAGGTGAGAACAGTCAAGAGATTCAAAAGGTGTCTGGAAATGGGCCAAGCAATGCATCTACAGCAAAATGTGCTTAAAAAAATGTTACATAATTGTACCGTTTGGTTCATTGGGTTCAGGTAATAAACCAACGTAAGACTAAAGGCGTAGAATACCCTGAAATCTAACCTTTGACTTGCTGATTCATTTGGGAACCAAACATTTTTTATAAGGTGCTAAGGAGTCTTAAAGTTAAATAAGACACAGGCCTGCGTTATAAGAATGGCTCCTTGATATTCTCACACGTTCACAGCAGCTTTGGTGAGCAGGAGAGTTCTCTAAATGCATGCAAAGCACTTGTGTGTGTGTGTGTGTATGCATTTTGGGGCTTCCCAGGTGCCTCAGTGTTAAAAAGAATCTCCTGCTGATGTAGGAGATGCAGGTTCAATCCCTGGGTCAGGAAGTTCCCCTGGAGAAGGAAATGGCAACCCACTCCGGTATTCTTGCCTGGGAAATCCCATGGACAGAGGAGCTTGGCGGGCTGCAGTCCACGGGGTTGCGAAGAGTTGGACACGACTGAGCGAGTAAACAACAAAGGCATTTGCCCTTCGGGCTCTGGGGTTTGAGGAAGGAGACCGCGGCTGCAGTCCTCCTTCAAAGGGTGGCTCCCCCAGGACCCTGCAGGCCCAGAGGCTGCAGGAAACTGCCTTGCAGGGTTTTGGCTTTAAAACAAAGTGACTTCATTTTTCTCCCTGCCCGTCCTCATTCCACTACCTTCTTTTGGCGAGAGCGCCCTGCATTTTCTGGCACTTGGTTCTTTCTTCCTCTGGGCCTATGTTATTTTCACTGTTGGGGGAAACATCCCATTATGACGGAATTTTGTTGGAACGAAAGCACATCAAGCAAAAATAGTGTAATTATTACAACTCAACAATAAAAAGACGGATAGCCCAATTAAAGAATGGGCAGAGATTTGAATAGATATTTTACAGAAGAAGATCTCCAAATGGTCAAGAAGCTCATCAGTCATTGAGGGAAATGCAAATGGAAACCACAATGAGATATCACTTCACCCCAACCAGCATGGCTTTCACGTCAAAAGTGGACACCAACCAGCGCTGACAAGGAAGAGGAGAAAGTGGAGACCTCACCCACTGCTTATAGGAAAAGAAGAGAGCGCAGCCTCTGTGGAAAAGAGTGGGGCTTCCTCAGAGAGGTGAACGGTTGGTTACCCCATGACCCAGCAATTCCGCTCCTAGATGTACACCCAAGGTAACTGAAAATATATGTTCACACAAAAACTTGAACACAAATATTCACACCAGTGTGAATCATAATAGCCCAAAGTGGAAGTGACCCAAATGTCTATCAGCTAATAGATAAACAGTAGGGTACCATCCACACCACACACCATAGAGTATTATGCCACCACAGAAAGGAATGAAGCATTAATATGAGCTATGACACGGATGCACCTTGAAAACGTTACACTGGATGAAAGGTACCAGGCATAAAGGGTCACATGTTGTATGATGCTACGGGCTTCCCTGCTGGCGCAGGTGGTAAAGAGGCTCCCCACAGTGCGGAAGACCCAGGTTCAATCCCTGGGTCGGGAAGATCTCCTGGACAAGGAAATGGTAACCCACTCCAGTATTCTTGCCTGGAGAATCCCATGGATAGAGGAGCCTGGCGGGCTACAGTCCATGTGGTTGCAAAGAGTGGGAGACAACTGAGCGACTTCACTTTCAGGACCTTAGAAATACTAAAACCAAGCAGTCACCCTTCCCTCATGGTGCAGTGGCTTCACACTGGTCCAGTGCTTTGCAATACAGGGGACCCTAGTGTGACCCCTGGCCCGGGAAGATCCCACGTGCCACTGGGCAGCTAAGCCCATGCCCTACAACTGCAGAAATACCCAGCCGGGCGGCCTAGAGCACGAGCTCCACAACAAGAAGAGCCGCGCGGCGAGCACCCGCGCTGCAACTGGAGATCAGGCCGCAGCCAAGCCCCAGCACAGCCACAAAGAAACACTTTTTGAAATCCAGTCACTTCGAATTGAATTTTAAGGTTTGTCAATCATTCTCAATAATCGTATTTTTTACACTACATGAAGAAGAGCACTAAACTATTTTTATGCCACACGGAATTGGACAGAAGGAGCCGCTTGTTCTGGAACCCTTGCTCACGGGGGTGGCCCCCTCGCCAGGGTCCAGACCTGCCCGGAAGCGAGCGTGGCCTTCACCAGGTGCGGCCCGCAGCAGGGAGACGCGCCCCGGCCCGGAGGAATGCGGGGCCCACGGCCCTCCCTGCCGCCCCGGAGTGAATTCATAGGCTGGAAACGGGAACTGAGCGGATGCTGGCCGAGCCCTGCAGCGCGGCCTGAGTGCTGTCATCTGGACACCCGACGCGGGGGTGGTGCGCGGGACCCTGATTTCCCAGACCCCAGTCGAGGGCTGCAGGGCTGACTCTCCGCTGGTTTAAATCAGCGGGTGTAGGCAACACCTCAGTCAGAGGGTGGTGGGGGGACAGGGCAGAGAAGCGCAAATTAACAGGAACTTGCTGAAAGTGGCCTCGGACCTGGAGGGCGTGTGTCCAGTGGAGGAGCAGGAAGGGGCACTGTCCTCGGGGGCCCGCCAGCCTCCAGCCGGACCTGCGCTAACACCTGCTTTCAGGACAGGCTGAGAAACCAGCAGGGGCCTCTCTCTGGAAGCTCCGCACGACGCCGGCCCAGGGGCCTTCCCTCAGGACAGACTCAGGACCCCGTCTGCCGCCCCCGCCTCAACGCTGCAGATGCTGGGTCAGTGAGTCGCTATTAATAGTCCTGCTTTAGCTCCCAGAACGCTCACATCCTGCGGAGAAGCACCCCGGGACAGAATAAGCCAGGCCCAGTGAGTCACTGTGTGGCAGTCTCCGCACACTAGGAACCCACCCGCCTTCCAGAGAGGAGAGAGCTCGGGAGGCCCGTGGCGGTGACCTGCGCACTGGGCTCCATGTGGGCCTGCTACGAGAAGGTCTGCTTTCATTTTGCAGTTTATGATTCAGTTCAGTTCACCTGGAAAGACTCAACATGATGGAAACAGATGCATCTCAAGGCGCACTGCTTGGCTCTCAGACAAGCCGCTTCCTATCCCACAGTCCTCCCACGTCCAGGGAGGAGAGCAGACCTCTCCTCCTAAGGAGCACGTGGCCTCCAGCCTCGGACGCACAGACCCGGGCACGGGCTGCGCCCGGGTCCTGGACGCGGGCTCGTTCACACGGGGCGCGGCTTTGCCCACATGGCTGCTCGTCTAGATAGATGCTCCCTGGGAAGGCCTTCTGACTGCGTGTGCTCTGCTGCCTGAACGACTTGGGCCTTAAATACACCCAGAATGAGAGGGGCACTCACAGGGAGAGGCAGAGAGAGGAGAGCCGATCAGAGACACAGAAAGAGCCCGATAGATAAGAGAGGGAGAGACAGAGAGAGGAGAGCCGATCAGAGGACAGAGATGCAGAGACAGAGGGCAGAGACACAGAGGGAGCCTGATAGATAGATAGGGAGAGATAGAGACAGACAGAGTCAGAGAGACAGCGAGACAGACACACAGAGAAAGGAGACAGACAGACAGGTAAGAGACTCACAGGAAGAGACAGAGAGGAGAGACAAAGACACAGACAAAGAGGGAAAGAAGGGGATGGAGAGACACACACACAGATGGGATTCTCTAGGCAGGAATACTAGAGTGGGTCTCATTCCCTTCTCCAGGGGATCTTGGAGATCCCCACATTGCTGGCGGATTCTTAACCATCTGGGCCACAAGGGAACCCCAAGAACACTGGAGTGGGTAGCCTATCCCTTCTCCAGCGGATCTTATGGACCCAGGAATCTAACCAGGGTCTCCTGCATTGCAGGCGGATTCTTAACTGTCTGAGCCACCCCAGAATCCCATGCACACACACAGAGACAGAGAGACAGAGAGAGACGACTCCCAGGGAGAGCGGGGATCCTAGATGGGCTTCGAGTGGGTGGAAGGGCTGAAAACCTTCCGTCAGCACAGCCTTCGGGGGACCGCTGACTCCCCACGGCCCCTGGCTGTGAAGCGAGACAGCTGTGGATGCCAGCAAGGCAGGAGAGGCCGCGTGCACCCTGAGCCAGGCCGTTGGTGTGGCTAGCGGTGGGCCTGATGGGGGGCAGTGGGCCTGGATAGGGGGCGGTAGCGGGCCTGCTGGGGGCGGCGGGCCCCAGGAACTGCACTTCTCAGGCCACCAGCCCTCCCGACGCAAGCTCAAGACACGTGGGGCTAGCTGAGTGGAGCCTGGGGAACCACCTGCAGAGGGGCTTGGGTGTGGCCGGCTGGACCCAAGGTGGGTTCTGACCCACACCCGGGCTGCCTCCACCATCTCCTCCTTGGTGAGGGGCTGGCCTGGGACTCTCACGTGGCCCCGGCAGGTCAGCAGCTGGTGCCCCGTCCAAAGGCCCTGTCTCACAGCTCCTCCTGCCCTGACACCTGGGAGGAGGACCACTGGAGCTCATCTCCATGATGCAAGCTCACAGCTGTTGCCTGCTCCGCACCCAGCCCTGTGCTCTGCACTCAGAGAATCTCCGGGGGCTGTGGCATACCTGTGACAGGCACGCCTCCACCCAGCTGCCATCGTTCAGTCGCCAAGTCGTGTCCAACTCTTGGCAACCCTGTGGACTGCAGCTCACCAGGCTTCCCTGACCCTCACCATCTCCCAGAGTTTGCCTAAGTCAATGTCCATTGAGTCAGTGATGCCATCCAACCATCTCACCCTCTGCCACCCTCTTCTCCTTCTGCCTTCAATCTTTCCCATCATCAGGGTCTTTTCCCAATGAGTCAGCCCTTCGCATCAGGTGGTCAAACTATTAGAGCTTCAGCATCAGTCCTTCCAATGAGTATTCAGGGTTGATTTCCTTTAGGATGGACTGGTTTGATCTCCTTGCTGTCCAAGGGACTCTCCCACCCAATGCCAAGCCTCAGATCAAGGACTCAGCAAATGCTCTCCTACTGCGATGGCTCAGAGACGCAAGTATCCCCCTGGAAATTTCATTTACCCCTAAGGTCACAAGGATAAGTTCAATTTTGGGGTGGTGAAGCCTTCAGGTAGGACTTTGGTTCTAACAAATTGTTATTTCCACCAAGGGAACCTCTTGGCCAAGAGCATGGATCTTGGATCCATGTGTAACATGCTTCCTACAATAAAAATGGTGCAAACTTTGGACAGCTTTTGCAGGCACTGCATGGGGCTTTTTCATGAGAGCAGCCCTGATTCCTCTGGCTTTGATTTCTTCTTTGGATGCATCTGAAGCAAGCAATCCAATCCCAGTCAAACCACTCATCCCAGCATTTACTTAAAGTTGACTTCTGAGATGAGTAGAGAGAACTGTTGCACCAACCCCATGAGGTGACTCATAAACGACATGACATATTATGGCCTTTTGGCTAAGATCAAGTGTAGTATGGGGATTTCCCAGGTGGTGCAGTGGTTAAAAAAAAAAAAATCCACCTGCCAATGCAGGAGACACAGGTTCAATTCCTGGATCGGGAAGATCACCTAGAGGAGGAAGTGGCACCCCACCCCAGTATTCTTGCCTGGAAAATCCCATGGACAGAGGAGCCTGGCAGGATACAGTCCATGGGGTTGAAAAGAGTCAGACACAACTGAGCAGCTGACACAGAAAAGACTGGGGTCAGAGAGGTTATACAACTTGCCCAAGGTCACACAGCTGCAGTCTGAACTGTTCAACTCCTAGGTATGGTGCCAGGCCTGCAAGACTTCGCATCAGGAGAGAAAAGAGGTGCTGGATTTCAGGGCATCAGACTCAAGACAGGGTCGGGGCCACCCCACGGTGGGGAAGCCTGTGCGTGCAGGCTCGGTGTGGGGGGCAGGGTGGCACTAGCAGAAGCAGCCCCATGAGCGGGGAGCACACATGACTCCAGAGCCCCCCAGCCCAGCGGCTCTGCAGTCTGGGTCCCCCGGAACACGTGCGGCTTCCTGGAATCCCTCTCTGTGATTTGGCCCTGGTGGCTGCTCCTGCACACGCCTCCTCAAAAGTATTCAAAAAGGACGTGCAGAATATATTTTAGAAAACTTACGGCTTTTTGCCTACCTAAAAAATTTATGACATTTTGATTCCACTTGTTTGGCTTAGTATGCATAGAATGCTAGATTTCTAATTAAAAAAAAAAACATATGCAACAAGCAACAAAGGTTTACTGTAGAGCACGGGGAACTATAGTTAATATCTTGTAACACCTATCATGGAAAATAATTTCAAAAATAATATATGTATAACTGAATCACCTCCTTGTGCACCTGAACATCGTAAGTCAACCATGAAAGTGAAAAAGTGAAAGTGTTGGTCGCTCAGTCATGTCCTCTGCGATCCCACGGACTATATATATATATATAAATTTAAAAAATCAAAATCACATGTGGATAAAGATGTGAGTGTGGAAGGAGAAACTCCTTCCACCTCCTTGCAGGGTTGTTTCACCGGGACTTCTGGAACGTGAAGCATACAGTTTCCCTGTGACTCAAAAACAAATCCAACTTGAGGCCTGTTCAGCACACTAGCACGAGGGACTCCAGCGCCACCCCCGTGGGGAGAGGATTTCCACCCTTGTGCAGGCTCTGCTCATGAGCTCCGCTGAGTCACAGCGACATGTCCCCGCCGCCCCGTCGTGGGCAGCGCCGGGGGTGGGAGGCCCAGCCACGGGCGCAGACCCCGCCTGGGAGCCCGCTCCCCACACAGGCCTCAGCCGCCCCTTCTCCTGACGGCAGACCTTCCTCTCTGCTGACTTCCACTTGGATGTGTTTTCATGACTGAACAAAGCCAGGGACCTTTGCATTCCTAGGAAGCTGCCCACGGAGCTCTTTACAAAATCCATCTGCTTGCTGGGTGCTCCATCCTTTCATGTTCCGTTTGTGTCTGGCAGGCGGGAAGTCTGCGGGGCGAGTTGGTGATTGTCACGGTCAGGCTGAACTTCGAAGTGCTTTTTTCATTTTTAAACGATTCAGGACTGGCAGCTGAGAGAAAGCACGTTCAGGGCCAGGCCTCCAAGCAAACTAAAGACGCACACGTGCAGGCAGTGTGAGCCGCTCGGTTGTGTCCGACTCTTTGCGATCCTGTGGACTGTGGCCCGCTGGGCTCCTCTGTCCATGGGATTCTCCAGGCAAGAACACTGGGGTGGGTCGCCATTCCCGACCCATCGCGGGCATTCTTTACCACCTGAGCGGCCAGGCAGCCCCAAGATGGACAAGTGGGGGAATAGGGGCTCGCGTGCATGGTGGCTCAGCCAAGCCCGCTCCCTGCCACCCCCAGCACACAAGGCCTGGTATCATGCCAGCGGGGCCCCGGGCGGGGGAGGGGAGCCACCATGCAGGTTCCAAGCCGGTCCCCCGAGCCCCCCCGACCCGCCTGCGCTGAGTTTCCCGGGAGAGACTGACGCCCACCCTCTCGGATGAGCAGAGGGCTGCACCTGGGCTCTGTGGGACCACTGCCGTCTCGGAGGCCACGGGAAGGACTGGTGAGGACTTCCCGGCTCCTCCTGGTTCAGTGACCCAGCTCGTGGGCACGAACAGACCTGAAGCTCACGGGAGATGGGGCAGGGTCACGTGAGGTGTCTGTATTGCCCCCCGACCACGGTACCTAGAGAGGACGCCGGCCCTGAGATCCTGGCAGGAGTCTGAGCCAGCTACTGGCTCCAGAATCCTCCGTTAACCCTTACGGGGGGCCAAATGGAGAGGGATTTGTGCCGGTTAAACGGGCAGAACAAAAACGTTTAATTGTGTGCTTTCTTTGTGAGTTTTCACCTCTGCCAAATTCTTGAAATTCTTAGGTCTTACAGTTTTATGTGCTTTCCATTTCCATTTGAACCTGAAACATCATTTAAATGTCTTCTGAGGTAATCCTCACCTACTCAACTCCCAAAGTTGAAAAAAAAATTAAGGTTATTTGACTCACACCTGGAGAATTTTTGAAGGATATCTGACTACCATTCATAAGCTCTCGGTTGATGAATTACAGATTCAAATAGGTAAGTTTTACTACTTGGTACATCAGTTGGGAAAGGTCTTTTATTAAGGGTCATTTTAAATGTTAAAAATTATAATTTCACTGCCATCATGTCTATAAGACCTTTTATATAAACTTCTAGATATAAAATAAGTAATTCTGTTTAGCAACTTTCATACAGTATGTTTGAAAGTTGTTAAAAGAGTTGATCTTAAAAGTTCTCAGAAAAATTATATGTGGTGATGGATGCATTGTTAATAAGACACCACGGTGAACATCTTGAAATATATACACATAGTGAATCACTGCCGTACACCTGAAGTGAGTACCGTATTTTACATCAGTCATATCAACTCAGGACTGCCCTGGTGGTCCAGGGCTTAGGCGTGCACCTGCCAATGCAGGGGACACAGGTTCGATCCCTGCTCCAGGAAGATTCCACGAGCTAGAGTGTATGTGAGCCCATGCGCCACAACCGTTGCAGCCCGAGCCCTCTGGAGTCTGAGCTCTGTGACGAGAGAAGCCGCTGCAATGAGATGCTCACCCACCACCTCTAGAGAGCAGCCTCTTGCTTGCTGCAACTAGAGAAAGCCCACATACAGCAAGGAAGACTCAGCACAGCCAAAACATAAAAAATCATATTAATTAAAAATATGTAGGCTTTGACTGCCATCAAGTCTACAAGACCTTTAATGAGAGAGTAAGAAATTCCCCATTTTTAATGTTGAATGAGGGAGCACACCCTCTCAGAGGCAAGAGCCTGAGCAGATGTGTGCCTTCACCGAGAAGCCCATCGTGCCATCCTTGTTCCCATGACAACCCACATAGTGGGCAAGCTATGGGGTCCGAGCGTCAGCTACCCCAGGCTCAGATCCTCTCCTTGCCGTCTAGGGAGTCACCACTCCAGGTTTCAAGGGCCTTATTTGTGGCAGGAAGAGAAAGGCCCCTCTGTCCTCTGAAGGCCCTTTCTGGTCCTAAAGTTTGTAATGTGTAGATTCTGGGACTCCATTTTAAGTGTTTGTGCATCAAAAGCAGGGAGAAAAAAGGTTACATAATTGGGAGACTGGGAGACACAGTCCACTTGGGCCTTCTTGGTTCTCATTAAAAGTTCCAGAGTTGCCATTCTGTCTATTCTGGGTACAGTGGATGCCTGAATCCTAGAGCTGATTTGGGGGGAGGAAACTGGAAGCCACAGCCCTAATAGAGAAGCTAGGAACATGCCCGCTACTCCAGGCATCAACAGAAAGACGCACCCAAACCTTCAAGGCACTTCCCTGGTGGCTCAGCAGTAAAGTACCTGCCTGCCAGTGCAGGAGATGTAAGAGACACAGGTTCAGTCCCCGAGTCGGGAAGATCCCCTGGAGAAGGAAATGGCACCCACTCCTTGCCTGGGAAATCCCATGGACAGAAGAGCCTGATAGCTACAGTCAATGGGGTCGCAAAAGAGTCAGACACAACTGAGCAACATAACAACAACCAACCTACAAGGAACCAGAAATGAGACTCCTGGGCAGGGTTCCTAAAGTTCCCCTATCCACTCCTGCTTAGAAGTCCATGCAGCAGTGATTTAGGACTACAGTTCAGATGGAATGAAAACAGAATTTCAATAACTCAAAGATGATTTTCTGAAAAACTAAGAGATGCCTTCCCTGGATATATCCTGCTTATCACCCATAAATAACACTAACATTGAAAGTGGTAACTTTTGATGATATGTTAGTACATCAACCAAAGGAATCTTATGGGTTTTTTCATCCATTCCTCAGATAACAGATAGTACCCATGTGTGCGTGTGTGTATGCATGTGCGTGTGCACTCTGTGTCCTCGACTGTGTAGGATTCTTTGTGACCCTTTAGACTGTAGCCTGCCAGACTCCACTGTCCATGGGATGTTTTAGGCAAGAACACTGGAGTGGGTTGCCATTTCCTCCTCCAGGGGATCTTCCCGACCCAGGGATTGAACCTATGTCTCTTGAGTTGGCAGTTAGGTTCTTTACCACTGAGCAAGGAACTCAAGGTTGCTCTGTTATTTCTTTCCAGCCCCTGAAATTACAGAGAGAATGCATTCAGTCATTTTTGGGTTATCATGCTGTGGAAAATTTGTTTTTCAATCCAGAAGATTGTTGAACTGCTTTTTTTTTTTTCATTGCAGATAACTCAAAACTGGTTTGGTTCCATGACATCAACCTTGGCACGTACGAAGTGCAAAGAACTTTGCCTTGTTTGGATCCGAAAGAGAGGAACCTCTACTTTCTCTTTTCCATTTTTATGAAGACAGTATTTTTTCCTTTTAGCTGGATGATGTATACTTTTAACATTCCAGGAGGAAAGTGTCAGTGATATGCAAGTCATAATAAAAGAAAATCAAAAGAAATGCAATTACAAGGGACAAGGAACTTCATCATTTTTAGTGTGAAATACCCAGAGGAAAATCTAATTTTAAAAATTACCGGCACCCTACGAAGGAGACAAGAATATATAGAAAGATTTGTTACTTTAAAAATTAACTTAACTCTTAATCTTTCTGGCTCTTGGGCTTTTTTTTTTTATTTTTAAAGGCCAAAAATTATCATTTGATGTTGGATAAGGAGTAAAGCTCAAATCACTACAACATGATACTGGGAAGTGACAATGGAGTCCCCCTGGTCTGTTTCTGGCCTGCTGGCTGGAATGCAGCAGGGCACTTAGAGTTATTAAGAGTGAATGTATATTGAGGATGAAACCATGTCTCTTTCCTATTAATATAAAAGTACCTATTGAAAACGTGGACTTTCCGGGTGGTCCAGTGGCAGTTAAGAATCCACCTGCCAATGCAGGGGAAATGGGTCCACCCTTGGTCTGGGGAGACCCCACATGCCACGCACCACAATCCCTGAGCCCTGGGCACCCACCCTGGAGGCTGAGCTCAGCTGCATGCGAGGCCACCACCACGAGAAGCCCTCACGGCACCTGGAGAGTAGCCGCCAGCCAGCAGCTAGAGAAAGCCCGAGCACAGCAGCCGAGACCAGCACAGCCAAAAATAAAACATAATAACAAATAAAATGTTTTTAATGAAAAGGACTATTTATGGGGCACCCTGCAGTTGATAGAATTCTTCCATATCCATCAACTGGGTTTGATCTTCCCAACAACTTATAGATAAGTCGTGACTCTTGTCACCTCTATTAGACTGATGATCACGAAGAGGTTACTTTTCCAAAGACGTGTGGTCACTTGATGGCGGAACCAGGACTCAAACCCAGAATACTAACATAAAGCATCTCACCCTTCTACTCTCTCACACGGCCGCCCTGATTGGAGTTCTATGACTCCCAGCTAAACGGGCTTGCACAGAACCAAGATGTCATAAGCTGAATACAGCTGTGGTTTGCTTATTTATAACAGCTCTGTGTCTTTGAAAGAGAGACATCATCTAACAATTATGAGAAAAAAATCAAGCTCACTTCTATCATAAATGTTGGCTGACATTAGGGGGCTTTGACTTATTTCTAACCCAGGGAGATTTAATTCTGCCACCCTCAACCCATACTAAAAGAAATTGGAATCATTATTTAGAGGGAGAGTCCAAATAATATTGCAATATCACAGGCTTCCTTTAAAAGCCTTTTTCTTGATGGAATCTCTGATTTTCCTTTCAGGCATGAAAAATAACACTGTTATTATCAGAGGGGCCTGGCAGAGGCTTAGCAGTGAGGAAGGAAGGAGATGGCACAAATAATACTGATTTCTAACCTTTTATCTAGTTTTTGGTTGGGATCAAATTCAGTGTTGAGCTCCATAGTTTTCTCTATAGTAAGGATTCTCTTGACATAAGGCTTTTAGATTTGAGGAGATAAATTTCCTTTGTCCAGACGTGATTTTTCTCCACTTGGCTGGAGTCAGCCTGAAAATGGAAGACACAGAGATCTGGTAGAATGATTCCTAAGGGTTCTCTTCTTTTCAAGAGTGGATTCCACAGAAAGCTCTCTGCCCTCATCTGTTAGCAGTACTGGTGGGTCTAGTAGGCTCAGAGAAAAATAGAGGCATCACTTTTCTGTCCACTGCCCATTATAATGATTTTTTTCTTTTACTTTTTATTTTTTTGGCAGTACCACATGACTTGTTAGTTCTCTGATCAGGGGTTGAATCCAGGCCCAGAGCAGCGAAAGCACCTAACCACTGGACCACCAGGGAATTCCTGATTTTTCTTCTTTTATTGCTATGCACATCTACTCTTTTTCTCCTTCCCTTATATCTCTTAATGTGCTATCCTTTCACCTTCTCTTAGCATTTGTCTTTGCTCCCGTCTAGCTTGTCTCAAGGCACACTCTTCCCAGGCTGTGAAACTACACTGCTGAGCCTTTCCTGAACTCCCACAGCCTGGCACATATTGTAGAACCAGACTCTGCCCAGGCTTCTAGTGAGCTGTTTTAGGCTGATAACACCAACAGTCTCCATGCAGGGATAAACAAGTAGACCCAGATGGGATTCCTAAAAACCCTGAAGCTCAGTGAGCATGTTTTGTTGAAGCTTCCAGCAGTAAATGTTCTAAGAATGCTGGAATGCAACATAAGATTTGCTGCCTAGGAAGGCATTACCCAGGTTTCAAGAATGGAGATGAATTCTCCAACCTCCACTGGGTGACTCTTGTCATATTCTTCTAACTGAACAGGCAATATTCTTCTAACTGAACAGGCAATATTCTTCAAAAAGTCCTAAGCCACATCTCCGCTGAGAAGGCAAATGGGGCCTCTTTTCAACCTGCCTACACTGAGCCCTCACGGTGGTTTCAATAAACGACTCGAGAAGTCATCTCGGTTTCCTCTTCTGCAATGAGATGAGGGACACCCCCTGCTTCTCTTTCACCTCGCTCGTTGCTCAAAGGGAATTTTCCCCCTTCTTGTGCATTTTCTATAAATTAGCCTAATAGATGGGCCAAATGAATCTGTTCAGACTTCCCCCCAAAATTCCCTTCCCCGCCCTGACAGTATCTGTCCTGACCCTAAGCTGCTTCCCCTTGTGGCTCACCCCCCTGCCATCCCAAGCTGCCCCCTGCCTGCCTGACCATGTGTCCTGCAGGATTTCCTGGGCATCAATTCAGAGGCTAGCAGGACCTCAACTCTGAGATGGACTCAGGAAAATCGCCGTTCCTCCCCACCCCCCGGTTGAAAACAAGTGTGCGGGAAGGCAGGAGGGGGTGCATGAGAAGGCAGCCGTGGGGCAGGCGTGTCACGGCCACATGGCCGTGGGCTCATGGAGGAGGGGCCGGGGTCTGCAGACCATCCAGGCCTGGGGGCCTCAGTGTGGGAGGCCTGCGTGAGAGTGGAGGAGGGGAATCATGTCCATGAGCAACTCCTGGAAAGGATTGTTGAAATGGATGTCACAGCCTGTTCCATTTCTGAAGGCCCAACCCAAGTTCTCCTCCTTCCCAGCCCTGTGGATACACACTCATTTCCTTGGCAGCCTTAGATAAAGCTCTTAATGTGATCTGAGTGCCTCAGAGATTAGCATGATTATAAATATGAGTGTTCAAACACAAGCAAGTTGAAACCAAATGCCCCTCAAACACTGGCTCTCTGTGATAGGAAGGTTTTCAGTGGTGCCTTGAGCCCTTGGATAAACGAGCTGGAAAATAAGAGCGAAATGGGCCTGCTGGTGAATCCCCAAGGCCAGGCTCCCACACAGCAAGGAGGAGACGCAATAGCTGCTCCCGACGTATACAATCCACGGCGGCTGGCAGCAGAGCTCTGGGTGGGAATCAGAAAAAGTAATTCAGAACTTCAAACAGGGGCTTGGGTGGGCGATACAGAGGCTCTGATCAAAACAGACAGTCTTTACTCCACAGCCAACCTGCAAAACATCCCCCTGCCGTTCTAACTGCTTGGTGGGGCTTATGAGAGACTCACTAACCAATAGTTATAAATAGCTATCAAGGAGTTTGTTTACCTAACTAAGAGAAAACACTGTTCAAGATTTTTAAAAACATGCATTTGACACCAAAGAGATGTAACTACTATGGGCGAAGACAGAGCACGCCAGACCGAGCCTGCTGTTTTGATGTGGTCACTATTTGCTCAGCAGACCTGCCACTTGGCAACACTTTGCGTGCCCAATTCTAGGTATTTGAAAGTTTAAAAACACACCTCTTTCAAGAAATTCTAAAGTTAAAGATTTTTTCATTAATTTGTCAAAACCTTTCCCCAAGTCAGTCCAAAAGCCTGAGATTTTACTTGTTAAGTCATGTGAAGGCAAAAGGGATCCTGATGGCCGGATCTTTTCTTTAATCTCCTAGCACTGGTATCGCCAGCTTTTGTCAACCTGACCAACCAACTTGTCTACAGAGCACTACTCCTAAATGTTAAGTAATAAAGGGTAAAAAGTGTTCCCGGGAGGCAAAAGATAGCAACTTACAAGCCGACTGTCAGCACCTACATTTTTTTTTAATTTTAAAAAAGTTTTTATTTTGTTTTGGGATATAACTGGTTAACAATGTGGTGATAGTTTCAGGTGGACAGCGAAGGGACTCAGCCTTGCATGTACATGTGTCCCTTCTCCTCCAAACTCCCCTCCCATCCAGGCTGCCCCTAGCATCGAGCAGAGTTCCCTGCGCTCTACAGTAGGTCCTTGTTGGTTATCATTTTAAATATGGCAGTAGAATCCAGTTTGTGATTGGAAGATACAGCTTATGTGGCTCTGGTGAGATTCTAGGGCATACACTATACAGGATGGTAGGTGATCGGGGAAAACGCCTTATCAGTCTTCATTTTCAGTATTTTCTACCTATGTATCCGACTGCGGAGGGCTTCCCCAGTGGCTCAGCTGTAAAGAATCTGCCTGCAAAGCAGGAGACATAGGGGATGTGGGTTCAATCCCTGGGTCAGGAAGATCCCCTGGAGGGCATGGGATTCTCTCTGTGGGAGAATCCCATGGACAGAGGAGCCTGGTGGGCTACAGTCCATGGGGTCGCAAAGAGTTGGGCACGACTGAAGGCGCTGAGTACACACAGTCTGACCATGGCTCTCTTGGCAGATACAGGAGGATAGCATCTCATGGAACATGGTTCTGCCTGGATGCCAACTCTCATCCAATACCACGAGATGCCAGTTCTACCCACAGCTAGGTACACCCCTATTCTACCCATGCCAGGCTAGCTTAGAACTGGCATCCAGTTCAGTTGCATGAAGATCCACCACCTGTCACTGTCACCTGAAACCTATTTCACTTGGCCTCTGATTCTGCACTCTACCCTTCACCCCCCGGAGGTGGCGTGATGGTAAAGATGGAGCACAAACGTCAAGAAGACAGAACTGGGCTGCGACCTCAACTCTGCAAATCCCCATCTGTGTCGAGTCGGATGAGTTCGTTGTTCTCTTTTCTTTCCCCAGAATGCTTCAATCGAACTTGGGAGATGAAATCTTCAACGTCTCTGAGCCTCCATGTCTTAATTCATAAAATACAGAAAATAAGCCTCTAGTTCGAGAGTTGTCATCAGAATAAATGACTTCTGTGAAACACTTTAGCATAGGCACTGCCATCAGTCATTGTGAATGCTTCTACTCCCCTCATCTTTCTGTTTAACTGTCAGAGATCTCAATTTTCGTCTTCTTTCAAAGAAGTGATAGGAAATGCAAATATGAAAAGAGCCATGTGAAAAGCCTGAAGCTGGTAAAGTTCTTTTTGCAGGATTTGTAGTTTTTGATTTGAGGATCTTATTAATATTCCCTAAATCATTAGTCAAGGGAAGTTCTTGAAAAAACAACTCAAATTAGACTTGATACTTCTGAGCCATTAGACACAAGCCTGCAAGAGCTCTGGAGTCAGAAGAAGCTATGCCTTCCCGACCTCAGTGCAGAAGGGCTAGCCTGTCCTCATCAAGCTGGGATGAGAAAAATAGAAAAAACTTCTGACTTTTCCTAAGCCATGAGGTCCCCACCTGGAATATTCATGATAGCCAGCTACTTTAAAAAGTCAATGCCAGGTCCAGAGGTGGATGGACAGCTGACACAGTCAAGGGGAGATGAACCTTCCATAAGACAGTAATATTTAAAAACCACGTGTGGCTCTGGAAAGAGGAAACCTGAATACAGATGCTGGAGATATTCATGTAACTCTTAACAGTACCAAAAGGATGAAAACCACTCCTTCGTCACACATCTGAACCTTCCAATTCTGGGCAATTGGAGTTTAGGGACAAAGTCTAGTTTTGGGACAAAGACAGCACACTATTTCACAAAGATATATGGAAATGGCCACATACCTTCCCCAAGGAGTTGACACCTCACATCCTTCCTAACAAGTCAGCAACAACCTCGCTAATGGGCCTGTAGGCTGACGGCTCCCAAATTTCTTGTGAGCCTCTAATCCTGATTTGTTGCTGTTCAGTCACTCAGTCGTGTCTGACTCTTTGCAACCCATGGACTACAGCACGCCAGGCCTCCCTGTCCATCACCAACTCCCGGAATTTGCTCAAACTCATGTCCATTGAGTTGGTGATGCCATCCAATCATCTCGTCCTCTGTCGTCTCCTTCTCCTCCTGCCTTCAATCTTTCTCCATCAGGGTCTTTTCCAAGTAAATCCTAATTTAGAATCAAATATATCCACATATAACTCAGTTACTTCAAACCCAGCACTCCCCAAAGGGAGCTCACTAAGCTTTCCTCAAATCTGCCTTTAGAAGCCCCGTCAGCTCCCCTGAAGCCTCAGCTGGGCTGGAAGCCTGCAAGTGACCTCCTTCCCCCTCTCCGCTCCCTGCCCACCGTTCGCTGCCGTAAGGCCGCCTCCCCTTCCTCGGCCCACCGGGGCCAGACCCCTTGGCCCGCTGCATCGCTCCAGCTCTCCCCGCCTCGCCTTGTCCCTCCAGTCTGCTCCTGGCGCTGCTTCCCGGGAGCGCCCCTCAAATAGCAGAGCAGCTGTACCCGTCTCTCTCATTCCCAGGCCCTGAGTGGTTTCCCAGCCACAGTGAGCTGGCCCTGATGACGCCCTGAGCCCCTCTCCACAAGCCCATCTCCCACCTTCAGCTCCCTGTGCTGCTGGAAGCATCAGCCCGAAGCCTCACCCTTTCAGCTGCCCCCAGCTCACACTGCATTTCCATGCTCCTCAGGACTCCACCCAGATGCAGAGGACGGACCTGTGGGCCCCGTGGGGGAAGGGGAGGCTGGGGCAAACTGGGGGAGGACCGCTGACACACGGCCATGTGGACAAGAGCTCGCTGGTGGGGCTCGGCGCTCTGTGACCACCAGAGGCGGGAAGGGGCGGGCAGGAGGGAGGCCCACACGGGAAGGGACAGTGTGCTTACAGCCAATTCACGTTGTTGTACGGCAGAAACCAACACTCTGCAAAGCAACTCTTCTCCAATTAAATTTTTTTTTAAAGAAGATGCAAAAAAAAAAAAAAAAAAGGACTCTGTTCAAACACCACCTCTTCTACGAAGCCGTTCCTGACCAAGCCCCAGCAGCTCGCACCATGCCCACTTCTCATCCTGCCCATCACAGCTCCCTGGCGAGCCCCCAAGTGCCTCCCCTCTCCCAGGGCAGGGCCTGCATCTCATTCACCTTATTCACCAGGCCCTGACGGTGCCTGGCACTGCGTAAACGCCGTGAAAGGATTTGTGGGATGAATAACTAAAAGTGGAATCAAGACCACTGAAACACCGCAATCCGTAAAGACTCTGCCATGCTCCAGGAAGACGGCCTCTCGACACCCTGAGTCTCAGGGCTGTCTGGAGCGGGCCCGCGTGGTGTGCGGTCGAGTGGAGAGCGCCGAGACGGGTTTCCGAGTCTAGGACGTCGTAGCTCTAAGGCTCTGCCTAAGCCGTCCGATCGCTCCGAGCCCCAGTTTATTCATCCACAGGGACGGGGGCATGGCGCCACCGGCTCCCACGGCTGCAGTGAGAGCAGCCTTGAGACGACTTTCCTCAGCGGGCCCCTCGGGCGGGGCGCGGAGGGCAGGCCTCTCCACCCACCGAGAGGGCTGAACCGGGCCGGGGCCACGGACCGCGCAGGGCTCCCGCCTCGAGGGACCGACGCTCCGCCTGAAGCGGCGAGGCGCCCTCACCGGAGAGGCTGAGAAGCCGCCCACGAGGCTGATGGTATCAGGTGGGTCAGGAAGCCACACACAGCCAGGCTGGCGCGGGCGGCGGAGCGCGGAGCGG